>CM076581.1:1569042415-1569370405 GCA_034641835.2 Pinus albicaulis
TGAGGAGGAGGTGTACATAGAGTAGCCTTAAGGTTTTGAGATCTTCAGCAGTGAGTCGCATGTGTGCTGACTCAAGAGAGCAATGTACGGGCTGAAGCAAGAACCTCGTGCTTGGTACACTCAGATAGACAGCTACTTCACCGGGCTTGGATTCTCCAAGAGTGAGGCGGATCCTAACCTGTACCAGATTGTGGTGGAGGGGAAGTTGTTGATCATCGTACTATATGTAGATGATCTGATTTTGACTGGCGATGAGCAGTTGATACTTTCATGCAAGGAGGATCTTGCACGAGAGTTTGAGATGAAGGACTTGGGCATCCTTCATTATTTCCCGGGATTGGAGATTTGGCAGCGCAACGGAGGACTGTTTGTTTCTCAGGGCAAGTATGCTCGGGAGATTCTGGAGAGGTTCAACATGCAAGGCTGCAAGCCTGTTGACACTCCTCTTCCCGGTGGTTGGAGGAAGGAGGATGCTACTTCAGCGGAGGTAGTGGATGCCACTGTCTATCGACAGTTGGTGGGGTCGCTTATGTATCTGGTCAATACACGACCCGATATATGCTATGCAGTTAACCAGCTTTCGCAAGCTATGGTTAAGCCTACCAAGCTCTTTTGGAAGGCAGGCAAGCATGTATTTCGCTATATCAGAGGCACATCGGGATATGGTCTATGGTACAGACAGGAGGATGGAGCGAAGCTTTCTGGCTTCACTGATGCAGATTGGGCAGGGAGTCCAACGGACCGGAAGAGCACTTCTGGAGGAGTTTTCAGCATTGGGTCGACAGCAGTTTCCTGGTACAGGAGGAAGCAGAGATCCGTGGCACTCAGTGCAGCAGAGGCCGAGTACATGGCAGCTAGCTTGGTTGCATGCGAGGCTATTTGGATGAGGAAGATCCTCGCAGGATTGTTCAGGTTGCATTTGGAGCCTACAGTGATCTACTGTGATAACCAGAGTTGCATTAAACTCTCGGCTAATCCAGTATTTCATGATAGGTCGAAACACATCGACATCAGGTACCATCATATCAGAGATTGTGTTCAGCGGAGAATCATGATGCTTTCATATGTTCCCACGGAGGATCAGGATGCCGACATCTTGACGAAGGCGCTCACCAGGAGCAAGTTCGAATTCCACAGAGGCAAGATAGGGGTTGTAGATAATCCATATCTTGCTGAGAGGGAGTGTTGAGAATGCAGCAAGATGATGGAGCTTAGTGAAATGAAGTCGCCTTCACTAAGTGGGCCCGCAGGCAAATTCTGGCGCAAAGTCTATTTTTTGACTATGTCTATTTTTAGACATATGGAGCATGGTCCAGGGGTTGCAGTATGTTATTCTTGGAGTATTGGTCATGTTGGTAAAAATAGATGGACCTCTATTTTTGGACCTATAGGTCGAAGTCTATTTTTAGACTGCCTATCCTAAAAATAGGGAAGTCAAATATTATTTACCCTTAATAATATTTGGACTCTAAACTTCAGTTTACTCTCTTGGAGCACTTCAGTTCGAGCTACATAAGTGGCTCATGCATCTGACAGAGGAATTACACTATTCCTAAGGGTTTGGTGAGCTCATGCATGGTTGACTTCAGTTAGGACTTCAGTGGCAGAAGTTTGGTGGAGTTAATGAGACAAATAGTGGAGTTGTGTTCGGTTTAACTTAGTTGAACTAGTTGAGATTAGTTTAACTAGCTAATCAACTAGTTATGAGTGGAGTGAATTAAATATTATTTAATTCATTAATTAGTAACTCATTATTCAACTCAAGAACACATCAATTCACTACAGTGCATGATCAGTTCAGTGGAGACCAGTGAAAGAGGTAGATGAAAGGGTGGAGTTATCTATCAGTGGCGACATCAGTTGTGCATGAGATTTGCATCACACTTGGAGGAATTTCCCATGATGATTGCGCTATCAAGCCAAGGAGATTCGAACCTTGGATCTCTATATAGACAGGCCTGGATTGCGCAATAGAGGCAAGGCAATTGGCGGTGAGTTTTGAACCAGTAACCTGTTCAAAACTGAGCTAGTTTGTGTGTAACTTCATGAGAAAGCACTGAGTACTTGTGAGGAGTATTGTACTGAGTTTGTTACATGATTTCTCCATTATAATATACACAATAGCTGCGGGGTTTTCAGCTATAAGCTTTCCCCATACATACCGTGTTAATGTGTATGATGAATTGATGTGCTATCGCTTGTTTTATTTCCGCATGTTTGATGATCTGAGTGGAAGAGATTATGTGTTGCATATAAATTCGAATTGTATGTGTGTAACTGGATTTATGCAGAACAACGTAATAAACATATAAACATAAATACAAGAGATGCAAATGAAAAATAGAACACTTCATTTCATTAATATCAAAGAACTGAAATTTGCTTACAGACAGAATGGAAATAAAACTAGCTAGGGCGCTGGTAGCTATCTCTGAGAAGAGATGTGGCGGCTACAGGCCTCTGAACTCTGTTACAATGATATTTTTTGACTATGTCTATTTTTAGACATATGGAGCATGGTCCAGGGGTTGCAGTATGTTATTCTTGGAGTATTGGTCATGTTGGTAAAAATAGATGGACCTCTATTTTTTGACCTATAGGTCGAAGTCTATATTTAGACTGCCTATCCTAAAATAGGGAAGTCAAATATTATTTACCCTTAATAATATTTGGACTCTAAACTTCAGTTTACTCTCTTGGAGCACTTCAGTTCGAGCCTTGGAAGTGGCTCATGCATCTGACAGAGGAATTACGCTATTCCTAGGGGTTTGGTGAGCTCATGCATGGTTGAATTTAGTTAGGACTTCAGTGGCAGAAGTTTGGTGGAGTTGATGAGACAGATGGTGGAGTTGTGTTCGGTTTAACTTAGTTGAACTAGTTGAGATTAGTTTAACTAGCTAATCAACTAGTAATGAGTGGAGTGAATTAAATATTATTTAATTCACTAATTAGTAACTCATTATTCAACTCAAGAAAACATCATTTCACTACAGTCATATTAATGTGAGGTAATTAGAGGTGAAAGAGACCCTTTATAGCTCTCACATTGGGGACCTAGGATCTACCTCCTTCCAGCTTGTTAAACTACTATAAAGGACCCCCGTCCGATACCAATTGTTGAACCCTTGGTTAAATTGAAAGGGGGTGAATCCGCCACGTGCTCATGGTCTTGCAAAACTTTCTTTACACTTATTTACATCTTCATTTTGTGATCAACTTAATATTCAATGGAACAACAATCTTAATAAGTGGGCAACAGGTATTAAGCAGATTAAATATAGAATATCAACACATAATCATCATGCACATAGACAATGTATATAAGTGGAAACCCATAAGGGGAAAAAACCACATCTCATTATTGTTGTGATGCAAAGGCAAGCTCCAACTCCCTCTCACCACTGATTTTCTACAGGCTCCAACCTACAAGAGGCTACTACCTCAATTCTGCAATCTACAAATTTCAATGAAGCTCCAACTCCCATCTATTTTCTGCAGGCTACAACCTATAGGAGGATCCTACCTCAGCCAGCTCCAACTGGACATATATCAAGATACAACTTGATATGGAAGCACCAACTTCCTCACACTAATATGAAAACACATGCTAATTTACCTGGATATTAGCTCTATTATATTCCTTCTTCACTGTTGTCCTCCACCCTTCATATCTTCCTTATACTATCTCTAGAACTTCACAGCTTCTCTGTCTGCCCTTCTTCTTCTTACACTCTCTCACTCCTTTCTCCATTATCTCTCGCTCATGCATATGCTGGTAACATTATTTATAGGGATCATAATATAACTATTTTCATTCCACAGGGAATTCGAAATGAACAGGTATGACTCTTTGCCTTCCACCTTATTTTCTCCCTCAGCATATTCAGGTTGTTACAACAATATATAAAATTATTACAATATCGAATTGGAGTTTTTCTTTTCCTATGGAGACTTGCTTTTACATCACAAACAATAGAAATTCAATAATACATTTATAGTTACAATCAAACATTTCAATTCAACACTTTCGGCTTCTTGATTTTCTGTTTTTTTGTCTTCTCTGCCTTCTATTGTATTTCTAATTGTTCTGCACAAGAACAGGTCCTTTTAACTGCGCAAGCCTTTCCTTGCCATGATCAACCTTCACCGATCTTCTAAACACATGATTTTTCCTTTTTCTCTATGTCGGGTCCTTATCCGAGCCGTTCTACCTGTGTTCATGCTTTCCTTCTTTTTTTCCATTATAATTCTCCTTTTCTCTCCAAAACAATTTAACACAGGAAATCCACATACTTCCGGACTTGAAATACTTTAGTTTTTAGCTTTGGTCTTCATCTCGTTCGTTCTCTTTATCGCATTTTGACGATTCCAGTTATCCATGTGCCTTCATCCATTTGATCTCCCACTTGAATTTATCTCTTCTTCGCATCACAACTTCTATAACTTGCGAATTCTTATCACATATGCATCAACAATTGTGATATGTGATATGCCACCATGTGTCCTTTCACATCGGCACATCACATCGCTTCTATCCATCGCATCACAACTTTTCTCTTACGATCTTCACCCCTCCGATCTTGCAATTTGTGATATGCAGGCCAGGTCCACGTCATCTCCATGTCATTGTGCCACGTCACCTTGCTATGTCATCACCACATCACTGCCACATCATCTTGATTTATTTGTGATTTGTGGGGTTAGGTCCACGTCATCTTCCACGTCACTTTCCATGTCACTTTCCACGTCATCCCCCGTCATCATATCGCACTTCACATTTTCTATGACCACTATGTTTGTGCGATTTTTCTCCTGCCCCGATTGCGATATGCGATCACATCGCATCGCATTCATCGCACTTGCTTCCGATTTATGATCTGATTGATTTATTTAATAAAAATGCACCACATAAGCTAAAAGTCCCTTTTCCCTTTCATAACATTATAATCAACTTTTATAATATTTGGAAGAAAAATCCCCTTTTTAGCCTTCAGAACAATATGACTCACATTAACCCAATGCTTTAAACCCTTTCGGAATGAATATCAGAACCTTCGAAAATGTTTAATTTAATTTTAAACAAGGTTAAAACTCCCTCGGTAGTGTATTTCCAAACTTCAACCACTTTAATAAACTCCATTGAAATATCATTAATCCTTTGGAAATATTAAAAAACTTCAGAATATTTAGACCTTCGGAAATAAATCCGAACTTCAAACCCTTGATAAAAAATCATTGTATACACCGTCAAGTACATACCTTATTTCACCGTGCCTCTCCATAATATTTCCAGAGCTTAAACTTTATGTTATAAAGTTAACATAATACTTTATAACTTACCCTTTCCGCCTATCAATAAGCCACACATATGTCGAGGCATGATTTCACGTTAAATCATATATGGCCCACAATTTACCAAAAGAACATAACCTCATACATCTGACGGTTGACGCCTCATCGTGCTCCAACTCACCAATCCAACGATTATCACATAACTAAGATGCATGACGTTTAACATACCTTGTTTTAAACCCCGTGCAATTACCAATGTGAACAACGTCGGATCTCCCATAGATCTAATCAGACGGTAATCATATTCATTCCACCTCCGTAGATTATCAAACAAAAGCGACGCGAAATGGGTGTTATTGCACTCATGACATGTCACAATATCATTCGATTGCATTCAAAATGAATAAAACCGCTCATATGCCAAAAGCGTCGCGACAACAATGTATGGTTTCTCTAAAACCGCTTGTCCTTTAAACTTTGTTTTAAATTGTGTTCAAACGCAAATTTTCACCACTTCTTCATTTAACTTTAATTTCTCATGAAAAACCTCCTTTTCATTGCATTACTCAATAAACAGATACTCATTATCGCTACATTCTTAACCAAAGAACCAGAGTTATAATTTTCTTCCGAACCCTTATTACAGAGGTTAATAACTCTCGATGCTACATAGAAAATCATAAATCAATGAATTTCTAAAGGGATAAACCCTCCTTTCTGCTACTTAACTCAATAACCATAAAGAAATTAAGACTGCCCGATCTCAAGAAAATGAACCAGAATTCTCTGAAATTTTGTATAAATCCTTAAATAAATCCATGAGAATAGCAGAAGTGTCCCCACTAGCAAATGGAAACTCCACTCTTGTGATTCAGATTCCTATGTGACTATCAACTTCAATGACAAGGGTTTTTCTTTAGTTGTTTTTAGTCTATTGATTTTGTTTCTAACTTTTTTTCCCTAATTCATTAAAAATTCTAAATTCCCGATGTTTTCTAGTGTTTTCCATAAGTTACAGGTACCAGTTGTGCCAGAGAAGGAAAATTCTCCCCAACCTGCTGCCCAAGAACCAAGGACAACAACTCACACTTTTCAATCCAAAAAGTGCGATTTCACCCAGAAATCGTACTTATCTACCCAAAACGTGTGATCCCAACTATTTACAGGTCAGTAACAACGACTTGGAATCTTTTACTGAGTTTTTTCTGAAACCGTCAGGGTTTGTTGAGAGCACTATGTTGGGTTGTATGACCTCTTTTTTAGCTAGTCTTAGGCCTGGATATGCTCAATTTGTCTCCTTGAAGAAGAATCAAGCACCATAGGGTTTTTTTATACTTCCAACTTTTTAGGAGGAGTTGATCTGAGTTGGTAGTCTGAGATTTTTAGCACTTTCAACCATTGTTTTAATGTTTCATACATCATTTTTACATATCTTTAAGATATGTTATTGTTACACCCAAAACTCCCTCTTGAGTTTTGTTTGGCCTTTTACGTTAGGGTCCTTTTGTTTTCCCTAGGTTTCTCACCTTTAGCCCTATCTTTTGTAGCAATTTTCTCCTCTTGTTTCTTTTTTATTTCTGTGTCATTTCCAGCAGTATTAAGCCATTAGATCCTAGTCTCATACACATTATATCTATTGGCCATTTTTAATGTGTTTTGATTAAATTTCACCCCCATCTCGTCTGGTTTTTAAAGAGCATTGTTTGGGTTTGTATTTATGCATGATTTTACTATATTTTCAATTTCATTTGTAGTTTTTAAACATTTTTGTTTTTCTGTAAATAATCGTCTGAGCTTAAATTAAAATAAACACACAACTTGCACACACTCACACCTAAAGCAAAGAGTCCTTGGTTCACACTGCCAACCTAGGAATAAATATGATAATTAATTAATCTGCCTCACAAAGCCTTGTTTATCACTCTTCAACCTTTTCGTGTCATTTTTGACTTGCCATCATTGTGCCCCCAAGACGTTTGTCATAGAGAATCTAAGGTCTTCACCTTTAGTTTTCATTAGGACATCTTACTCCACCCTATAGGGTCTGAGTTAGTCCTCCCCCGAGTCCCCATTCTGACTCTGGTGCTTCTGGTTGATCAAGTTCTTCATTAGGGGAATTTTGAGGTCTAAAATGGGCCTCCTAAGAAATATGTACCACCAAAATAAACTTTATAAGAAATAATAGGATTAAATATCATAATGTCAATAATGGGGCATGATTCACCATTGTTTATGTAAAAGGGAAAAAACATTAAAAAATAATAAAATAATAAAACTATTTTTTCAACTTATCTTTCGAGGTTTTTACTCAAATTTCAAGTGGGAATACTTGTTGGATGCAAAATTAATTCCTTTTCCAAGGAGTACCATGTTGAATACTTTCGATGGACCCTGCTACACGAAAAATGAGAAATACATGAAAAAACATGATTGCAATCACGTTTTGCATGTATTCCACATTTTCTGTGTAGAAGGGTCCATTGAAAGTATGCAACATGGGTACTCCTTGTACGAGGAATTACATTTTACATCGAACAAATAGTCCCACTTGAAATTTGAGTAAACAATTTGGGAGATAAGTTGAAAATACGAGTTGAAAATGTAGTTTTTTTTTATTTTTTCCCTATAAAATTTGATGATGTAATAAAATATTATTTTATTATTTCCAATATTATTTTATAATTTTGCTTAGGAGGCCCATTTTAGACATCAAAATTCCCCCAATGCCTCTGATTCTGCTTCTTCTCAACCTCATACAAGCACCATGTCAGGAACCAATGCAGGTGCAGAAGGCCAACTAGTTGTTGGCTGTTGCCCTAATCCTGGAGTCAGTTCTAGTGGAACCGCTACAGGAACTGTCTTGGCTACTCCTTTTCTACCTTTTATGGTGGGTTTAAGCCTTCCCAATTTTAGACAGTTAATCAATGACCCCATACTCCACAATTCAGGTTGGCCATCTATGCCAACTACGTTGGAAATACTGAGAGGGGGGTGAATCAATTTTTCTTTTCAATTGTTAATTTTACCAGTTATATCACTTATATTTAGAACACAAAATGAACAATGATGGAATAGATACTTTTATTAATTTATTCTTTACAATAAGTAAAGTACAATAATGATATAGGGTTCCAACCCTAGATGAAGACTCCAATCTTCCAGGCTCCAATGTGTATTGTGCCAAGCACCAACTTAGTCTTTCCAAGGCTCCAACCTTGTCAATTTGAGGCACCAACCTCTAGGGCTCAAACCCTATCTCTAGTAGAGGCTCCAACCTGGTTTCTTGAGGACTCCAACCCTCTACGGCTCCAACCCTATCTTCCAAGGCACCAACCTTATTTCTATGAGGCTACAACCTCCTGCTTCATTTCATCTATATATATTTGGTTATACTTCACGACTCCCAGTTTATTCTTCAACGAGCCCTGACAATATTCAGCTTACCCTTCATTGTAGTCTACACATCACATCATCAATGACAAACTTTTCTTCTTAGAAGGTGTCACCACTGCTCTTCATCGTACCAAAACAGTTTCTCCAAGTTACCTCATGATGGCTTCATCAATGCATCATTGTCTTCCAAGATCACTCAAGGCTTCTCAACAAAACATCTTCAATTTGGAGCCTTCTTCAAGGTCACTCCACAAAGACTTCAGTCAAAGTCTCCAAAACCATTCACACAAATCAATTCTGAATCTGGGAGTGTGAAATAACCTTGGTCTCTACAATCAGAGATTTTCTTTAGATACCCAATGCTTCATACAATTTGAATCTTTTGAGCCACTATTTACTGCACTTGATCATACCAAAGGTAGTCCAAACATAGAAGGTCTGAGCTACTGTCCAAGAAGAATTTTATCCAACATGATGACTTACGGTCCACACCAAGAGAGTCTGCAGAGGACCATTCTAAGAGGAGTTCAAGTTCTGCACAAGAGAAGTACTCAAGGTCTACTCCCAAGGTAGTTTAGAAGTTTTTCTTCAAACAGTCCTCACAAAACTTGCTCTCATATAATCCCAAGTGATGTCAAGACTTCAAACCAGGTGCCACAAGCATAGGTCTGATATAATAGATGTTCTTCAGTAGGTCTATTAGATATATTCACTGTCAACTAAACTCAATACCGTTCCTCTCAAGAATTCTCTGTAAATTTATTCCAAAATTGTGCCTCCAATTAAAGGTCTGCAACAATCCCAAAATTGTGCCTTCAGCAAAATATTTCACTATAAAATGATCCCAATACAGTGCCTCCAATAGAGATCTGCATATCTAAATTTGTCTTCAAAACAACCACTAAAAATCTGAATTATAAGAGGCACTGCAGTCTGAATTTCACCAGAGTTCAAATTTTAGGAGTCAAAACTTCAGAAACTACTGCAGGTCCGAGGGTAATATGAGAAACAAAAAGGTCTCCATTGTATGATGGCAGCCTGCAAGAACCCTGACCCTTAACACAAGACTGTTTCAAAATAATTTCCCCAAAACAATATTTTCTTGCTCCTCAACCTCCTGTAGATATCTCTGAAAATATTGACCGAATTTTGTGTCTACTTCACTGATATTCCTTGACTGAACCGAATGAGTTTAACTTTATATTTATAGTGGTTTTTCATTTTTGAAAAGATGTGACTGTTGGGAAAAGGGCCAACTTGTGTCCTTGAGCATAGGTCGGCTCAATGTCAAAAATATATTTTTCAACTTGAAAATTCAATATCTTACAAACTACTAGGAGTTTTGGGACAAATAAGGGCTCATTACAAAGGAAAAATTATTCTCTAAAATATGGTATAGGAATAATATTGAGCGGTTGCCTCTAAGGTACTGAAAATTTTTTTTTTTCTTAACTTGGATGATTATTAATTAGAGAAGAAGGTGATGGAAAACAAGGGATTCTTCATTGTCATATGCCACCAAGTGTTTTTAAGTGAGGCCTCCACTTGTTATGTCTTCCATCATCAAGTGATCTCTAATTCCTTCATTGTCAATGTTATCATATGTGTTATCATGTGTGCCATCAATGTCACCATGTCATCAAGATAGTGCAACGATATGTCATTAACCATATGCAGCATGATCATCACAAGGAGAGCTTCTTCATCAAGATTCACTATGAGCAAGGGCTAGATCATCACAAGGAGAGCTTCTTCATGAGTCACTATGAGCATCAATAAGAAGGAATCCTTCATCAAGAGTAAGGACATCATGATATCTAGAGTAAGGATACATGAGATTGAGGTTGTATGGTTCCTGACATGGTTATTGTTAGTCAAGGTTGTCATTGATGTCAATATGGAATTTTTGGGATGGAAAATATTCTTGTGATGTCATAACCTCATGTATATTATGATGATGTCCTTAATCATAATGAAAAGTCCCTCTTGTTTGATAAGGATGCCATTAATGAAAATGTCAATTTCATACAACCACCATGTCAGGAACCAATGCAAGTGTAGAAGGCCAACCAGTTGGTGGCTCTTGCCCTAATCCTCGAGTCACTTCTAGTGGAACCGCTACAGGAACTGTCTCGGCTACTCCTTTTCTACCTTTTATGGTGGGTTTAAGCCTTCCCTATTTTAGCCAGTTAATCAATGACCCCATACTCCACAATGAAAGTTGGCCATCTATGCCAACTAAGCTTCCTTCCGACATCCCTAAGTTTGAAGGAAACATTGGAGAGGACCCCGCCAATCATGTCCACTCTTATCATATGTGGTGTTTGTCTAATTCCATCACCGGTGAATTCATTAGAGAAGTTGTGAAGTGGTATGTTGATCATCCCTCCACATCTCACAACACGTTTGCAACTCTTGCTAAATTTTTTTTTCATATTTCTAGGTACCCCTCTGTTATGATACTGGTACTGAGTTGTTGACCACATTCTGTCAATTTTTTTCTGCCCGCCTTTCTGACCATGGCCAAGAATGACATAGAAGAAGGAGCTTGTTTAGATCTCCTAAATTTTATGACCATGTATATATGGATTAGTTCCTTAGAACGCTCTTAGACCCCATACATAAAGATGTTGCATCTCATTTTCCTCAGTCTGAGGAAGAAGATCTCTAGGTTGCATTAAAATATGACTTGTTATGCGCCCAGTTTGGTTATGTTTATAAAATTTTACTAGATCTTCCTAAACCTAGTGTTACCAATGCACCAAGGGAATATCATGCCACTGAAATTATCAATGTATCCCTTTCACATCCATATGCTCCTCCTCACATGAGTTATGGTTAATCCGAGGGGGACCAGTTCCTCCAACAACTATCCCCCTCCAAGAAAGTTGTATCCGGGTCAAAGCACGCCTTATGCATTTTCCCAACCACATCAATTGATACCAGGGCTAGTTGTTGCTCAACCTATTTACCCAAATGTTTCCCCGTATCCTTTTTATCGTTATGCACAACCCAGCTCTCCAAACCTTCTAGAATGAGTGCTTCTACCTCCCGCACATTCTCAACCTGTGCCACAACAGCCACCACCTCCTCAAGGTCAAGTGTATGCTCAAAAAAGTGTGACTAATCCCCCTAGTTCCAAGAAAAATAATAAGATTAAAGGAAATCAACACAAAGAAGTGCAAGGTAACTAGGGTTTCAAAGGTAATAAACCGAACGCACACCAAGGGAACCAACCTAACACCACAAACCAGCAACAGGGTGATCAACCCAAGCAGAAAAAGACCCTTCCTATGAACAAAATGGTTCATGTTGTGGTTTAAATGGCCATTATGCTTATTATTTTCCCCTTTTACCCTAGATGCACAAGTTGTGGGAAGCCCATGCAATGTCCAAAGGACAGTAATCCACCAAGTCGCTTCCTCCAAACACTGCGCCAGCTCAACCGATTGTGTTCATGAATCCTTTCCCTCAGCAAGGATATGTTGCTGCCCAAACACCTCAAGGTCAGGGTGCCCCTCAACCTCTGCAGTCTGGTATCCTTGATTACCAGATTCTCATGATGAACTCCGATGAGGTCAATACCATTGATTTCAACCTTCAGACCTGGTCACATCAGTAGGACAAGAAACCCACTACATCTGTAACCAAGACCTAAACCAAATTATCCATAGAATCCATTTGGATACCAAATATTACCTTATATATCCCTCATCCAAGGGGACATGTCATTCATAAGCTCCCTAAAGGGGTATTACATCGAAATTATACTTCTGCTAAAGAGACCCACATATATAGCATAATATATGACTTGGCACAGTTTCTTGCCTCCATGTCAATGATGGAAGTCCCCTAGATGTTCCCATTGCAACAAAACATTAGACTATCTTCACTGGGGCTTGTGTATCCTTCAGATGATTGTTTGATTGTCTTTGATGTTGAGAAGTTTGAACATCTTCCTTTACCCTCATCCATGGCCTTCCAAATACCAGTCAAGATCCGTAATGCTCATGTCCAGCGATGTATCAAAGACGAGGGTGCATGCACCTATGTGATGTCTGCCTACGTTTGGAAGAAACTCGAGTCCCCTGATATGTCCCCATCCACTATCACTTTGCATCCTTTGGACGATCACCCTTCCCATCCCCTTGGCATGTTCTGCAATTGTCATGTTACACTTGCGGGAAATATTGTTTGTATTGAAATATAAGTCATTAATGCCTGCTTGGATTATAATAACCTCTTGGGTGATAGCTACACCTATGCGATGTAAGTTGTCGTATATGCGGTTCACCGTAAGATGTGATTCCCCCAAAATGAAAATATCATCATCGTCAATTAGTTGACATATTAACAACCAAAGTCTCAGACCTCCCATGAGTTCATCATATATTTGGTGGTCAATAAATAATCACTCACTCCTCCCACCAGTGTCTCACATAGAGTCTATAAATATTCCTCATTACTTTGTGCATTCCCTCTTCCACCTCCTCCCATTTATGAGTTGAGCTCATCGAGTGTTTTCATGTTGCAAGCATCTCGGGCTAGATAAAAGTGGCCTAGTACAACTAACTAGTAGCCAACGCCTTCTCAACCTATTTTTGTTTACTCGACACAGTCATCAGGACCATCTCCTCAAGGACCTTCTTCTTTTTCTAGTGTCTCTCCCAATATTTTTTAACCAGGAATAGTTTCCCCAAGTTTTAACCATCTGGGATTCATTTCTCTAGGTCATTACCCTTCAGGTCAGATCCCATTTTTAGCTCCCCCATATGGGGTATTTTCTGTGCCTGTTATGGATATGTTGATTTTACCCAATTTGACCTTGGGGATCCTAGTCTGGTACATTCATCCCCCAACAAACACTCTGCATGGTAAACTCAAACCATATGCCACTTTTACCCTGGTTCAACCAATCGCCATGACCCCTCCCTTTTATTCAGTGCCACATCCACCTCAACGGGAATCTACTACTATTACCAAAGCATCTCGTGAGGAGGGAAATCTAAAAATAAGGAACCTAAGGACAAAGCTCCCCAAACAACTCCATCTCCACCTAAGCCTCCAAAGTCGACACCTCAATGAAATTTATGTGATGTCATTGGGCATGCTACAAATAACTATCTTGAGCTTCCTCATCTCAAACCTGTGGTCAAGGAAACATTTCCTAAATCTGACATCCCAAAGGTCCATGTTACCTTACCTGATTCAACCAAGAAACTCAAATTGTTGTATATGAATCAACCTTGTGTTTTTTGTGATAATTATGGCCATTATTCCCATAATTGTCCCAGTATCAATGAATTTCATGATACCCTTTATGAAATTCACAAAACAAACACCTCTCATAGTGGATAATCTACTCCTCTACTTGTGAGTTCTGCTTCACCATAACCGGAGGACTATTCTGCACCCATTATGATACCTCCCCCTGATGTCAAGATGACGAAATATTTAGTCGCAATTATCTATCTCTCATCATCCATTAGATCCATGGAGGAAGAACCATCAGGGGCTTCCCATATTGTTCATGATGAAACTCCTTTGTCGGACACCCTGCTCTCAACATCGATAGATGTTTCATCTAATAGCTCTTTGTCTAGCCATAGTAGCGATGCGTATGTGAACCATATTTCTCATGGCGATGCGCTAGGTAGCTCCATTGCATCATGTGGTCTCCCTTACTCCATTAATCTCATCTTCCATTTAGGTGAAGACATTATCGAAGGCATGACCACCTCTGATTTTCCTTGGGAAGATATGTACCATTGTGTGTATTTCCTTCCACAATAGACCCATGACCAACTTGTTTTGGATTCCAAAGACTTCATCCATAGTGAGGTCGATTGGCTATATAATCCATTAATTTAAACCCATGCATTCGAACCACATACACCTTGTGTCCATTACATTGACACCCAATTTTTGGGTAAGGGGGCACCCATATTTGAGAGTTTAGGAGAATAAATTCTCTTCAGCCCTGCTAGTGCATCTAGTAGTGACAACTCTACTACCATTATTCTTCCCCATTTAGAAGAAAATATAGAGTCTCATATCACTTCATATCACTCTAGGGATGATCCACTTAATCATTCCATCATATTACATCAACAACCCAGCGCCTTAGCCATTGTTGTTGGTCAACCATAGTATTTTCTAGGAAAGCACTAGTTCATTATATCCAAAGCCACTCTTTGGGATAATGACACCATGTACGTGAAAAAAACCTTTAGTACATTTGTATAATATTCCTAAATTAGCATGAAGCTAATAGGAATATTAATTTTTCTTTTAAAATCTAGATGGATGAATAAATGGGCAAGGAGGCTCATAAATTGCTTAAGTATGAATAAAAATCCCCCATAGTGTGGAAAGGGATCATGAAATAACTAGATCAAGAATCCACATGTGTTAAAAAGGTATAAACTATGTGGACAAGGTCAAGTTTGACCAAGTCAACATGATTTATCCTCAAAGAGTGGATCCTAAACAAAGACAGCTCAATGTGAACGAAATTCAAGCTAGCTAGTCAAAATGAAGATACCTTGAGTGTGAAAGGAGACAAGGCATGAAGACTCAGTCAAGGATGACCCTATGAAGATTGATCCAATCAAGCTTGACTAAATCAAAATATTTTTTAAAAGGATTACCCTCACTAATGAAGACATCGTAATTGTGATGGAGGAACCTTTGCATGGAAGCAACCTCATAGTGGGTGGTGTGGGACCCTTGGTGACGAAGCTCATTAATTATATAATGGAGGAGATGGAAAGTATATGGGCATATTAGATATTATATTCTATGTGGTCTATTTATACTTCCTACACACTTTGGATGCTTAGCTAAGTTTGTTGCAGTGCTTAATGCAAGGGTTTTCCCAAGTGGGAATTCCCTGCTCTTTCTTGGAGATCTTGTCTAAGAAAACTACGAGGAGATTTTTGAGCTGAATTTTCCACTACCTGGCATTGGGCTAAGCACTTACCTTCATAAAAAAATGCATTCCCTTCAGAGAAATACTTTATTTCTTAAGGTATGCAGTGGGAGGGGTCAAAACCCCATTTTGAGGAGCTAGTTTCCCAAGAGGAGGATTAGCCTTCCTTTGGGAGAGCTAGGAGAGGATTCTACAACCATCTATTTTCATGTAAAACCATAATTGTGGAGAGCTTCAGCTATACAGCATGATTCAACCACAGATCTGCATCATTTCTTCCTTGTATATCATTCTTGTCAAGAAATCCTTGACAGGTCTTCTTGAATCTGTATAAAAGAGATAAGATATCGTTTTTTATGCCCCATTGAGAATCTAATAAGAAGGTATGATTTATCTTTCTATTTTCTGAGTTTGACCTCCATTATACTGCGAAGTCTCTTATGCAGCTATTTCTATGTGTTGCAGTCTTGGGGTTTTGTCGATTTTAAGTCGTTTTGAGCATGGGAGGCCTGTTTAACTAGGCTAAAGGCATTTTTTCTGAATTTTTTTTGCATGCATGTCCTAAATTTCCTATTCTAAGGGAAATAACCGTTATTTTTCACTGTTATAACTCAATCTTTAGAAAATAACATTTTTGCGGCCAAAACTGCTGCTTTTCCCCACTTGGTGACATTGTATAAAGGCATAGTTTGTTGTTGTGATTGTTCTATGATGTATATGTGTTTAAATACACTACATGAGTCAATTAAATTTTTCTCTCAAACTTTGTAATACATTAGGGTATTCTTATTGTTGTAGGAAATCCCTATTCTGGGATATTACAGTGGTATTAGAGCAACTTTCTTGGCTCAGCCTGTGAGCTTCAAGAATTATGGAGTTCTCTCATGGGGAGGAGGATATTTGCAAAAGAAATTAGAGCAAACCCTTATTGTCTGGAGAAAGGAGGTTCTCAAAACTTCTCTTTTCAAATCCATAGGGAAAAAGCAAGGGCATCAAAGAAATGAGGAGGGAAACACATGAAGATCCCTCAATGAGATATATACAAGAGGAGTATTATAATTCCTCATATTATGGATATGAGCACTCAACCATATCATCAAATCTACCACGTTCTATCAACAATTTCTTCATGAAGAGGAGGAAACGAGATGTGCCAAAGAGATATACTCTTGGTGATTATTTGTAGGAGTATGAAGCTCAATCTAAAGAGTTCAAAGATAACTTGAACTTCCAAGGATTCTGCAAGATCAAGGAGGACAGAAGCACAAAGGCTGAGCAACATGGTTTAGGTAGATTCTTTCTATCTACTTTTGATGGGTCACCTCTATGTCCAGCTAGGGCTTAGGTGAAGGAGGTAGACACCTGTGTGCAAAAACATCAAGTTTCAGAAAATTAGGCCATCAAAGTAGCAGCGCTACATTTTGAGGGTGAGGTTTATTCTTGGTGGTTGTTTGAATTTTTTTCCTTGAGAAATGAAAATACATCTACTTATGCACAGTTCATTGAAAGAATCATAGGAAGGTTTGATGGAGAATCATGTAAAGCACTATCTCTAGAAGCTATCAAACCATATCAAGCAAAAATTTTGCATGGGTTGGGAGGATCTATAAATCCAACTCCATTTCTGGAAAAAATTGAAGAGGATGTAAACTTGTCTAATACCTTGCCAAGGGAAATATCTCCATTAAATGAAAAGTTTTCTTCTCAAGAAGAAGAAATGAAGACTCCTCCTGCAAAAGGGGACCAAGATCTAAGGTCTCTTGTTGATGATGAGGTATTTTCAACTATTGAGGAGAAGGAAGAGAAGGTTGGGGATAACAACACATTCATGACAAGAGCACATCTATAACCTCATGGAGGGGATGGAGGAGAAATTGCTCCAATAAGAGGAACTCTGGCAATCTTGCAATAAGTTGCAAAATATTTCACATATGGAGGTTGTGGCACAATCTATGTGCACCATGTGCCATCATTATCAAATGGTGAGAATCTGATTATTACAGAGCATAAGAGGGAGGTAAATCATCATACAATGGGGAATATACACCTCTATTTTCCAAAAATTGATGCACAAAGAAGGCAGGAGGGTCTATGCAAGGAAGGCTAAGACCAATTAGTCCATACATATACACATCCTACTTTGTGCCTTGATGTCCCTTTGCAGGGAGGCATTCCACCAGGGAGACCGCCTGATTGGAAGAAATATAAAGTGTTCTCTCAACTATATGCAGCAGCAACATATTTTCTAGAGAGGGAACCTTGCAGGGAGCCACTACAATGCTGAGAATTATTGATGGGAGGATAAGAAATTTTCTGAAATTGACTCTGCTATCTTCCATTCATCTATTTGCGTTGGAAAGGATAGATTCAGAAATCTCTGTTGATATGAGCATAGTATCAAAATGCCACTCCATAGCCTTGGAGCAACAAAGGATACTCCAATATATAATGAAAATTTCTGAATATAACAAGAAAGTATTTCCATTTTCGTATGCAGGAGCAAAAATGTGGAATTTTTGGAGAAGGAGAACCTTTCAAAGGGATGATGACTCTCGTAAACTTCAATCTTGTCTTGGGCAAGATCAACTACAAGAGAGGCAGAAAAAGGAAGTTTGAAATACTCCAACATGTGACTTTGACATTAAGCATGTCAAGGAGGAGAGCCATCATATGACAGATGCCTCATTTCAGACTTCTACAATGCTGTCAATGTTGGGAAGCCTAGACCTTTATTGGGAGTCCCAACTCTTGATGGAATATTCCAAGGACCTATTCACATGTAAGGTTCTTGATGGGCAAGCAATGGATGGGAAGTACAAGGTAGTTGATGGAATTATTTATGTTCATGATCAAATCTTCTTAACTAAATATTCCAAACTCAAGGATAAGCTACTTAACACAACCTATGAGGTCTTGCTTCCAAACCCCACTGGTTTCATTAGAACATATCATACTATCTTAGATGGATTCATGTGGGAAAATTTCAAAGAGGAGATGCACGCTCATATGAGTAAGTGCATGAATCATTTGCTAGTTAAGGAGGGACATAGCTCTTGGGAAGAGTTATTATTACCCCCTCCTTATTCATTGAGTATGAGAAGGAGCTCATTGATGAGCTACATTTCTGATTTAAACCAAGTATATGACAAAAATTGTATTGTTGAACATCATGATATATTTATTATGTACTTGCATCTTCTTAACACTCATGTGTAGGACTTGGCTCCAAGGGGGGGGCACTCTTTCTTATGAGTCCAAGAAGGATGGGGCAGCAAACAAGTGTTGGGAATAACACTTGTCATATTATATTCCATGGAAGTTGGGGGTAAAATTGCGCTAGTTGCACATGAGAAACCATTATCCTTCTCCTTTATTTCATATGACAACTAGCATGATTTCAATTATGATTCCATATGTTGAAGATGTTCTTTTCTATATTGAGAACATGGTTGGAGGAGTGGAAGAATGGTGGGATGTGTCCTTGGGAAAAGGATTTTCCCACTCTTTTTGCACTACATGCTTCAATGGGAGCTTGAGATATTGTATGGTCACTATGATAGATCACTTATTTCTTTGTAGGGTGAGCCATATGTTTTTTTGGGACATTCCTCTCATATGTATTGGGGAGTATATTTTCTATGGATTACCACACTGGGAGGTAATTCATTTCATTTGGATGATAGCATGGAGGTGGGAGACCTTCATTGATTATGTAATTCCCCAAGATTGTCAATACTTTTGTCTTAAGAAGGCCACAATGAGAGGGGAGATTTTAGGCTCCCTTTACGATTTAGCCGAGACAAGCAACATTTTGGGAAGGAAGACGTAATATTACTAAGTGTATGTAAGTAATAGAATATTATTTTTTATTTTAAAATCTAGATGGATGAATAAGTAGACAGGAAACTCATTTTCTTAAGTATGAATACAAATACCTCATAGTGTGAAAAAGGGATCATGAAATAACTAGATCAAGCATCGAATATGTGAATAAGGTCTGTTATGTGGAAAAGGTCAAGTTTGACCAAGTCAACATGATTTTCCTCAAAAAGTGGATCCTAAATAAAGACAACTCAATTTGAACGAGGAATGAGCTAGATAGTTGAAAATAAGACACCTTGGTGTGAGGAACAAGGCATGAAGACTCGGTCAAGGATGAGCCTACTTGAATTGATCGATCGAAGCTTAACTAAATCAAATTGCATGGCAAAAGGATTACCCTCACTAATGAGCGGTGTAATTGTCTTTGGAGGAACCTTTGCATGGAAGCAACCTCATAGTGGGTGGGACCCTTGGTGAGGAAGCTCATAAATTATATAATGGAGGAGATGGAAAGCGTATGGACATATTGGAGATTATATTCTATGTGGTCTGTTTAGACTTCTTGCATACTTTGGCTATTTAGCTGAGTTTGCTGCACTGCTTAGTGCAAGGGTTTTCCCAGGTGGGGATTCCCTACTCTTTCTTGGAGATCTTGTCTAAGAAATATAAAAGGAGATTTCTGAGCTGAATTTTCCACTACCTGGTGTTGGGCCAAGCAGTAATATTCAAAAAAAACATAGTCCCTTCAGAAAACTACGTTATTTCTTAAGGTGTGCAGTGGGAGGGGTCAAAACCCCATTTTGAGGAGCTAATTTCCGAAGAGGAGGACCAGCCTTTCTTTGGGAGAGCTAGGAGAAGATTCTACAGCCATTTATTTTCATATATAGCCATCATTATGCAGATTTTCAGCTATACAGCGTGATTCAGCCACAAATCTGCATCGGTTCTTTCTTGTATATCATTTCTGTCAAGAAACCCTTGCCGAGTCTTCTTGGATCTATATAAAGAGATTAGATCTTTGTTTTTATGCCTCATTGAGTAATATAATAAGAAGATCTGATTTCTCTTCCTATTTTATGAGTTTTACCTCCATTAGACTGCGCAGTCCCTTATGCAGCAATTTCTTTGTGTTGCAGTCTTGGGGTTTTGTCAATTTTAAGCTGTTCTGAGCATGGGAGGCATGTTTAACTAGGCTAAAGACATTTATTTCTGAAAATATTTTTGATGCATGTCCTACATTTCCTATTCTAATGGAAAACCATTATTTTTCCCTTTTCTAACTCAATCTTCAGAAAATAACGTTTTTGGGGCCAAAATTGCTTCTTTTCCCCACTTGGTGACATTGTATAAAGGCATAGTTTGTTGCTGTGATTGTTCTATGATGACTATGTGTTTAAATACACTACATGAGATGATTAATTTCTACTCTCCAACTTTGGAATACCATAGGGTATTCTTGTTGTAGAAATCTATTTTGGGACATTACGATTTGCTTCATATATGTCGTATGCCAAATGAGATTGGTAATCCACCATTTCCTTTCTCTAACTGCATCTATCCATTCTTCCCACAGGAAGATAACCATAAGATAATCAAATGGAGAATCACATCATCAAAATATGTTTAGAGTCCACTATTATAAATACATTTGGCATGTCCATAACATTCTTGGGGGAACCTCTTCCCCTATATATTCTCACCATCCTCTTGAGGATTTAGTGCCTATGAGACTAAATTATTGAATCCATTATTTCAGCACTTGGAACACCATGGCGCTCCACAAACTCCTCTAGCTAGGGGCAACATTCCCACCTTTACATACCAAATCTGTCCCCTCCATCACATATGCTTGGGGGCAGTATCCCATTCTTGGGGGCATGATGGCACCCCTGGCCACATTCTCACTTGATTAACATAAGTCTTGGCCTAGACCCCACCAACCTAGGTATGGTAAATTATCCTCCCATTCCTTTGATAATTTGTCCTACCAGTGTCTCCGGTGAGCCATCTATCGTAGATGTTTAATACCATATCTTCAAATATTCTACTTTATATTATACCACACTTACCACTGGGTCCCCATGTTTGACTTGGTGGGCAAGGATGATTCTAGACCTTCTCTAGTAGTTCATTCATGTATTCCTTTCTTACCTTGATTCTTCATCATGAACCATTCTTCCAAGAAGAAATGCAGGCCACCTTTTGAAAGTCATAATCTATTTCCCTTGGTATGTTTGTGTATCACGATCTCACTTGAATTTAGGGCCTTCTCCTCCTCTCCAAATTCACCACAACTCACTTAGAAAATGAATTAAATTGGATGGAAACCACCCTTTTATAGGAAAAACCCCAATATTTTTGTCGCCAATTGTGACCAAACCGTAGCTCGGTTTAACGAATTATTAGCACCACTGGAAATATTTCATGAAGTATTATAATGGGTATTTTTTTTTTGGGTGATTTGACACTTCATCCGAAAGCCATTTTTTCCATTAAGTATCACTTTTCCTCTATTCAAAACGAATTTATTCATATGATTTGCATGTAATTTGGAACCACTTTACCTTTGCACTCATTGTCTCATGAGTTGATTTTTTTCATGGGAAACCACTAATTGTTCATTTTTTTATGGTCCCCCTAGCCTGCCCTATGTGGCAGCACCATCAAGTCACCCTTGTTCAGAGCATCCGAGTTGAGTCATCATCGCATTCATGGAGTCTGTCCTGAGTCCCTTTATCTCTGGTTATAGTATTCCATCCATATTTTCATCGCATTCATCATGTCTCGCCCATTTTGGCCTCTAGTCATATTGTCCCTCATCCCCTATAGAGTCGCGTCAGTTGCTGCTATTTCAACCATGCTTTTTATGCTTTGACAAGGGAATTCATTTGTTCGCTACTTAGTCTACCCTTCTTCCATAATCATCCCTAGTGTGAGTCTCATTCAGATGATCCATTTAGATTTTCAGTGCCCTTTCATGTTCAGCAAGGCATGTTTGGTTGTTATACCCACCCCTCTCCCCATATGGAGGGACATTATTTATATCTCATGTACTCAGATGTTATTGCCTTCAGTCCTAGCCTTTATTTTTCCAAGCGCATTATGTATATGGGATCCATTGTATTATTTTCTGGCCCATTAATGCGATCATGTGATGTATCTTGTATTATAAATTTTGTAGCTCAATCCCGCATTGTTGGGATCACATTATTATTTTTACTTTGTCATCTCGATGGGTATGGGTATGCCTCCCCCACCTCATTGAGAATAGGTACTCCAACATAAAAGGATACTTATATCACTTTTTCGGTCTCGCCCCCTCAGTCATTGTCCTCTTGCACTTCACTTGATTGATCTCTCTCTCTCTCTGACTCCCCTTGGGTGTCTATTGATTGTGCTCTTACAACATACTTTGGTCATACAATTTTCTCCTAAAACTCGTACGTTGGGGGCAAATCTATTATCACCAAAAATTGATCAACTAACAATTTCCAATTAGATGGAGCGAAGTACACCGTGTAAGACCAATTTTACCATAGCAAAATTTCTTTCACTATAAGAAATAATTTATTAAACAATATTTTATTAAGTTATTTATGTTTAAAACAAGAAATCGCATTAGGAATAATTAAATAAATCCTTATTTATTTTATTTTCCTGTAGGGATAATTAATTAAACCATTGTTTAAATAATATTCCTGGTCATGTTATGAAACTAGCTCAAAAAATAGAGGAAAAGAGAGATCAACGACTTAGAAATCAGCCACTTCGAGAAGGAAACCTCCTTTCCATTACATAAATGAACAATTGTTGGATGACACAAATGAAAAAACCTACTTTCTATATATAGGAGTCCATGGGATCACAATATAATTGTAGCCGACCTAACAATAATAATGTAAGGGAAGAAATATCACAATAGTGGGCTATTATGGGGCACAATAATAACAATATGGGGACTACATGGGTACAACAATAACAATAAGGGGGATACACTAACAAAAATAAGGGAATACACTAGTAATATAGGGCCCTAACATACCCCTCTCCTTCAAAAAAGTGTTTTCCTCAACATTTGAGTAGTTCTAGAGGCTTCTGTATAAAATTTTCATTCTCCCATGTGGAATCTTCAATGGGTAAGTTATTCCACTTGATAAGATACTCTGAAATTCATTGATTTCATAGTTGTCAAGTTCTTTTTTCCAAGACTACTTTAGGTTCCAATATGACTGTTCCTTCCTCACCAAGTTCTGGAAATACTGTTTCAACCGGAAGTTTGTCACCTATAACCTTCTTTAAGCATGAGACATGGAAAATTGGGTGCAGTCGGGAAGATGTAGGAATCTCCAATTTGCGTGCCATAGTACCAATATTTTGCAACACCTTGTAAGGACCATAATACTTTGGCGATAATTTATTATCCTTCTTAGCTTTCTTGAGGGACATTTGTTTGTATGGTTGTAGCTGTAAAAATACCTAGTCACCTACATCAAAACTTCTCTCGCTACAATGTTGATCTGCCTGTTGTTTCAATCAATTTTGTACCAAATTTAGGTTATCCTTTAAGAGTTGGAGAAATTTTTGTATATGCTCTATTTTATCTTCCACTCCTTGAACCTTATAATTTTCTCTTAAAGATGATGTGATGGATAGTGGATGATATCCATAACATGCCATAAATGGGGTCATTTTTACTGCAGTGTGGGAAGAAGTCTTATACCACCATTCAGCGAGAGGTAACCAATTGACCCATTGTGTTTTTTTACCATATACAAAGCAATGAAGATATCCTTCTAAAAATTTGTTCACTATCTCAGTTTTCCCATCAGGTTGAGGATGATAAGATGAGCTATGAGTTCATTGAGTACCCAAACAAGAAAATAATTCCGTCCAAAAACTTCCTGTGAAAATGAGATCTCTATCGCTTACGAAAATATTTGGATTTCCATATCTCTTTTTAATTGTTTCCATAAATGCAGTAGAAACTGTACTCTATTTAAATGGATGAGATAATGCACAAAAGTGTGCATACTTGATAATTCTATCAACTACCACCATGATGACACTCTTTCCTTTAGACTTAGATAAACCTACGATAAAATACATTGAAACCTCTTCCTAACGTTGATTTGGAATGGATAAAGGTTGTAGCAAACCTGGAGTCTTAATTGTCTCAACTTTATTTTGCTGGAAAACCAAACATTCCGCCACAAATTTTTGAATATCAGATTTAAGGTCATCCCAAAAAAATTCTTTCTTCACCCTGTGGTAAGTTTTTAAAAATATCGAGTTTCCTCCTAACGGTGAAGTGTGAAATTCCAAAATAATATTTTTTTTTTTGTTGGGAGTTCTTACAAAGATATAAGCGATCTTTGTACCATGAGGAATAATTTTTCCAACTAAATGTATCAAATGTATTGGGATATTCCTGCAACTTTTGAATGAGTTTCAATACTTCTCCATCATTATTCCATTCCTCCCTTGGTTCAGTTATCCAATATGGTTGGATAATAGAAATGGCACAAAGAAAGGCTTCCACATCCTCATCCTTTCTTGAGAGTGCATATGCAACAAAATTTAGCTTCCCTTTTTTGTAGATGATTTCAAAGTCATAACTAAACATCTTTGTGACCCATTCTTACTACTCTTATGAAGAAAATATTTGTTCCAAAAAGTATTTAAGACTATCATGTTGAGTTTTTACCTTGAAGTGTCTTCCCATTAGGTAAGGTCGTCATTTATTTAGTGCTTGTACTATTTCCAACATTTACTTCTCATAAATAGATTTCTGTAAATACTTTCCTTTGATTGGGCAGATTTAAAAAAAAATAGGTCTTCCTTCTTGCGTTAAAACATAACCAATTCCATTTCCTGAGGCATCACATTCCACAATGCGGGTTTTTGTGAAGTTTGGCATAGCTAAGATCGGTGCTTGGAACATTGCCTCTTTAAGATGTTCAAAGGCCTTAGTTGTTTCAGGAGTCCATGAAAATGCATCTTTCTTCAATAATTTTGTTAGAGGTTCTACTATTCTCCCAGAATTCTTAACAAACTTGTGATAATACCCTGTTAACCCAAGAAATCCTTGCAATTGCTTTAACACCATCCTGAGATACAATATGACCCATATATTCCACCTCTTGTACTCCAAAGAAACATTTGGATGTATTTTCATATACTTTTTTCTCCTCCAATAGTTTTAGCACCCTATCAACATGTTGAACATGATCCTTCCAAGAACTCCTGTAGATTACTATATCATCAAAAAATGATAACACATATTTTCTAAGGAAAGGTTTGAAAATGGAATTCATCAACCCTTGAAATATAGAAGGTGCATTGGTAAGGCCAAAAGGCATGACCAAAAATTCATAATGACCCTCATGAGTTTGAAATCTTGTTTTTGGAATGTCTTTAGTCTTCATTCTAATTTGATGATATCTTTAATGAATATCCAACTTGGTGAAATAAATTTCTCCATGTAATTCATCCAATACTTCATCAATCAAAGGAATGGGAAAATTATCTTTAATAGTGAGCTTATTGAGATCCCTATTGTTAGTGTCTGTCTAGTCATACTGCCATCAGTCATCAAAATTGCGCTTTTGAATTTGCATATTAGGAGTCTCTTACTGAATAAATTTCACCATTTTGCTAGGTCATGGATTCATTGATGGTAGTAATTTTTCCTCAGTTTTCCCTCATGAGGTACTTTTTGATGCTCCTTTCTAACTTTGGTCATGAGTCACTTTCACTTTCAAAAAATTATGCCATTAGGTCATAGGATGGGTCTCATTAGTTTCTAGGGTCTTACCATGGTCAAATTAATGAGTCAAATGTCAAAAAAATATCAACAAGATGATGAGGAAGTCAATAAACTCAAAGTCATAGCACTTGGAAGATCAAAGACATATTTTATTCATTTTGATGTAATTTTCACCCCAAAACCATGAAACATGATATTTTTCCTTTATTATCATTCATTATGTAATTTTATGTCAGCATATGTAATAAGTCACAATTCAGAAGCTGTTTTCTCCACAAATTCATCACCTTGCCTTCAGAGAAGTTTTTCACAACATGTTCAGCGTCAAATCATGTTCTAAGTAGATCCAGTAGAAAAGCCCAAAAAGAGCTTTCAAATAGTATACTACACTCTCAAAACTGACTCCTGGATTGAAATTTATGCCTTAGTGAAGTAAAAATCCTCTATTCCCTAAAATTCCCCTATTTCCCATGTTTCCCTTAAATTTTATGTTTAAAGTTTAATATTTTCCTTATAAAATCCCTT
Source organism: Pinus albicaulis (assembly GCA_034641835.2). Classification (NCBI taxonomy): domain Eukaryota; kingdom Viridiplantae; phylum Streptophyta; class Pinopsida; order Pinales; family Pinaceae; genus Pinus; species Pinus albicaulis. The sequence goes on from CM076581.1 coordinate 1,569,069,145, forward strand.
TTTCCCCTTTTGATTAGAAAAATCACATTATAAAATAATTTAAACAAATATGTGATTTGTTCCTTAACCACTTCCCCTCATGCCCTTGAGACTTTATAAAAAATCAAAGTCTCATATTATAAAACCTCCCCCCGCTGTCCCAAACCACTTCCCCACCATACTATGGAAACCTTATAATAAAAATTAAAAGGTTTATATTGTATAAACCCCACATAACCCACATCCCTTTCCATCACAATCGCAAATGTTAACAAGTGCACTCCGATTGGCCCATGCCAAAACTCCGATGCGATTATGTAAGTCCCTTTCGTTTCCATCACATTGGCACATTTTATAAGCGTGCTCGATTAGTCCATTGTAACTCCTCCGATGCGATTGCCCTGATTACATATCTCTGATACCATGTCCTCTATTGACTCCGCCCAATGTTGTATTGGCCGTTGATCTGCGCATCCAATTGGAAAGCCTACATTCGATAGGCTCCTCTTGAATCGCTCCCCTCCGATTAAAATCCCTCCCGATTGCAAAACCCGGATCGACAACATCCAATCATTCCACAATCGTCGATTGCCCAACTCCACCCAACGGCCCACAGCTAATCGAGCCATCGGCGATCGGAAAATCCATATATAACATCTCTCTTTGACCTCCTTAGATCTCTAATCTCGATTGATTGGGCCCACCATATATTCTCCGCCCATTTATATATACAAACGGTTTTTTCCTTTGTAAGTTCTAAATTTTATTTTGATTATACAATAGCCTTTCCCCATCACATCGGAAGAGTTGCATTGTGTTATGCACTCGCCTCAACTCCCCGATGCCGATTGTGATTATACATACTCAGTCCCACCATAAAAATCCTCCACTCTTTCATATAAAAAGTCCTTCTCCCTTTGTAAATAATGAATAACCATATTCTCAAAGAGATTTCCCCGCTTCCTTTTGACATTTCCCATCGGGCCTTGCTAAATCGCATTAGAAGTTTTGGTTTTTGTTTGAAATAACATCCTTCCCATTCCCAATCACCGATTGGTGATGGAACTATTGCACAAAGCATATCACCATGTTTTATTATATATCGCCTCCCATCCAATGCCGATTGTGATTATAAAAGTGGACCCCACCTCCTTTCCCTTCTTCATTCCCATTCAAAATTAATTTTTCCCTTCACCGAGAGCATAATTTCATTCCATTTTGTTTCAACAGCATTTTATTAAAATGTCAGCTTTCTCAAACAAATAGTAGAAAGAAAAGCGAAAACTCAAAAGGCCGAGAAAATTATATTAAAAATAGAGTTTTTTCAACAACAGTAAAGTAGGAAATCTATTTTCCGGATTGCCTATTTTTCCTTCATACAGTATAATAGCCAATTTTCAAAGGGTCAAATGTATTGTTGTTCCTTGTTTTCAGAGGAAAATTGTTGGTTCTCTTTGCCATATTCAGATTTCAGTTATGAGTTGTTAAAAAACTCCCTATTTTCATGGATCTATGCTCCCACATTTCAGCTTATTTAATGTAATTGTAAATGATTTGTAAAGCAATCTGAGACTCTGGAACTCAGAAGTAGGGGAATAGTGTGGAAGAACATTTTGTGCTCCATTGTACAGTTGACAGGGAATTAATAAGAGATGCAGCTCTGATTTGTGGGATCCATGTGGTATGAGTTTTAGCATTTGTTTCCTCCTTTGTTTCATATTTAAATTTGTTATTTTTCACCTTTCATCCATAAAAATTTCCTATTTAATGCTTTAAATATAGAAAGGTAGAATCCATTTTATATGCTCTGCCTTGGGAAATCATTCATACTCTGCGTTTTTTTTCCTTCTGTTTGAAAAGGATCCATTTATTGTGCCCTTTTCAGCTTCTCACCAGTCTTTCCATCCCATCTTTATTAAACTTTAATTGCTAAAATTTCTTGCCTATCTTGCCCCATAAAATACCCTGTAACCTGATTTTAATTCCTAGTTTCATACTGTCTCATTTTATCCCACACATCCTTGAAAATTTATTCATTTTATTAAAACCTTTTCCCATAATTTTACCTAGCCTAATATCAATCCACTATTATGTTTTATTGAATATATATCTTTACGGAGAGAGCCCTCTCCTATCCTTGTAGGGCTAGCTACAAGTCTACGCATGGTTAGTTGTTACCCTATTTTTCCCTTTTCAGCTTGGGGTCCAGTTTGGGTGCTAACATCTCTGGCGACCATACTGAGGAAGCTGTTTCGATCTGATTGTCTGTGAACTTGTGTTCTCGGCACTGAAACATGTTTATTCTGCTTTGAAGAAATTTTGAACAGAAGCCTGTAGAAGAGCAAATTGTAGTGAGGCTCTGTGTTATAAAGAGTATTGAGGAACCCTGCCTAAGGTTAAAAAACCTTGGTTACATTGAAAGCAACGACGCTTTTAAAAATATTGTAATTAATTAAAAGCTTGGTTTATTTTAAGGTGGAGAAATAATATTGTGGGACCTAGCGATGAGATTAACACGAGGAGTTAAAAGCGCTTAACCAAAGTCAAAACCTGAAGTCAAAGCTCGGTTTGATTTACCCGCGTGGGTTTCGGAAACCAAAACCACCCATTTTCGCGTTGCTTTGCCCCGAGGAAAAAAACTACTTCTAAAAAACGCGATCCAGTTATATTCGGGCACATCATCACTCCAAAACCGCCCATTTCGCGCGGCTCTGAGCTGTTAAGCTTCGACCTCTGAAAAACGTGAAATCAACGAGGATCGTCCGATTCGAAGAGCACTAGATCTGACGATGATCGCACATTTAAGTGCACAAGTGATAACTCAAGGTATGATTCGGCGGTTTGATATTATTTAAAGTTATTTTATTCATAAAAGGCGAAAAGTGGACGTGTGGGCCCCTGCTAAATAAAATATATGTCGCGTTGATTAAAAAGCACATAAGTTCCAAAGATTTAAAAGGATCGCACCATTGTTATAAAGTTTTAAATATTTTGACCGGAGTAATATGGTTTGCTCAATATTTTTAATGTGTTCCCTAATATCACATTAAATTACAAAGATTTTTTCAAAGGTCGGGATATTATTTCACGGCGAAACATTATTAAGAGCGTTGTTGTAAAAGAACATAACTACAACCACTTATTCCAGTCATATATTTCTGATAAAAGATCATAAAGGTCAGATCACCCCAGCGAATGTTTTCTTGTAAATAATTTTTAGAGTCTGTCAGGCTGAAACAGAGTTTCTGTACAGTAGAAGATTTACACACACTGGCTTCAAGAAGATACACGAGGGCTAATCCAGATCCAAATCCCCCCCTTGTGTTTGAAAATTCAAATCTTATCCCGAGAATTGTCAGAAGACAAGAAGGATCATTAAGTCCCAGGCCTGTCTTCAGATCCTATACTTGGCCCAATGAGTGGTTTTTTGTAGAATATCTTTCCTTTGACAAGAATTTTGAGCTTTATTTATTTAGAAATAAGTCTGAAACTGACATTGATGATACAGTTTTAGATCCTGAGTTCCTTGTAGATATTGAAGTCTAAAGAGAAAATTCCTCCATTGACGACTACATTTTGAATTCTCCTCAATCCATCACTGTAACTACTATTCTTGAGCCTTCAGAATCATCAAGAACAACACTCCCTCCTCCTAATTCATCAGGCTCCCCTTCATTCAATTCCCAGTTATCATCTCCTACAACAACACCTCCATTAAATCCCAGTAATACAAATATTGTTGTAAATCCACCATGGCTGCCAGATATGCACCCCTGGCTTTACCTCAAGTTCTCATTGATATGCCTGCTGATTATCAAAGAAAAATCCCAATATTTGATGCTACTTAGAGCACTACATCTCAGTATCATGTTGATAAAATGAATGACTTTTTTGATCTACACGAGGTAGAGGCAGAGAATGTAACTACCAGATTGTTTGTTCAAAGCTTCGGAGGTGAAGTCAGAAAGTGGTTCAGAGCCTTACTAGTAGGTTCAATTCACACTTTTCAAGAGTTGCACACTCATTTCTTGGACCGGTGGGTGGTAAAAAATAACCCTCTCCAAATTCTATCCGAGTATGAAAATATTAAGAGAAATGTGGGTGAAACTGTGCAGGATTATTGTTTAAGATTCAATGTTGTATATAACGCTATTCTAGCTAAACTAAAACCTCCTGTGGGATTAGAATTACTGAAATTTCCAGATGGTTTTGATGTCGATATGGCATACCAGCTGTGTGAAAGAGACCCATCTTCACTTGAGGGCATGAAGAAGATAGCCGTAAGCGTTGAAGCTAATCTTCTTGCTAAAAGAGCACGAACCAGAGCTGAGAAAAGAGTCACACTAAAAGAGGAGGCCTCTCCTTCAGACAGCAAAATGGACACCCTGATCAGGAAAATGGAGAGGATGGTTGATAGGTTAACTATTGCAGATAGACCTGAGCCTTAAATAAGAAATCTGAATTTTAGAGGGCAGCATCCCCAATTTAGAATCAAACAGAGAGAGAAATGAGCGCAGGACCAAGCAGCGCCACCATAGCAGCATATTAAAACACCATTGCAACAAAACTATGCGCAAGAGATAGAATTATATGATGATGATCCTGTGATTGAGGCTAATCACTTTTTCACAATTGATGGTGCACCAATTTTCCTCACAGAAGACGAAGAATACAAAGTGGAGACTCCAGATATTCAAAAAGACCAAAATTTCATTTTGGCCAATGACACAATGTTGGAAGAAGAGTCCGATGATTACCAGAGAGGATATATGAATGCTCTGTTGGATCAGCAAAGGTAGTACTCTTTAAGGAATAGAGAGGTTACAATCAGTCCCATTCAGAAATGAAAAGAACTTCAAATGAAGAGCGATACACAGAAGAAAGGAAAAGAGCCGGCCAATCCTTCCTCCAGCAAAGCACCAGTAGCTACTAATACAGCAAATGAAAAGAACCAACAGAGTATAGTAAAGGAGCAAATAGAGAAAAGAGACATTCCCATTACAGAGGTAGAAAAATCTCCCTCCTTTAATTTAGAAAATGAAATTTCTAAGCTGAAAGTGTCTATGCCCCTCACAGAGTTGGTGAAGAATAGTGCATATAAAAGTCAGGTGTCTAAAGTCTTGCAAATAGACTCTGTTTCTGATATGGTCAATGTAGAGGATGACTACCCTGAACTGATTTTCGGTCCAGCCACAGAATAATCTAAAGAAAATAAAGTCCCTCCCTTTTACCTGAGTCTTAGAGTACATGAGTTCATCTTGCATAATGTTATGTTGGACTCTGGAGCCTCACATAATTTGATGCCCAAAGCTATCATGGAGAAGCTAGGCCTTGATATTACACGAAAATACCATGATTTGTATTCTTTTGACTCAAGTAGGGTCCATTGTATCTGTCTTATGAAAGAATTGGTAGTGTCTTTAGATCAGGTTCTAGAAAAAAATGTCTTAATGTATGTAGTTGTTGTTGATGTCCCACCAAGGTTTGGAATGCTTCTATCTAGGTCTTAGGGTGCAAAACTCAAGGGAACTATGTAGCTCAACTTCTCTTATGCCATTATCCCTATATTTGCCTAGTTGAGGAAGTTATATAGGGAAAATAAAATGAAATATATGATTACTAGCAAAGAGAAGCCAGTAAACCATCCCATTAATGATGTCCACAAATATATAGAGTACTTTGTTTTGTATTCTGATGGTGGTTTAAATGATAAGAATGTTCAGTTGGTACAAGTAGATGAAATACCTGAGATTGCAGAGAATTTCAAAGAAATCCTCAAGAAAGAAAAATACAAATCAACAAGAACTTATGAGTCTCATGTCTGCCAGCAACAAAAAGACAGTGAAAGGCCAGAAATAAGCCAAGGTAAAGAGGAGGAAGGAACAAAATTCTAGCATCTACAGGAAGAAGAAGAAGGTATGTGGAGCATGGATTTTGATGGAGCTGTTAGTAAGGATGGAGCTGGTATTGGAATATGCATTAGGAGCCCTGTTTTCCAGCCTGAAAAGGTTCCCAACAATGTTAGAGTTTGTGCTTATAAGTTTGCTTTTGACTGCTCTAACAATGAAGCAGAGTATGAGGCTTTGATTGCAGGTCTCAAAATTTTGAAGAAGCTGAATGAAAAAATGATTTCTGTGTATGGCAAATTTGAGCTGATAATCAAACAGGTGAAAGGATAATACCAAGAAAAGAATCTGAGATTGAGGGCATACAGAAATGCAGTCCTGGACATTTTGAAGACATTCCCATAGTATACTTTGACAGCAGTGCCCAGGATGCAGAATCACATTGTTGATTCTCTTGCCACTACTGCTAGTAAATTGAAGATTCTGATGAACTCCAGCAATAAGTTTGAGGTCTATGTCAAGCATAGGCTTGCTGTTCTGGACAATTTAAGGTATTGGCAATTATTTTGGTATGATAATGAGATTAATGCATTTTTACAGGGTGATGGAAAATTTAAAGACACTCCAATAGAAGGTGAGTATGAGGTTGACGATCAGGAGTTAGAAGAAAATTAGATGGACATATTGCAGCTAATGGATAACGTGATTCCTAGAGGTCTCATACCTCTAGAGGAGATTTTTGACCAAGATGATGTTGCAAAGAAGCCAAGCTTGGTGCCCACTGAGAAAGGTGTTGAAGATGTGAATCTTGGAACAACTAACCAGCCCAAGTTTGTGAAATTGTCAAAGACATTGTCCCCTGAGGTAAAGGAGAAGTATGTTAAGTTTCTTTCTGAATTTTCTGATGTGTTTTCTTGGGATTAATTAGTTTTGAAAGAGTATGATAAGAACATAATCCAGCATACTATTCCTATCAAGCCGGATCAGAAGCCTTTCAGACAAAAGCTGAGAAGAATAAATCCAAAGCTGCTGCCATCCATTGAAAAGGAGGTAAATAGGCTGTACAAATAAGGTATCATAGTTCCTATTATATTTTCTGACTGGATTTCAAATTTGGTCCCAGTGCGTAAGAAGAATGGAGATAATATTGTTTATAGATTTTCGGAATTTGAATAAAGCATCTTTAAAGGATAATTATCCACTTCCGAAAATGGACCACATTCTGCAAAAAATAGTTGGATCATCCAAGATGTCACTAATTGATGGCTACTCAAGCTACAACCAAATCTTGGTGCATGAGAAGGACCAAGATAAAACTGCCTTCACAACACCTTGGGGAACCTTTCAATATGATAAAATTCCATTTGGACTGAAGAACGCTGGAGCTACCTTCTAGCGGGCAATGGACATTGATTTCGCAAATGAAAAAGATGTTTTTCTTGTTGTTTATTTGGATGATTTGACATTGTTTTCAGGATCAGATGATGAGCATTTGGACCATTTAAGAGTGGTTTTTCAACGATGTAGAAAATTTCGAATTTCTCTCAATCCCAAGAAGAGTAATTTTTCCATGGACGAAGGCAAGTTGCTTGGGCATATAATCTCTAAATATGGTATTCGCATTGATCCAGCTAGAGTGGAGGAAATTCAGCTCATAGATCTTCCACGAAATAAGAAAGAGATTCAGGCCTTTAATGGTAAGATGATTTTTTTGCACAGATTTATACCTAACTTCGCTGAGAATTTGAGAGAAATGACCAATATGTTGAAGAAGGACAACACTGATAAATGGATTGAGGAGGCTATCAAGTCATTCAATTTGGTAAAGTTTTATTTTTCCAATGCTCCAGTTTTGATTAGTCTCAACTGTACTCAGGATTTTATTATATTTTCATTTGCATCTAAGCATACTATGGCTGTTGTTTTAATGAAAAAGAAAGATGAGGTAGAAAAGCCAATTTCCTTTTTCAGTAGGACTATTAGAGATGCTGCTTTGAGATATAATATTATTGAAAAATAGGCATTGGCCCTAATCAAGGCATTGAAGGATTTTAGGGTCTATATTCTACATTCGCATACTATAGCATATGTCCCTAATGCAGCAGTGAAGGATGTCTTGATGTAAAATAATCTAGAAGGTCGAAGAGGCAAATGGATAGCAGCTATGTTGGAGTACGACTTGGAGATAAAGCCTACGAAGTTGATCAAAGGAAAAGGCTTGGTGAAATTGATGGCCCAATCAAATCTGCGTGCCCTGGATATAAACCTTATAACAGTAGTGGCAGAAGATGAAGATGAAGGTTTTCTAGTTCCTATTTCAGATATTTTTCTACAGTCTCCTTGGTATTTTGATATTGTTTATGTTCTTCAGCATCTGTCACCTCCTAGAGGCATGTCTAAGAGTAAGGTAGGTCTTTGAAACTCAAATCTACTAAATACTGCATTTTAGACAATGCTCTGTATTGGAAAGATCCAGGAGGTGTTCTGCTCAACTGTTTGGTTGAAGAAGAAACCCAGAAGGTGATGCATGATTTCCACAAGGGTGATTGTGGTGGTCAATTGTTTTGGAAAACTACAACTAATAAGGTATTGAGAGCAGGGTATTATTGGCCCACATTGTTTTCTGATTTATACAAAACAGTGATGAATTGTCATGAATGCCAATTTTTCTAAGGAAAGAAGAAATTTCTTCCACTTCCTTTGAAACCAGTTTCAGTGAACACGCCCTTTCAACAGTGGGGGCTCGATTTCATAGGAGAAATATATCCTACGTCCTCAGCACAACACCGATGGATATTGATGGGAATAGATTACTTTAAAAAATGGATCGAAGTCATCCCAGCGAGGCAAGCGACTGACACGGTAATTATTCAATTCCTTGAATCGAATATATTATCTCGTTTTGGTTGCCCTTGTAAAATTGTAACAGATAACGCAGCCACATTCCGATCCAAAAAGATGATCAATTTCTGTGACAAATATAATATCATGTTGGGCCATTCAGCAACATATTATCCACAAGGAAATGGCCTGGCAGAGTAATCGAACAAATCGCTGATAAGTATAATTAAGAAAATTCTGGAGGCAAACAAAAGAAATTGGCACCGAAATCTCATCAATGCACTGTGGGCAGACAGAGTTAGCAGTAACAAAATCAATAGGTATGTCGCCTTTTGAATTATTTTATGGAACTGATGTTTTATTTCCTACATCTCTTATAGTCCCAGTTATGAAATTATTGCAAGAAGTTGGTAGCGAGGAAAATGGAAATCAACGAAGGATCAACCAGATGATCCAACTTCAACAAACAAGAGAAGAAGTGTCACAGAAAGTGAGTTAGTTGCGGGACAAGATTAAAAAGATCTATGACCGAAAGACTAAAGAAGAAAAGCTTCAGATGGATGATTTAGTGTTGAAATGGGATGCAAGAAATGAAGACAAAGGGAAGCACAGTAAGTTTGACAACCTTTGGAAGGGACCATACAGAATTACAACATACAGGGGATAGAATGCCTTTTTACTTTCAGAAATGGATGGCCAGGATTTTCCTAGAGGAGCAGTAAATGGTAGGTTGTTGAAGCACTACCGTTGCTGAAGACAATGAATCAGAATCTATATCATCATCATTGTATATACCATGTTATTTTTTATCAGAGTTCAAGTACACAGTCATTCAGGTTCGGGGCCCGAGGTGAAGGCTATAAAACTTGGATGATATATGTATGGTTTGGTTTTATTTCAGTTTTCAGTCTTAGACTTGAGTCAAGTTCAGTTTGCATTTGGGTCAGTCTCTAGCATTCTTGACTCCATGCCTAATGGATAAGGCTACTTGGTCTACGGTGTTCTTGGCACCTCCAATGAGCTACCATCCCCATTGGAGCCAATTTTAGTGTCAGTCTAGTCATACTACCATCAGTGATCAAAACTTCTCTTTTTCATTTGCATATTAGTAGTCTCATACCGAATAAATTTCACCATTCCGCTAGGTCATGGATTCATTGATGGTAGTAATTTTTCCTCAGTTTTCCCTCATGAGGTACTTGTTTATGCTCCTTTCTATGATCTTTGGTCATGATTCACTTTCACTTTCAAAACATTATGTCATTAGGTCATAGGATGGGTCTCCTTAGTTTCTAGGGTCTTACCATGGTCAAATTAATGAGTCAAATGTCAAATAAATATCAGCAAGATGATGAGGAAGTCAATAAACTCAAAGTCATAGCACTTGGAAGATCAAAGACATATTTTATTCAGTTTGATGTAATTTTCACCTCAAAACCATTTTTTTGAGGTAAAAACATGATATTTTTCCTTTATTATCATTTATTATGTAATTTTAAGTCAGCATATGTAATAAGTCACAATTCAGAAGTTTTTTTCTCCACAAATTCATCACCATACCTTTAGAGAAGTTTTTTCACAGCATGTTCAGCATCAAATCATGTTCCAAGTAGATCCAACAGAAAGAGCCCAGAAAGAGCTTTCCAACGGTATACTACACTCTCAAAACTGACTCCTAGATTGAAATTTATGCCTTAGTGAAGTAAAAGTCCTTTATTCGCTAAACATCCCCTATTTCCCATGTTTCCCTTAAATTTTATGTTTAAAGTTTAATATTTTCCTTATAAAATCCCCTTTTCCCCTTTCAATTTGCAAAATCGCATTATAAAATAATTTAAACAAATATGCAATTTGTTCCTTAACCACTTCCCCTCATGCCCTTGAGACTTTATAACAAATCAAAGTCTCATATTATAAAACCTTCCCCCGCCGTCCCAAACCACTTCCCCACCATACTATGGAAACCTTATAATAAAACTTAAAATGCTTATATTGTATAAACCTCGCATAACCCAAGTCCATTTCCATCGCAATCAAAAATGTTAACAAGTGCACTTCGATTGGCCCATGCCAAAAATCCGATGCGATTATGTAAGTCCCTTCCCTTTCCATCACAGCAACACATTTTATAAGTGCACCGATTAGCCCATCGCAACTCCTCCGATGCGATTGCCCCGATTACATATCTCCGATACGATGTCCCCGATTGACTCCTCCCAATGTTGTATTGGCCATCAATCTGCGCATCCGATCAGATGACCTACATTCGATCGGCTCCTCTTGAATCACTCCCCTATGATTAAAATCCCTCCCGATTGCAAAACCCCGATCGACAACCTCTGATCATTCCACAACCGTCGATTGCCCAACTCCATCCAATGGCCCACAACCAATCGGGTCATCGGCGATCGGAAAATCCATATATAACATCTCTCTCTGACCTCCTTCAGTCTCTGATCCTGATTGATCGGGCCCACCATAGATTCTCTGCCCATTTATATATACAAAGGGTTTTTTTCTTTGTAAGTTCTAAATTTTATTTTTATTATACAATGGCCTTTCCCCATCGCATCGGAAGAGTTGCATTGTGTTATGCACTTGCCTCAACTCCCCGATGCCGATTGTGATTATAGATACCCGGTCCCACCATAAAATTCCTCCGCTCTCTCATATAAAAATCCCTTCTCCCTTTGTAAATAATGAATAACCATATTCTCAAAGGGATTTCCCCGCTTCCTTTTGACATTTCCCATCGGGCCTTGCTAAATCGCATCGGAAGTTTTGGTTTTTGTTTCAAATAACATCCTTCCCATTCCTGATCGCCGATTAGCAATGGCACTATTGCACAAAGCATATTACCATGTTTTATTATATATCGCCTCCCATCCAATCCCGATTGCGATTATAAAAGTGGAACCCACCTCCTTTCCCTTCTTCTTTCCCATTCAAAATTAATTTTTCCCTTCACCGAAAGCGTAATTTCATTCCATTTTGTTTCAACAACATTTTATTAAAATGTCATTTTTCTCAAAAAAACAGTGGAAAACAAAGAGAAAAGTCAAAAGGCCGAGAAACTTATATTAAAAACAAATCTTTTTCAACAGCAGCAAAGTAGGAAATCTATTTTCCGGATTGCCTATTTTTCCTTCATACAGTATAACAGCGAATTTTCAAAGGGTCAAATGTATTTTTGTTCCTTGTTTTCAAAGGCAAATTGTTGGTTCTCTTTGCCATATTCAAATTTCAGTTCCGAGTTGTTAAAAAACTCCCTATTTTCATGGATCTATGTTCCCACATTTCAGCTTATTTAATGTAATTGTAAATGATTTGTAAATCAGTCTGAGACTCTGTAACTCAGAAGTAGGGGAATAGTGTGGAAGAACATTTTGTGCTCCATTGTACAGTTGACAGGGAATTAATAAGAGATGCAGCTCTGATTTGTGGGATCCATGTGGTATGAGTTTTAGCATTTGTTTCCTCCTTTGTTTCATATGTAAATTGTTTATGTTTCACCTTCCATCCATAAACATTTCTTGTTGAATGCTTTCAAGATAGAAAGGTAGAATCCATTTTATATGCTCTGCCTTGGGAAATCATTCATACTCTGCGTTTTTTTTTTCCTTCCGTTTGAAAAGGATCCATTTATTGTGCCCTTTTCAGCTTCTCACTAGTATTTCCATCCCATCTTTATTAAACTTTAATTGCTAGAATTTCCTGCCTATCTTGCCCCATGAAATACCCTGTGTCCTGATTTAATTCCCAGTTTCATACTGTCTCATTTTATTAAAACCTTTTTCCCATCATTTTACCTAGCCTAATATCATTCCACTATTGTGTTTTATTGAATATCTATCTTTACAGGGAGAGCCATCTCCTGTCCTTGCAGGGCTAGCTACAAGGCTCAGCATGGTTTAGTTGTTACCCTGTTTTTCCCTTTTCAACCTGGGGTCCATTTCGGGTGCTAACACCTATAATTCAAAAAAATTCACCTGATCCATCCTTCTCATTCACCAATACTACTGGAGTAGAGAAAGAGCTTTGACTAGGTTGAATTATACTAGCCTCTAGCATTTATGCAATCATACGTTCAATTTCACTCTTTTGGACATAAGGATATCTATAAGGCTTGATGTTTGGAGTAACACTTCTTGGAATCAAATGAATAGCATGCTCATGATCACGAATATGTGGGATTCCCTTGGGAGTTTAAAACACCTTGGAATGATTGTCCAAGAATTTTTGGAGATCTGGATAAATAGATGATTTTGATGTTGGAACTTCTAGTGAGCATAATTGTGCAATGATGCCTCGTTGTTCTTTCTTCAGAATATTTTTCATGAAATTAGAGCTTATTATATTTCCTAGATTCCGTGTGATACCCTGTAATTCAACTTCCTTTCCTTCCGAACAAAATTTCAAGAAACATTTTTGAAAATTAAATGTTGCTATCCCCAAATATTGTAACCATTGTACTCCTAGTACAGCATCACCAGCACGCATTGGAATGGAAATCATTGGACTATTAAATAAATATTCCCACATGGTTAGCTTGATATTATGGCACTTTCCAGAGAAATTTATATCTCCTCCATTTTTCACCATCACTTGACACTCTGGCACTAGGTATAGGAAGAAATTCAATTCCTTGGCTATCTTACAATGAATAAAATTATGAGTACTACCTGAATCAATAAGCACGACTAAGTTTTTCTTCTTGATATGCCCTTATATCTTGAGATTCTGAGGAGTGAAAATTCCTACCAATGCATTTTAGGATATGGTCAGACTCATTACTTTTTCCTCTTGGGCTGGTTCCTAGTGTATATCCTCTTCTTTTGAAGTTTCTTATTCCTTTTCTTTCTCCTCTTCACAATATATGTAAAATAATTTCTTCTCAGCACACTTATGACGTTTAGTGTATTCTCTATCACAAATATAGCAAATCCTTTTAAGTTTTTACTATTTTTTTCTTCCAATTGATGTGGTGTCAACCTTGTAGGTTGTGGAGGTCTAGGAGTAGCAACACTTCCATTTTTATAGTTGTGAGTGGTAGGATTCCTTGTCACCATAATTATTCTTTCAATTTTTCTTGCCAACCTAGATGCCTTCTCCAATGTATCAGGTTCCCAAAGGTGATGTTGGATGTTATCTTTTAGAGTCCCTATGAAGACATCAATCCTATGTTCCTCTGGAATGTCATTTACCCTTATATTTAATTTTTGGAAGTCCTTAATGTGCTCCATCATTGAACCCTTTTGTTTGAGATTTATCAATTGGCTAAAGAAGGTGTTTCTCTTTGTATCCTCATAATGTGTTATCATTTATTTTGTATAAATGGACCAAGTGACCAGTGGTTTACGAGAAAAAATCCATCGATACCATACAAACTTATTTTATTCTAAATACAAAGCTGAAATGTGTACCTTTTGTGTATTTTGTGTATTATGGAGCTCAAAGTATTGCTCCATTTGTAGTATCCACATTATCGGATCCTTGCCATTAAACTGACTCATCTATAGCTTTGGAATATGGTGGGTCTTAAATCTAAAATTAGTCTATGAAATCATGATGAACATTTCTTTTGTTCTCATCATGATTTTCCTCTACTACCTTTTCGCCATTAGGAAGATTTTCTTGTAGCAACTTTCCCAAACCTTCCTTCAAACCTTCCATGTCTTTCTTCAAATATTCCATGTTTCCTTCTATACCATCCATTTTAGCTTCCAAAGCATCCATATTCGCTTGGATTCCATTCATCAAACCATCCATCTTAGCTTCCACACCTTTCTTCAAGCCATCCACCTTAGCTTCCATGGCTTTCTTCAAACCATCCATCTTAGCTTCTATGTTTCCTTCTATACCATCCATCTTAGCTTCCATGCCATTCTTCAAATAATCCATATTATCTTCCATGTCATTCTTCAAACCATCCATACTATCTTCCATACCTTTCTTCAAACTTTCCATTTCATTTTTTGTTACTCCTTGCAAGAGAGAAATTTTATGCACTTGGTCTTGTAATTTTGATATATCATGTTGCACTTCTTCCTCTTCTTGAATAGTAGAGCCTTTTGAGGGCTTAATGGGTGTTGAATTATTTTTAGGGGAAATTTTAGAACCCAATACTGATATTTATGCTTCAATATCCCCTTGTACTCACTCCAAACTAATTTTTCAAACAAGACCTATGCAATTTTTAATTTTTTTTAAACACACCTTTTTCTTGGTTTTGAGGATCTCGAAATTGAAATTGATGTATCTCTATAATTTTGGATCCTTGAGATATGAACTTAAGTTTTGTAGTATCCCTCTGAATCCTCTTTCTAATGTCATAGGTATGACTTGATTTTGATATTCAAGGCAATATTATGTCCCATATCCCATAATTACCTAATTATGGACTGATTCAGTAGAGCGAACTTGTATGGTGTTCCATGTGTCATTGTTTCCTCCTTATGCTCTGAAATAATACACAGGAACCTACAGTCCATTTACTTTCAACCATTTTTTACAGAATTCAAATCTGATGCTCACACAGAGATTTATGAAAATTTCCGATGGTCACCTCTTTGAGATGAACTTTGGGAGCCTGCACAAACCCTAACTTCCACAGGTCATATCTCTAACAATATTTTGAACCAAGATCTAAAATTTTTACATGAAGTTCCATAGGATGTCTTCACAAATGTTTTTTTTTAGCATGTGAACCTTCATAAAAAAAATGTTATAGCAAAAATGTCAAGATGACCTGTTTGAAGCAGTGAAACCATAGAATCCAAAGATCTGATACCAAATGTTATGAAACCAGGTCATAAAATAGAAGAAAAGAGATATGAACGACTTAGAAATCAGCCACCTCGTGGGGGAAACCTCTTTTACATTACATAAATGAGAAATTATTGGATGACACATATTGTAAATCCTAGAGACAGCCTCGAGTTGCCAAAGACCAATGCCTAAGACATCTTAAGACAGGAGGCTTTTAGATTATTCTACATGCTTGTGGGAGGGAACCTCCTGATATCAAATGAATTTGAAATATTTTGAATGATGTTCCAGGATCTTAGAGAAGGAAGAATGGTAGCCAGGAGCTTTATCTGTAGAGAGAAAGGCCTGCTCAGAATGGGTGCGAAGCAGTCATGAAATAGAGTTGTTGCAAGCAGGGCCGAATGTGAGACAAATGAACAGTTATAAAAGTTAATGGGGATGTGATACTGTGTGAAATATTTAGGGAATGTCAAAGAAAGGTGGGATTAGACTAGTACAAGAATCCACCCTTTAATGAACTTAGAGGAAAATGATATGAAAAGGGAACTTGGAACAGGAATCGTGCCTCAAGCAATATTCAAGATGTTACTATAAAGAATGACATGAGTACCATTAAAGATAAATTCATTTAAAACTCATAGAACACCCACATTATGAGAGAAACGATAACAAGAAGGAAAATATGAGCACAATAAACATTAAATTGAATAACTATATTAAGAAAATACATATTTTTCATTCATTTCAGTAGGAATCCATTATCGCGACAGACTGGCTTTATATTAATCTTCAAAATGGCTCTTCATATATACACTAAGAGAAAACCTCAAAATTACAAAAGATGACACATAGACTAAAACTTCTTCTGCTAGAAAATATGGAACCTTTACTTAGTCTGCAAGTTGGTCTTTTATTGTATTTTTCACAGATATTCAGACCAGATATTTTGGAAAAAAATATTCTCTCCTGATTCGGCAGTTTTCAATCCTAATAAAAAACAATGAGGCATAATGATATATCATCTTAAATAACATGATCTAGCCTAGAACATAACTAGGAAATAATAGAAAAAATAAAAATATAAAGAGTGCATAGGGTGAAATTGAGATTTCACCAAGTTTTACATTACACAGAAATTTGAAGATAAAAAGTTTTTAAAACAGGCCGTGTGGGCCAATCAGTATATCCATAATTTTTTGCTACACCAGGGAGTGCCTGAGCTTTCTAAATGATGTGTCCAAGATGAAGACGAGGAGGATCCGAGTGGATGAGTTGGAGGAGGTGGTAGCTGTCGGGAGGTAGAAGAGACTGGCGGATTCGCATACTCACAACAATTTTTCCACAGAGCTTCCCCAGTTGATGTTATTGTGTTGTAAGCCTCGAATAAAATATGCATGTTAGTCAACTTAGTGTAATCCATGCAGATGGCAAGGAGTTGTTTTACCTGACATAGAAGGAAGAATTATTTGCATAGGGAGGCTATTATGGTCTCAGCCTTTAGCCGAGTTGTTTTCTCCAATGATATATCTGCATTACACATAATTTCTGACATCTTTTGATCATAGGCCGTTAGTTCAGAGAATTCACCTGACTGTGGATCCAACATGGTGGGAGGCCAACTTCTACCATCTTTCCCCACTCTTGATTGAACTTCTCCACTCCCTTTGATACAAGCGCCAAACAACTGAAAGTAATTACGTGTGTAGTTTCTTTCTCAATTAATCTCCCAACCTCCATAACTATCCTGAAACAGTCAAATATTCCTTGTGCATGCACTTCTTCAGGAGAGAGTTCATTGAGGTACCAGATATAATTCTTAGCTATGATGGCCTTTTCTTCTCTTGTTCTACGTCCAGCTTGCAATTGAGTTCTAAACTCGTGAATTGTGATATTCTTGTCATTTATCAATATGATGACGTTCCAATGCAGCTTCGCCTCTGCTATGATCTTTGCCCAAAAAATTCGCCTTGCCTCCACTATTGACATATTACCCTTGATCTGCCCCTTTAAGTCCTTGATGGAATTATCCTACTCTTGGGTTTCTTTACAAATATTTTCTACCTCTTTTTGTAGGGATGCCATCACCTTCTAGATTACTGCTAGAGCAACCTCAGACTGCTGCAGGAGCTGATGAATCATGCGGGTCTCATCCTTTGAAACTCTTAAATTAGACAGAGCCTTTGTGAGATGTTTAGGAGCCGTCTCGAGATTAGCTGATATGGGGATCACGCATGTATGTTGGTCCCATTTGACTTGCCATTATGACAACCTCTATTTAAGTCCAGAAATCTTCGTGTCCTTCTAAGAATTTTTTTCCTGTTGCTTGGCCAATGAGTCAGCGAGAGCTGATTTCTCCTTCTCTACCTCGACGAGCTCCTCCATCTGTACATGTTCCTCATGAGACACATTTAGCTTTTGTTTCAACTCCTGATTTTCCACTTCTATCTTGATAAGAAATTTTTGCAGTGATGTGTTATCATCAGCTCCCCTTCCTCTTATCATTTTCTTGAGGCTCTCCAGCGAGGCATGGTTGGCTCTGGCACTAGCCTTCTCTCTCTTCTAGTGCTCTATTACCAGATTGTTTTTATTTTTTAGATTCTTTAAGGCCACGACATATTTAACCACCTTAGTCTGTGAAATTTCCTCGATTTACTGGTGTAAATCTAGCTTGTTTAGTAGGGGAATGTTGGTTAGGTTAAGGATGATTTCCAAAGCTCTGTATTGGGCTCCAGAAGCAGAGAGCTGCAACGCTGCTTGTTGGATGGCTAATATAATTTTTTCCTTATCCATATCTAGCACCTAATAAATCCTAGAGTGGTGCTTATCCACGAACCCTACCAGTTCAGCCCTTAATTTTGTAATATCCCAAAAGGGAAAATTCAGTAATACTTCACACAATATAAGAACTTGTAGCAAGATAAACAATAAATCTAAGTAAAAATCAGAATAAGCAAAAAGAGTTGAGCCATTTTATTATATTCGAGATGAATCAGTTACACAATTACAAGATATAGGTAGATCTAGCCAAAAAGATGAGCTAGGATCACCCTGAAAACATGAGTGAAGCAGGTACAACATAACTTTTGAGGCTCTATAGCAAATACTGCATTGTCTCTTCAGCAGAATATAAACATGGAGTTGCAGACTGAAAAGAGAAATGCAGATCTACTAAAAACTGGAGCTCTGATGATGCCAAGATTCAAGATCTGGCCAATGTGATGGATTCCCAAGATAATCCAGAAAGGATTTTCCAGATCTGCAACTTTGGAAAAATCACCTCCCCAGGGTTTGATCCTTGATCTGCTAGGAAATATATATTTGAAGCTAGATCTGAAGAATATATGGCTGAAATGTATGCTCAGGTCAGATCTATGCTGGAAGGGATGATCCCTTCCTCAGATCTATGAGCTAGAAGCTCTAGATCTAGCTTCTCAATCCTCCAAAAGATGATTGCAACTGTTGCAACACAACTGCCTATAAAAACTACATTGTGAGGGAAAGAGAGGCCTTCTGCCTGCTAAAATATGTTGAAATAAACTCTAGGTTGATGGCAAGACTGATGGAAATGTGGAGGAATGATCCTCCACTAGATTGCTAGCTGAAGTACTAGTAACTTCCTTCCTCCTTTCCGATCTGCGATATGGATAGCGTTATTCTTGAGGAGAATATTGCTGCTAGGAGGTCAATAACTTTTGCCTGATGCCATATCTGCAATGTGGCTCTGGGAGTGCTGATCTATAAGACCAAGTGATGGGAATAATCCCTCACATTGTTCTCCAGCTGAAGTACTGAAGACAAATTCCACCTTCCAAAATAATCTTCAGAAATCTGTAGATTTCTGAATATGAATGTTCTGTAGAAAGTATAAAAAGGAAATGGAACTTAAAGCCTGATGTATAATGAGGTAAAAACCTCTTCCTTAGATATCCCTCAAATAAAGAGGAGGGATTCCCGCCCGAGAACACCTTGTGCTAAACAACACCTACAATCTCTGTTAAAAAGCCAAGAATGTAGTGGAATGTCACTTGACAATTCCAAATATAAAAGATCATACATCAAATAATCCAAGATTCCTTTCACCTTTTCCTTCATCTCATTTATAATGATTGAGTCATCCCAAGCCTTGGCCCTAATCTCAATTGTGCAATCTCATGTGGACAAGATCCTCCAAGTGGGACTGCGCTATTTGACCAAATAAACCAAATAGTCTAGGTGCAATGTACACCTCCTCCATCATGTGTGCTTCATTTGCACATGATCCTCCACCACTCGATCATTAATGCTCAATGACCCTATGTTTGACATCTTCATGATCTTAGTTGACTAAATCAACCCTCCATTATCTCTCTCATTAAATGAGACATGATCTCCCATCTCATTCACATTAGTAGTTGCTCAACTACCTCTTTTTGCAGATCTAGGCTAAATTAATCCACATTCACACACAAAAAGTGGATATTTATTCTTATTGAGGATTCTGGGTCCCTCCACCCTTTTATTTACTTAATTCATTAAGAAAATAAAGGACTCTAATATTCCAAATATGATGTGAAAATTTGGGAATATTAGAGTCCCCCCCCCTCGGAAAAATGTTTCTTGTCCTCAAGCAACTCCAAAAGTAGATGCAAGGCCATCTATTCCCCTCCATATGGCATCCACATAAGGAAGGCTTCCTCCATTTGCTGCAATAGGTTATGTATGTTTGGTTCCAAATTTGTCTTTTAAAAACATAAAGAATGACCTCCAACTGTTTGGTTAGATGTCCTCCTTCCATCATGAAGTACCAAGTGACAACCATATGATGTCCAACATCATCAATAATACGTGAGAGACATAAAATAAAGTAGATCTTCCCACAAAGTAAAATATTTATCATATAATACACTGCTTCATCACATGTTTCATGAACTAGATTGAGCATTGATATGCTCCCATACTTAGCCCTGTTGGCCTTGATGGATCCAAACTCCATCATTTCAAGGTTACGAAAAAGAAGAAGGGAAGAATTAATATGGGTAGACAAAGATGTCAAACCATATTCTCTTAACAATAACCATCGGATTAAGTTCCTTTTCTGCCATCCTCCATCTCCTCCATGTAAGATGGTGAAGCCAAACGCCCCCATAAGCAACCAAAGCAACAAAATATCTTGCTACCTTCTCTCCTCCTCATGTAAATCATGAAGCAAAAGCATACTAATGGACATATGAGATGTCACATCAGCCCAATGTAAAGAAACATCATCAATGCACATCATGAGATCATTATGCCAAATTTTACACAATACAAAACACATAAAGATAGGAGATGTCATGTGGTGGCCAACCTCTCTCAAGTGAAACAAAAATGAACATGCCTTCCTTTACTAAATTCTATCATTGGAGAACAAGAATGATTCAGAAAATGATGAGCTATTGGGTGGTATCCATACTCATCCAAGAGCAGCCAGTGAAACCATGCCTCCTCCTCCATTTCATATGTTTTTTTCAAGGCATGGATCAGAAAATAGGTGCCTTTGAAGAGTGACAGAAAAATCTCGATGGAAACCAACATAACCAAGCATGATGGCCCATACAATTCTCCAAGTGGTGTTGCAACCCCTTGCTTATCATCCTTACCCATTCACTCCCATGTGGATGATGAATGAGGTACTGCATAATCATGGCATCCTCCCTTTGTAGAATAGCATCCTTCCCAATTTTTTGAAGATATTTGAATTTCATGAAATGTTGAAATGCATCTCTAATGAGATCTCTTAATGAGATTATCTCTCCATCAAAGGCCCTCCAAAACCAAAGAATATTTGGATTTAATGCAAGTAGAAGTTTCTCCTTGAGAAGTGAGAGGCTCATCAAGAAAGGGTCATCTAGAAGAGAGAAAATGTTTCTCATTTCAAAATGTCTACCATTTTTCATCTTTGCTTCCATTGCTTCATGATTGGAGCTACCTCTAGAGTTATCCAAGAATTATGAAGCCCTTTCTTTGTCACAGCTTCTAAGTGACAGTGCTATAGATCTGCAGGGTAATACATATGATGTCTGAAAGTAAGGCACAATACTGATCTCATAATCAGCCATTGTACATAGGATAATGTTAATCCCATTTTTTGAAACTCTACATCTCAACTCAAGGGGTTGAATGCAGCTCAACAGTGATGAACAGAGATAGTTTTCAGTCTCGTCCTTGATTATATCAAGGGTCCTCTATGCTGTGATATGTTTTTGCTTCAAATTAGAATTTTGTTCTAATCCTTGGTCATGCATTGATCTTGAAACAATATGTACTAAAATTTTATCCATACCTTGGATCAACTGATATGTGGGAACCTCTTGACAGAACACAAGATTTCCTCCAACTCGGACAATATTATCTCCAATTGCTGGTAAGAGTGATGGCCTTTTTTCTTCAAGTGTACCACCGCTGGTCTCCTCCTCCTCTTCATCATGCACCTCCTGATCCATGCATGAGACTCCATGTGTTAAGAGCTCAAGACTGTCTTGAAAAGATGCAAGTGTCTCTTCTCCAAATACAAGTACTTCTACAACAGGTGGAGAAAATAGTGACCTCTTGTCCAGAGTGACAAGATTGACATTCTCCTTGGTTTCCTTGGGAGATGCTCCTTTGTAGCACAACTCTGTCTTCTCCACATCAAACTTCTTCCTCAACTTGTGAAAGAAATCTGAATACTTGGTCACCTTTGCATGCTATATGTGCCCAAACCACCAATATTTTTCTTCATATAAGAGATTAAGTGCTACAATTTGAATAGCCTCTTGTTCAGCCACAGGATGTAGCTTGAAAAATGAATCTAATTCCCTCCTCCAAGCCTTGACATTGATAGAGGAAGATCCATCAAATGTAGGCAAATAACATCTATCATGCCTCTTCCTTCTATTTCTGCTATAGGATCCTCTTTCTTCTCTAATCTGGAAGAAATACTGGAGAGTTAGATTCTCCTTGAAAGCTCTAGACTGTGTTTTTTACTCTTCAAGATATAGACTAAGAGTCTCATGAGTCTCAGCTTAATTCCTTTCTTCACTTCTATACCTCTCACATCCTTCAAAGAAAGTGGGCATAGTGGATCTATGAGGAGATCTACAATTCTCCGGTCTTCCTTTTTGTTGACAGGAAGTGCTTTCCTCATTAGATCTACTTCTTGGATCTTCTTTCTATTGTTCCTCCTTCATTTGATAGATGTCTTTGGAGAGATCATGCATGGATATAAAGAAAGGAGTGACTGATTTTTCATCCTCCATGATAGATCTCATCTATATGTTCTTCTTTCAATGTAAAAATATGAAGTGTCCATAAGTTGAGCCAAAGATCATGCTCTGATACCACTGTAATATCCCAAAAGGGAAAATGCAGTAATACTTCACACAATATAAGAACTTGTAACAAGATAAAAAATAAATCTAAGTAAAAATCAGAATATGTAGAAAGAGCTGAGCCATTTTATTATATTGGAGATGAATCAGTTACACAAGTACAAGATATAGGTAAATCTATCCAAAAAGATGAGCTACGATCACCTTGAAAACATGAGTGAAGCAGTTACAATGTAACTGTTGAGGCTTTGTAGAAAATACTGTGTTGTTTCTTCAGTAGAATATAAACTTGAAAGCTGAGAAGATAAATTCATATCTACTCAAAACTGGAGCTCTCATGATGCCAAGATTCAAGATCTGGCCAATGTGATGGATTCCCAAGATAACCTAGAAAGGATTTTCCAGATCTGCAGCTTTGGAAAAATCACCTCCCCACAGTTTGATCCTTGATCTGCTGGGAAATACAGATTTAAATCTAGATCTGAAGAATAGATGGCTGAAATGTATGCTTATATCAGATCTATGCTTGAAGGGCTAATCCCTTCCTCAGATCTATGAGTTAGAAGCTCTAGATCTAGCTTCTCAATCCTCTAAAAGATAATTGCAGATGTTGCAACACAATTGCCTTTTAAAAATGCACTGTGAGGGAAAGAGAAGCCTTATGCCTGCTAAAATATGCTGCAATAAACTCCAGGCTAATGGTAAGACTATTGGCAATGTGGAGGAATGATCCTCCACTGGATTGATAGCTGAAGTACTAGCAACTTCCTTCCTCCTTTCAGATATGCAATATGGACAACATTATTCTTGAGGAGAATATTGTTGCTAGGAGGTCAATAAATTTTGGCCTAATGCTAGATCTGAAATGTGGCTCTAGGAGTGCTGATCTATAAGCCCAAGTGATGGGAATAATCCCTCACGTTGTTCTCCAGCTGAAGCACTGAAGACAACTTCCACCTTCTAAACTGATCATCAGAAATTGGTATATTTCTGAATATGAATGTTTTGCAAAAATTATAAAAAGGAAATGGCACTTAAAGCCTGATTTATAATGAAGTACAAACCTCTTCCTTAGATATCACTCAAATAAAGACGAGGGATCCCTGCCCAGGAACACCCTATGCTAAACAACACCTACAATCTCTGCTAAACGGCACAAGAATGCAGTGGAATGTCACTTGACAATTCCAGATCTAAAATATCATACATCAAATAATCCAATATGTCTTTCACCTTTGCCTTCATCTCCTTTATAATGATTGATCCATCCCAAGCCTTGGCCCTAATCTCAACTGTGTAGTCTCATGTGGAAAAGATCCTCCGAGTGGGACTGTGCTATTTGAGCAAATCAACCAAACGGTCTAGGTGCAATGTACACATCCTCCATCATGTGTGCTTCATTTGCACATGATCCTCCACCATTCGATCATTAATGCTCAATGACCCTATGTTTTACATCTTCAAGATCTTAGTTGACTGAATCAACCCTCCATTATATCTCTAATTAAATGAGACATGATCTCCCATCTCATTCACATTAGTAGTTGCTCAACAACCTCTTTTTGCAGATCTAGGCTAAATTAATCCACATTCACACACAAAAAGTGGATATTTATTCTTATTGAGGATTATGGGTCCCTCCACCCTATTATTTACTTAATTCATTAAGAAAATAAAGGACTCTAATATTCCAAATATGATGTGAAAATTTGGGAATATTACAGTCCCCCCCAGCAAAATGTTGCTTGTCCTCAAGCAACTCCAAAATTAGATGTAAGGCCATCTATTCCCCTCCTTATGGAATCCACATAAGGAAGGTTTCCTCCATTTTCTGCAATAGGTTATGTATGTTTGGTTCCAAAGTTGTCTTTTAAAAACATAAAGAATGACCTCCAACTGTTTGGCCAAATGTCCTCCTTCCATCATGAAGTACCAAGTGACAACCATATGATGTCCAACATCATCAACAATACATGAGAGACATAAAATAAAGTAGCTCTTCCCACAAAGGAAAATATTTATCATACAATACACTCCTTCATCCCATGTTTCATTAATTAGATTGAGCATTGATATGCTCCCATACTTAGCCCTGTTGGCCTTGTTGGATCAAAAATCCATCATTTCAAGGTTATGCAAAAGAATAAGGGAAGAAGTAATATGGGTAGACAAAGATGTCAAACCATATTCTCCTAACAATAACCATTGGAGTAAGGCCCTTTGCTGCCATCCTCCATCTCCTCCATGTAAGATGGTCAAGCCAAACTCCCCCATAAGCAACCAAAGCAACAAGATATCTTTCTGCCTTCTCTCCTCTTCATGTGCATCATGAAGCAAAAGCATACTAATGCACATATGAGATTTCACATCAGCCTAGTGTAAAGAAACATCATCAATGCATATCATGAGATCATTATGCCAAATTTTACACAATAAAAAACACATGTACATAGGAGATGTCATGTGGTGGCCAGCCTCTCTGAAGTGAAACAAAAATGAACATGCCTTCCTTTGTTGCAATTTATCATTGAAAAAAAAGGCATGATTTCAAAAATGATGAGCTATTGGGTGGTATCCATGCTCACCCAAGGACAGCCAGCGTAGCCATGCCTCCTTCTCCATTTCATATGTGTTTTTCAGGGCATGGATCAGAAAAATAGGTGCCTTTGGAGAGTGACAAAAACCTCTCAATGGCAACCAACGTAACCAAGCATGCTGGCCCATAAAATTTTGCAAGTGTTATTGCAACCCCTTGCTTATCATCCTTACCCATTCACTCCCATGTGGATGATGAATGAAGTACTGCATAATCATGGCATCCTCCCTTTGTAGAATGCCATCCTTTGCAAGATGTTGAAGATCTTTTCATTTCATGAAATGTTGAAATGCATCTCTAATGAGATCTCTTAATGAGATTCTCTCTCCATAAAAGGCCATCCAAAAGCAAAGAAGTTTTGGATTTAATGCAAGTAGAAGTTTCTCCTTGAGTAGTGAGAGGCTCATCAATAAGGGGTCATCTAGAAGGGAGAAAAGTTTTCTAATTTCAAGATGTCTACCATTTGTCATATTTGCTTCCATTGCTTCATGAGTCAAGCTACCTCTAGAATGCTCCAAGAATGATGAAGCCCTTTCTTTGTCACATCTTCTAAGTGACAGTGCTGTAGATCTGCAAGGTAATACAAATGTTGTCTCAAAGTAGGGCACAATATTGATCTCATAATCAGCCATTGTACATAGGATAATGCTAATCCCATTTTCTGAAACTCTACATCTCAACTCAAGGGGTCGAATGCAGCTCAAAAATGATGAAAAGGGATAGTTTTCAGTCTCCTCCTTGATTATATCAAGGGTCTTCTACACTGTGATATTTTTCTGCTTCAAATAAGAATTTTTTTCTAATCCTTGGTCATGCATTGATCTTGAAACAATATGTACTGAAATTTTATGCATACCTTGGATCCACTGATATGTGGGAACCTCTTGACAGAACACAAGAGTTCCTCCAACTGGGACAATAGTATCTCCAACTGCTGGTAAGAGTGATGGCCTCTTTTCTTCAGGTGTACCAACACTGGTCTCCTCCTCCTCTTCATCATGCACCTCCTGATCCATGCATGGGACTCCATATGTTAACAGCTCAAGACTGTCTTGGAAAGATGCAAGTGTCTCTTCTCCAGATACAATTACTTCTGCAGCAGGTGGAGAAAATAGTGACCTCTTGTCCAGAGTGCCAAAATTGACATTCTCCTTGGTTTCCTTGGGAGATTCCCCTTTGTATCACAACTCTTTCTTCTCCACATCAAACTTCTTCCTCAACTTGTGAAAGAAATCTGAATACTTGGTCTTCTTTGCATGCTCTATGTGCCCAAACCACCAATATTTTGCTTCATCTAAGAGATGAAGTGCTGCAATTTGAATAGCCTCTTCTTTAGCCACAGGATGTAGCTTGAAAAATGAATCTAACTCCCTCCTCCAATCCTTGACATTGATAGAGGAAGATCCATCAAATGTAGGCAAATAACATCTATCATGCCTCTTCCTTCTATTTCTACTATAGGATCCTCTTTCTTCTCTAATCTGGAAGAATTGTTGGAGAGTTAGATTCTCCTTGAAAGCTATAGACTGTTTTTTTTACTCTTCAAGATATATACTGAGATTATCATGAGTCTCAGCTTCATTCCTTTCTTCACTTATATACCTCTCACCTCCTTCCAAGAAAGTGGGCATAGTGGATCTATGAGGAGATCTAGGATTCTTCAGTATTCTTTGTTGTTGATAGGAAGTGCTTTCCTCATCAAATCTACTTCTTGGATCTTATTTATGCTCTTCCTCCTTCATTTGATAGACCTCTTTGGAGATATCTTGCATCAATATAAAGAAAGGAGTGACATATTTTTCATCCTCCATGATAGATCTCATCTATATGTTCTTCTTTCAATGTAAAAATATGAAGTGTCCACAAACTGAGCCAAAGAAAATGCAGTAATACTTCACACAATATAAGAACTTGCAGCAATATAAACAATAAATCTAAGTACTAATCAAAATATGCAGAAAGAGCTGAGCCATTTTACTCTATTGGAGATGAATCAGTTACACAAGTACAAGATACAGGTAGATCTAGCCAAAGCGATGAGCTAGGATCACCCTGAAAACATGAGTGAAGAAGGTAGAATGTAACTGTTGAGGCTCTGTAGAAAATACCGTGCTATCTCCTTAGCAGAATATAAACATGGAGTTTTAGGTTGAAAAGAAAAATGCATATCTACTCAAAACTGGAGCTCTGATGATGCCAAGATTCAAGATCTGGCCAATGTGATGGATTCCCAAGATAACCCAAAAAGGATTTTCTAGATCTGCAACTTTGGAAAAATCACCTCCCCAGAGTTTGATCCTTGATCTACTGGGAAATACAGATCTGAAGCTAGATATGAAGAATATATGGCTCAAATGTATGATTATATCAAGTCTATGCTTGAAGGGATGATCCCTTCCTCAGATCTATGAGCTAGAAGCTCTAGATCTATCTTATGAATCCTCCGAAAGATGATTGCAGCTGTTGTAACACAAATTCCTCTGAAAACTGCGTTGTGAGGTAAAGAGAGGCCTTTTTCCTGCTGAATTATGTTGCAATAGACTCCAGGATTATGGCAAGACTGATGGAAATGTGGAGAAATTATCCTCCACTGGATTTCTAGCTGAAGTACTAGCAACTTCCTTCCTCCTTTCAGATCTGCAATATCGACAACGTTATTCTTGAGGAGAATACTATTGCTAGGAGGTAAATAAATTTTGGCCTGATTCTAGATCTGTAATGTGGCTCTGGGATTGCTAATATATAAGCCCAAGTGATGTGAATAATCCCTCACCTTGTTCTCAATAGAAATGCGAAGGCTTCCACCTTCTGACGATCTTTAAATCTTGTAGTTTCTAAATATGTTTTACTTGAAAGTAGAGAGAAAAGTAAGCACTTAAAGCACAGTGTACCTGTGAAGTAAAAACCTCTTCCTTAGAGATCACTCAAAGAAAGAGGAGGGATTCCCACCCGAGAACACCCTGTGCTAAACAACACCTGCAATCTCTGCTAAACAGCCCAAGAATTCAGTGGAATGTCACTTGACAGTTCTAGATCTAAAATATCATACATCAAATAATCCAAGATTCATTTCAACTTTGCCTTCATCTCCTTTATAATGATTGAGCCATCCCAAGCCTTGTCCCTAATCTCAACTGTGCAGTCTCATGTGGAAAAGATCCTCCAAGTGGGAATGTGCTATTTGACCAAATCAACCAAACAATCTAGGTGAAATGTACACCTCCTCCATCATGTGTGATTCATT
Source organism: Pinus albicaulis (assembly GCA_034641835.2). NCBI lineage: Eukaryota > Viridiplantae > Streptophyta > Pinopsida > Pinales > Pinaceae > Pinus > Pinus albicaulis. Next base: position 1,569,097,747 of record CM076581.1, read on the forward strand.
TTCACATGATCCTCCACCACTTGATCATTAATTATCAATGACCCTATGTTTGACATCTTCAAGATCTTCGTTGACTGAATCAACCCTCCATGATCTCTCTCATTAAATGAGACATGATCTCCCATCTCATTCACATTAGTAGTTGATGAACTACCTCTTTTTGCAGATCTAGTCTAAATTAATCCACATTCACACACACAAAGTGGATATTTATTCTTATTGAGGATTGTGGGTCCCTCCACCCTTTTATTTACTTAATTCATTAAGAAAATCAAGGACTCTAATATTCCAAATATGATATGAAAATTTGCGAATATTACAGTCACCCTTGGAAAAATGTTGCTTATCCTCAAGCAACTCCAAAAGTAGATGAAAAGCCATCTATTCCCATCCAAATGGCATCCACATAAGGCAGAATTCCTCCATTTTCTACAATAGGTTATGCATATTTGGTTCCAAATTTGTCTTTTAAAAGCATAAAAATAATAGATATAAAAAACTGTTACAGGATGTATCACTGTCATGAAATTTTAGGCAAACCCTATATCTCCTTAACATACATGTTGTACATGATGGCATAAAATAAAGTAGCTCTTCCCACAAAGGAAAAGCTTTATCATACAATACACTCCTTCATCCCATGTTTCATGAATTATATTGAGCATTGATATGCTCCCATACTTAGCCTTGTTGGTCTTGTTGGATCCAAACTCCATCCTTTCAAGGTTATGAAAAAGAAGAAGGGAAGAAGTAATATGGGTAGACAAAGATGTCAAACCATATTCTCCTAACAATAACCATCAAAGTAAGGCCCTTTTCTGCCATCCTCCATCTCCTCCATGTAAGATGGTCAAACGAAACTCCCCCATAAGCAACCAAAGAAAAAAGAGATCTTGTTGCCTTCTCTCCTCCTCATGTGCATCATGAAGCAAAATCATACTAATGGACATATGAGATGTCACATCAACCCAATGTAAAGAAACATCATCAATGCACATCATGAGATCATTATGCCAAATTTTACACAATACAAAACACATAGACATAGGAGATGTCATGTGGTGGCCAACCTCTATCAAGTGAAACAAAAATGAACATGCCTTCCTTTGGTGCAATTTATCATTGAAAAACAAGGCATGATTTAAAAAATGATGAGCTATTGGGTGGTATCTATACTGACCCAAGAGCAGCCAGCACAACCATGCCTCCTTCTCCATTTCATATGTGCTTTTCAAGGCATGGATCAGAAAAATAGGTGCCTTTGGATAGTGACAGAAAAATCTCAATGGAAACCAACGTAACCAAGCATGCTGGCCCATACAATTTTGCAAGTGGTGTTGCAACCCCTTGCTTATCATCCTTACCCATTCACTCCCATTTGGATGATGAATGAGGTACTACATAATCATGGTATCCTCCCTTTGTAGAATGCCATCCTTCCCAAACTTATGAAGATCTTAGCATTTCATGAAATGTTGAAATGCATATCTAATGAGATCTCTTAATGAGATTCTCTCTCCAACAAAGGCCCTCAAAAACCAAATAATTTTTGGATTTAATGCAAGTAGAATTTTCTCCTTGAGCAGTGAGAGGCTCATCGAGAAAGGATCATCTAGAAGGGAGAAAAATTTTCTCATTTCAAGATGTATACCATTTTTCATCTTTGCTTCCATTGCTTCATGAGTGAAGCTACCTCTATAATGCTCCAAGAATGATGAAGCCCTTTCTTTTTCACGGCTTCTAAGTGACAATGTTGTAGATCTGTAGGGTAATACATATGTTGTCTCAAAGTAAGGCACAATACTGATCTCATAATCATCCATTGTACATAGGATAATGCTAATCCCATTTTTTGAAACTCTACATCTCAACTCAAGGGGTTGAATGCACTTGTTAGTGTTAGTCTTTGCAGCCTTCCTCCAGTGATCAAACATGCTCTTACAAAGTGATTTTAAGGTGTCAAGGTCAAATTTTGTCATTTCAGTGAGTCTTCAAGTAAAATTTGGTCACTAGGTATTAGGTCTAGGGTTTGTTTTCACTCTTTTCAAAGTTGTCCAAATGTTGGTCCATGTCACCATTTAGATGAGTGTACCATCATTCATAGGTTTTCATCATCATTTCAAGTTCCACTGGGTCATTTTACACCTTGTTCATGCTTCAATTGTGCCTAGGTAAGGTTCATTTCCCTCTCCTAGGGTTTTGGAGGTAATTTCTCTTGGATGGTCAAATCATCAGCAAAAATTGTATCCTGATGTTCTTATACCTTCCCCTATCCTTAATGTACCTTATTACACACGTCCCATCACTGATATCCTCCAAATTCCTCATTTTCACACAAACCCCAGTTTCTTGCTACAACTTGGCAATTTTCTAGGCTAAGCCTGTGTTTTTCCCTTTTTGACCTCTTCCCCTCACTCAATATTTGAAATTCCACTTTCCCCTGCTTCCTAACATCCCTCCCTACTTCCAAAAATTTTCTCAAGAATTTAGAAGTCCCTTATACCCTTCATTTCACTTCATTTCGACAAATCCCTTGTTCCACACATCGGGATAGGTTTTACTCAAATGATGTTTCTGAGAAATAAAAGAAGAATTTTGGAAAAATGAGAAAGGTTTTTGTCAAAAATATGCCAAGGAAGAAAAAAATGCTTCACTTTTTACACAGGTGTCATGGTTTTATAGAAATGTCAAAAATACAGTTGCCTTAGGAGAATTGATGCACCTCTGAAGTGACCTTGGGAAAATCAGGATTTCGCCTAGCTTGGTTGGCCAAATGACTTGTTTGATGAGTCAAATGATAACTAGACACAAATATATTTCCAATGAGCTATCATGAGCTCAATTTGGAGTTGATTAAGACCTTAAAAATTTGACTTCAACAGCACTCTGCCTTGAGGCAGCCTCATTTTGCACATTTTGACCAGTCTTGGGAGATTTTATTTTTGACAGGGAAAATGAACTCCAAATTGAAAAATTCCAGTTGGGTTGGAAATTAGACTCAAAAATATTTCCAACGAGCTATCGTGCACCCAATTTTGACACTAGGAAGGTCTCCAAAAGTCTCCTGCAAAAAGGCGCAACGCATAGAGATTTTAGGCGTGACGCATTGGGGATTTTGGCTCAGTTTTGACTCAGTAACTCTGTTTTTTGCCTAGTTTTGGCCAGTTTGACTTTCTTAATTCCAAATGTAAAAATATTGATGTAATTTTATGGGTTTTTATGTAATTATGTCAATTTTTTACTCATGGAAGTAGATTCATCCATCAAAAGGTGAATTGCAACTGAATGAATCAGTTTCCTATCTTATAGAGGCAAGCTGTTCCACTGCCTATTTTCCAGTTCTTAGTTTAGATCTTGTTAAAAAAGCTCCTAAAATAGTGATATCAACCCCTAGAGGCTGGGCATGAGGTAGTGTTGTCTATATCTTGTAATTTTTCAGTCATTGGCATAGGTTGGACACTTGGGATTGCTTTGAGCTTCATTGTACATTTCATCTCTGCATTTTGGCAAAGGAATAGAACAGGGTTTTCAGCACTAATTGGGATCCATGTGGCTCTTTGTTTTGATGATGTATTTCTCTTTGTGATTGTAATTTTACTGATGTTTCATGTTTATCATCTTCCTTCTCATTTCTTCTTAAGTTAAACAAACAAGTAATAAAGGTGGAACTCTTTAGATTTACAATGCTCTACCTTGAGTTTTGTTTAATTTTCTATGTTTTCAACTGTTTGAATAGGATTCCTAAAAGCCTCTTTCCCTCTTCAACTCCTCACCGGTCTGAGCTATCCATTTCATTCAAATTTGAAGCGTCAAAACAATTGCCTTCTTGCCCCATTCAGCTCTCTGCAAAACTGATCATTTCCCAGACCCAAAATATACCCTTCCCTTTGATCCAAAAAAAACCTTAAAAATCAAAACAAACTCTTTTACATATATACCTAGCCTAAAATCAGCCTTTATTAGAGTCATCTCAAGCCTCACTGATAATTTTTGCGAGATTGACAAGGAGAGAGCCCTCTCCCGATCTGGTAGGGCTAGCTACCAGATTAAGCGTGGTTTGATGTTACCCTAGACTCTGCCTTCCTTTAGCCTGAGGTAGGTTTAGGCCATAACACAACTCAACAATGATGAATAGGGATATTTTTCAGTCTCCTCCTTCATTAGATCATGGGTCCTCTGTGCTGTGATATGTTTCTGCTTCAAATCAAAATTTTGTTCTAATCCTTGGTCATGAATTGATCTTCAAACAATATGTATTGAAATTTTATGCATACCTTGGATCAATTGATATGTGGGAACCTCTTGACAGAACACAACAGTTCCTACAACTGGATAATAGTATCTCCAACTGCTGGTAAGAGTGATGGCCTCTTTTCTTCAAGTGTACCAGCGCTGGTCTCCTCCTCCTCTTCCTCATGCACCTCCTGATCCATGCATGGGACTCCATATGTTAAGAGATCAAGACTGTCTTTCAAAGATGCAAGTGTCTCTTCTCCAGATACAAGTACTTCTGTAGTAGGTGGAGAAAATAGTGACCTCTTGTCCAGAGAGACAAGATTGAATTTTTTCTTGGTTTCCTTGGGAGATGCCCCTTTGTAGCACAACTCTATCTTCTCCACATCAAACTTCTTCCTCAACTTGTGAAAGAAATCTAAATACTTGGTCATTTTTGCATGCTCTATGTGCCCAAACCGCCAATCTTCTGCTTCATCTAAGAGATGAAGTGCTATAATTTGAACAGCCTCCTCTTCATCCACAGGATGTAGCTTGAAAAATGAATCTAACTCCCTCCTCCAAGCCTTGACATTCATTGAGGAAAATCCATCAGATGTAGGCAAAAATAATCTATCATGCCTCTTCCTTCTATTTTTGCTATAGGATCCTCCTTCTTCTCTAATCTGGAAGAATTGTTGGAGATTTAGCTTCTCCTTGAAAGCTCTAGACTGTGTTTTTTACTCTTTAAGATATAGAATGAGAGTCTCATGAGTCTCAGGTTCATTCCTTTCTTCACTTCTATACCTCTCACCTCCTTCAAAGAAAGTGGGCATAGTGGATCTATGAGGAGATCTAGGATTCTCCGGTCTTCTTTGCTACATATAGGAAGTGCTTTCCTCATCAGATCTACTTCTGGATCTTCTTTATGTTCTTCCTCCTTCATTTGATAGACCTCTTTGGAGAGATCTTGCATGGATTTAAAGAAATGAGTGATATATTTTTTATCCCCCATGATAGATCTCATCTATTTGTTCTTATTTCAATGTAAAAAGATGAAGTGTCCACAAGCTAAGCAAAGATCACGCTCTAATACCACTGTAATATCCCAAAAGGGAAAATGCAGTAATACTTCACACAATATAAGAACTTGCAGGAAGATAAAAAATAAATCTAAGTACAAATCAGAATATGAAGAAATAGCTGAGCCATTTTATTATATTGGAGATGAATCAGTTACACAAGTACAAGATATAGGTAGATCTATCCAAAAAGATGAGCTAGGATCACCCTGAAAACATGAGTGAAGCAGGTACAGTGTAACTGCTGAGGCTCTGTAGCTAATACTGCACTGTCTCTTTAGCAGAATATAAACATGGAGTTGCAGGCTGAAAAGAGAGATGAAAATCTATTCAAAATTGGAGCTCTAATGATGCCAAGATTCAAGATCTGGCCAATGTGATGGATTCCCAAGATAACCCAGAAAGGATTTTCTAGATCTGCAACTTTGGAAAAATCACCTCCCCAAGGTTTGATCCTTGATCTGCTGGGAAATAAAGATCTGAAGAATAGAGGGCAGAAATGTGTGCTCAGATCAGATCTATGCCTGAAGGGTTGATTCCTTTCTCAAATCTATGAGCTAGAAGCTCTAGATCTAGCTTCTCAACCCTCCAAAAGATGATTGCAGCTGCTACAACACAAGCACCTCTGAAAACTACATTGTGAGGGAAAGAGAGGCCTTCTGCCTACTGAAATACGCGGCAATAAACTCTAGGCTGATGGCAAGACTGATGGAAATGTGGAGGAATGATCCTCCACTGGATTGCTAGCTGAAGTACTAGCAACTTCCTTCTTTCAGATTTGCAATATGGACAACGTTATTCTTGAGGAGAACACTACCGCTAGGAGGTCAATAAATTTTTGCCTGATGCCAGATTTGCAATGTGGCTCTGGGAGTGCTAATCTATAAGCCCAAGTGATGGGAATAATCCCTCAACTTGTTCTCCAACTGAAGCACTAAAGACAACTTCCACCTTCCAAAATGATCTTCAGAAATCTGCTGATTTCTAAATATGAATGTTCTGCAGAAAGTAGAAAAAGGAAATGGCACTTAAAGCCTGATGTATAATGAAGTACAAAAATCTTCCTTAGATATAACTCAAAGAAGGAGGAGGGATTCCTACCCAGAAACACCCTATGCTAAACAACACCTGCAATCTCTGCTAAACAACCCAAGAATGCAGTGGAATGTCACTTGACAATTCCATATCTAAAATATCATACATGAAATAATCTAAGATGCCTTTCACCTTTGCCTTCATATCCTTTATAATGATTGAGCCATCCCAAGCCTTGGCCATAATCTCAACTGCGTAGTCTCATGTGGACATGATCCTCCAAGTGGGACTGTGTTGTTTTACCAAATCAACCAAATAGTCTAGGTGTAATGTACACCTCCTCCATCATCTGTGCTTCATCTGCACATGGTCCTCCACCACTCGATCATTAATTCTCAATGACCCTATGTTTGACATCTTCAAGATATTACACTACAAGAAAAAGGCACATTGGTGAGGGGCGAAAATGGTCACCATAAGCTCATTGGTGAGGGTCAAAAGAGACTTCGTCACCAAGAACTGAATGTCACGAAAGGTGACATCACCGAAAGTATAGGTATTGTGGTGAAATTCAAGGTCTGTCACCAATAATGATTTATAGTGACGAATAGTGACCGTCACCATTTCATATGAGCAATGGTGACGGACAATAGTCTCTGTCACCAAAAAACTGAACGTCACCAAAGGTGGCATTGCCGAAAGTATAGGTGTTGTGGTGACATTCAACCTCTGTCACCAATAACGATTTATAGTGACGGATAGTGACCATCACCATTTCATATGAGAAATGGTGACGAAAAATAGCCTCCATCACCAAAAAACTGAATGTCACCAAAGGTGGCGTCGTCGAAAGTATGTGTTGTGGTGACATTCAAAGTCCGTCAAAAATATTGATTATAATGACAGATAGTGACCGTCACCATTTCATATGAATAGCAACGATTTTTTTTTTATGGACCTTTCATGGCCGTCACTATTGGTGCATATATATGGTGACGTTCATTGACCGTCACCATAAACTCATTGGTGACGTTAAGGTCCATCATGAATAATGACGATAATGACAAACAGTGACCCTCACCATTTCATATCAACAACAATGATTTATGGTGACAGACCTTTAATAGTCGTCACTATTGGTGCGTATATATGGTGGCGTTCATTGACTGTCACCATTTCATATTTTGGTGAGGGTCAAAAAATGTCACCATAAGCTCATTGGTGATGGTCAAAAGAGCATCCGTCACCAAAAATTATCTTCATCATTCCATATATATGAATATCAGGGCACGATGGAATCAAACCACCAACCTCCTGCTTGTAAAGCAGGTGCTCTTCCATTCAGCTAGCACCCTTTAAAGAATTAGAATTTAAACTAGCAATTGCCCCTAAAGGTGCAAAGATACACAAAGGAATAAGAACCAGGAAAACTGAAAGAATTTAGTGTCCTTGTTCCTATTTTTATTCTACGACACTCTACAAAGTATGATCTTGATCTATGATGTATTTGTGCCGAGTGGTTCTAATTTAATATTAAATGTTATATTTAGATAAAATAAATGAATAACTGAGAGGCCTTACGAGCTAATTTTTAATCCTTACACCAAAATATCTTAATATTCAAGTCTATGGAACAACTCATTCAAAGTTCAAAATGAAGTAGATTTTAAATGGAAAGCCTAAAACCAACGAAGTAGTTTACAAGTTAACATTTTGGATATAAATTTTGTTCAATTTATATGACAAGTTATGCCATAACCTTGAAACTAGTTTCTTAGCTAAAAGACTTTCTTAAGACAACAATGACAAAGAAATATAGTCATGGCAAGAAAAATTCTCTTGTTTTTTCTAATGAGGGTGCATGTAACTTGATAAAGGCTGTATGAGAGTATCAAACCATAAACAGTTGCACTAAAAAATGGAAATGACAAAGTCTTGTTCAGCAACAAAATTTTAGTTGAATATATGAAAAGAATCAAGCTAAATGATATAATTAAACTAAAAGTAACTGTAAAAAAATGAAATTGCCATCATATACCATCTGGTTTGGTTAGTTCTTTAGAAAGAGAATGTGCAATTGCATGATCCAGCTCCTCATCTTGATTATGTGATGGACCATCCTAAACAAAAATGTCCACATACAACAATCAATGTTATTATATTGGTAAGACTTTTGATATAATCTATCAAAGCATGTACTATGTAGGAGAATAACTAGAAAGCACAACTAAAAATTTGAATCACAACATAACAATATAAAAAAACATGCAACAAGAAACGAACAACTACACAATTTGAGAAATATGCAACATATAACTTCTACTAAAATATAGTTGATAAAATTAAACTAAACTCACCTAACACTAGTAAATTTGGCCCAATTTCTGACGGCCAAAGTGTCGTTATTCCGACACATAGTCATCGCAAGAGTGACAGTTTGAGGCAGGAAAAAGCATGGTTAGCCATAGAGTCGCAATTCTGACACTTCAATAAAGCGTCAGAAGAGTGACACTTGTTCTAACGTTTTATTGAAGTTTCGTAATACCGACGCATTTAAAGTGTCGCAATACCGACGCCAGTAAGAAGTGTTGCGATATCGATAGACATTTAAAAATTTTAAAAATAAAAAATAAAATGTTGCAAGACCGATGAAATTTAAATATATATATTTTTTTAAATGAAACTTTAAAACTGGACTCGCATACAAGCCAATATGTGCAAGCCGACAATCCATGCTCTCCATTAATACTTGGTAATTTAGTGCACAAGGCATCGAGAGAGGTAATTACGAAACCAATTCACAAAAACATTTGCATTCAATTAAAGTCACTAAAATGGAAATAGGATAAAAAGTGGATATACATTAGAAATTCTCGTGTGTTGGTTAATTTTTTTTTTTTTAAATGAAACTTTAAAACTGGACAGGAAATTGAATAGTACAAGTATTAATCATACTTAAAAAAATAGTGCCACATGAGCTTTTCACGTAATGTGGGAATATGGTTGATCAAGCCTTGAATATAATGATGAAAATTAGCTTCCGTAATTGTTCCAAATATATAGGGGAAATTTAGACAAACGAACGAAAACTCCCTATCCTACATTAAGTACATGCAGGTAGACTTACCCATATATCATATGTAATGCAACCAACACTAAGTACTTGCAGACTGACATATACATGTTATCATGTCAGCATGGCTACTTTCAAGCATGGATGGAAGAAGGATCAAAGCCTGGAAGACGAATTTTAAAGAGGGATAAAAGGTAAACCGAGGTGTGAACTAAAAAAGATCACTGAAGCCCTCTTTCTAAACAGAATCACAGATATACAAACCCACATATATTGCATGTTATTACTTATTAGTGCATGCATAAAATGTTTCCATCAATCATAAAACTGAGGTTATATGAAATAAAACTCCTTAACTATTTAGCCACATCACTCAGAGCAAGGAAAAGTCTCTAGAACTATGATAGCATAGATTCAGCTTTGGCAGGATTGGCATCGTATGACAAAAAACAGTTCAGCAGAAAAATTTACACAGATCTACTGTAGAAGGGAACTTTGATATGGAAATGGATGTGCATGTTATATTAGTGTCATGACTATCAATGAAAACAAAAAACAAAGCACTGAAAAAAGGTAAAAACAGAATGTTGCTTTCTTAAGTAGAGACTCCGCACATTCCATGCAGCTATTGAAACCTTATTTGCTATACACATCTAGATACCCATAGAAATTGAATGCTATCTATACACATCTAGACACCCATATGGCATAGACATTGTATGCTATCCAGAACATACATCAAATTCCTCTGTGGATCTCAAACCTATGACTAACCTTAATAAACCAAAACTGCTTGGTTATATGGGACCCATGACCTGAAAAAATTAACGTGTTGAGACCTGAAAGAAAAATTGAACTTTTGTAGGGAACATTGACATCATAAAACATATGGCAATCCAAAGAAGAAGAATTCAGAATTTCAACCACAAATTTACCCTAGTAGGGAACCTGGATATGATTTAATGTAAATGCAAGAAGTTTCTACTCTGACACCAGTACTATCTTGAACAGCGAAAAAAAAGGGACTGAAGAAAGGTGAAAAAATAATATTAGTTTCTCAAGTTAAATAAATTAGAAATCCCATCACAGTCAGCTGAAAACTGCTAAAGGTAACAAGTTAAAACAGAATGTCACTTTCTTAAGAAGATTTCATGCATACACCCAAAAAAAAAAAAATTAGCTCCAAAAGAAACCACATACATCTCGACTCACATACAGACCAATATGTGCAAACTGGAAATCCATGCTCTCCACTAATACTTGGTAATTTAGTGCACAAGGCATCAAGAGAGCAATAGACTAATACTTGGTACATGATTACAATAATATTTCCTCAATTATCATCAAGAGAGCAATTAGAACATGCAAAACGAGAAGGGTAAAAAAAATCATGATTACAGAACCACTTCACAACAACATTTGCATTCAATTAAAGTCACTGAAATGGAAATGGGATAAAAAATGGATATACATTAGAAATTCTTGTGTGTTGGTTATATGTAAAAAAAAAAAAAAATGAAACTTTAAAACTGGACAGGAAATTGAATAGTACAATTATTAATCATACTTAACAAAATGGTGTCACGTGAGCTTTTCACATAATGTGGGAATATGGTTGATCAAGCCTTGACTCTAATGATGAAAATTAGCTTTCGTAAATGTTTCGAATATATAGGGGAAATTTAGACAAACGAAAAAAAACTCCCTATCCTACATTAAGTACATGCAGGCAGACTTACCCATATATCATATGTAATGCAGCCAACACTAAGTACTTGCAGACTAACATATACATGTTATCATGTCAGCAAGGCTACTTTCAAGAATGGATGGAAGAAGGATCAAAGCCTGGAAGATGAATTTTAAAGAGGGATAAAAGGTAAACCGTGGTGTGAACTGAAAAATATCACTGAAACCCTCTTTCTAAACAGAATCACAGATATACAAAATGACATATATTGCATGTTATTAATTATTAGTGCATGCATCAAATGTTTCCATCAATCATAAAACTGAGGTTAGATAAACTAAAACTCTTTAACTATTTAGCCACATCACTCGGAGCAATGAAAAGTCTCTAGAACTGTAACACCATAGATTCAACTCTGGCAGGATTGGCATCGTATGACAAAAAAGCAGTTCAGCAGAGAAATTTACACAGATCTGCTGTAGAAGGGAACTTTGATATGGAAATGTATGTGCATGTTATATTAGTGTCATGATTATCAATGACAACCCAAAACAGAGCACTGAAAAAAGGTAAAAATAGAATTTTGCTTTCTTAAGCAGAAACTCTGCACATTCCATGCAGGTATTGAAACCTTATTTTATATACACATCTAGATACCCATAGACATTGCATGCTATCTATACACATCTAGACACCCATATGGCATAGACATTGTATGCTATCCAGAACATACATCAAATTTTTTCGTGGATCTCAAACCTGTGACTAGCCTTAAAAACCAAAACTGCTTGGTTATATGGGAGCCATGACCTGAACAAATTAACGTGTTGAGACCTGAAAGAAAAATTGAACTTTTTTAGGGAACATTGACATCATAAGACATATGGCAATCCAAAGTAGAAGAATTCATAATTTCAACCACAAATTTACCCTAGTAGGGAACTTGGATATGATTTAATGTAAATGCAAGAAGTTTCTACTCTGACACCAGTACTATCTTGAACAGATGAAAACAAAGGACTGAAGAAAGGTGAAAATAGAATATTAGTTTCTCAAGCTAAAGAAATTAGAAATCCCATCACATTCAGCTAAAAACCGCCAAAGGTAACAAGTTAAAACAGAATGTCGCTTTCTTAAGCAGATTTCATGCATACATTAGAAAAAAAAACTCCAAAATTAACCACATACATCTCCACTCGCATACAGGCCAATATGCGCAAGCTGGAAATCCATGGTTTCCACTAATACTTGGTAATTTAGTGCACAAGGCATCAAGAGAGCAATAGACTAATACTTGGTACATGATTACAATAATATTTCCTGAATTAGCATCAAGAGAGAAATTAGAACTTGCTAAACGAGACGGGTAAAAAAAATCATGATTAAGGAACCACTTCACAACAACATTTGCATTCAATTAAAGTCACTGAAATGGAAATAGGATAAAAAGTGGATATACATTAGAAATTCTCGTGTGTTGGTAAAATGTAAAAATAAATAAAAATGAAACTTTAAAACTGGACAGGAAATTGAATAGTACAAGTATTAATCATACTTAACAAAATGGTGTCACATGAGCTTTTCACATAATGTGGGAATATGGTTGATCAAGCCTCGACTATAATGATGAAAATTAGATTCCATAAATGTTCCGAATATATAAGGAAAATTTAAACAAATGAACGAAAACACACTATCCTACATTAAGTTCATGCAGGAAGACTTACCCATATATCATATGTAATGCAGCCAACACTAAGTACTTGCAGACTGACATATACATGTTATCATGTCAGCATGGCTACTTTCAAGCATGGATGGAAGAAGGATCAAAGCCTGGAAGAAGAATTTTAAAGAAGGATAAAAGATAAACCGAGGTGTGAACTGAAAATGATCGCTGAAACACTCTTTCTAAACAGAATCACACATATACAAACCCACAAATATTTCATGTTATTACTTATTAGTGCATGCATAAAATGTTTCCATCAATCATAAAACTGAGGTTGGATGAACTAAAACTCCTTAACTATTTAGCCACATCACTCGGAGCAAGGAAAAGTCTCTAGAACTGTAACACCATAGATTCAGCTCTGGTAGGATTGGCATCGTATGACAAAAATGCAGTTCAACAGAAAAATTTACACAGATCTACTGTAGAAGGGAATTTTGATATGGAAATGGATGTTCATGTTATATTAGTGTCATGAATATTCAATGAAAACCCAACATAGAGCACTGAAAAAAGGTAAAAACAGAATGTTGCTTTCTTAAGCAAAGACTCTGCACATTCCATTAGGTATTGAAACCTTATTTTCCATACACCTCTAGACACCGATATACATTGCATGCTATCCATACACATATAGACATCCATATGGCATAGACATCGTATGCTACCCAGAACATACATCAAATGCCTTTGTGGATCTCAAACCTGTGACTAACCTCAATAAACCAAAACTGCTTGGTTATATGGGACCCATGACCTGAACAGATTAACGTGTTGAGACCTGAAAGAAAATTTGAAGTTTTGTAGGGAACCTTGACATCATTAAACATATGGAAATCCAAAACAGAAGAATTCAAAATTTCAACCAAAAATTTACCCTAGTAGGGAACCTAGATATGATTTAATGTAAATGCAAGTAGTTTCTACTCTTACACCAGTACTATATTCAAAAGCTGAAAACAAAGGACTGAAGAAAGGTGAAAACATAATATCAGTTTCTCAAGCTAAAGAAATTAGAAATCCCATCACTGTCAGCTGAAAACTGCTAAAGGTCAAAAGTTAAAACAGAATGTTGCTTTCTTAAGCAGAAGACTCCACATTTCATGCATACACCGAAAAAAAAAAATCTAACTTCAAAAGAAACCACATACATCTCAACTCGCATATAGGCCAATATGTGCAAGATGGAAATCCATTCTCTCCCTTAATACTTGGTAATTTAGTGCACAAGGCATCAAGAGAGCAATATACTAATACTTGGTACATGATTACAATAATATTTCCTCAATTAACATCAAGAGAGCAATTAGAACTTGCAAAATGAGAAGGGGAAAAAAAATCATGATTACGGAACCACTTCACAACAACATTTGCATTCAATTAAAGTCACTGAAATGGAAATAGGATAAAAAGTGGATATACATTAGAAATTCCCATGTGTTGGTTAAATTAAAAAAAAAAAATGAAACTTTAAAACTGGACAGGAAATTGAATAGTACAAATATTAATCATACTTAAAAAAATAGTTTCACATGAGCTTTTCACGTAATGTGGGAATATGGTTGATCAAGCCTTGACTATAATGATGAAAATTAGCTTCCGTAAATGTTCCGAATATATAGGGGAAATTTAGACAAACGAATGAAAACTCCCTATCCTACATTAAGTACGTGCAGGCAGACTTACCCATATATCATATGTAATGCAACCAACACTAAGTACTTGCAGACTGACATATACATGTTATCATGTCAGCATGGCTACTTTAAAGCATGGATGGAAGAAGGATCAAAGCCTGGAAGATGAATTTTAAAGAGGGATAAAAGGTAAACTGAGGTGTGATCTGAAAAAGATCACTGAAGCCCTCTTTCTAAACAGAATCATAGATATACAAACCCACAGATATTGCATGTTATTACTTATTAGTGCATGCATAAAATGTTACCATCAATCATAAAATTGAGGTTGGATGAACTAAAACTCCTGAAATATTTAGCCACATCACTTGGAGCAAGGAAAAGTCTCTAGAACTGTAACACCATAGATTCAGCTCTGGCAGGATTGGCATCATATGACAAAAAAGCAGTTCAGCAGAAAAATTTACACAGATCTGCTGTAGAAGGGAACTTTCATATGGAAATAGATGTGCATGTTATATTAGTGTCATGACTATCAATGACAACCCAAAACAGAGCACTGAAAAATGGTAAAAACATAATGTTGCTTTCTTAAGCAAAGACTCTGCACATTCCATGCAGGTATTGAAACATTATTTGGTATACACATCTACATACCCATATACATTGCATGCTATCTATACACATCTAGACACCCATATGGCATAGACATTGTATGCTATCCAGAACATACATCAAATTCCTCTGTGGATCTCAAACCTATGACTAACCTCAATAAACCAAAACTGCTTGGTTATATGGGACCCATGACCTAAACAAATTAACGTGTTGAGACCTGAAAGAAAAATTGAAATTTTGTAGGTAACCTTGACATCATAAAACATATGGCAATCCAAAGCAGATGAATTCAGAATTTCAACCACAAATTTACCCTAGTAGGGAACCTAGATATGATTTAATGTAAATGCAAGCAGTTTCTACTCTGACACCAGTACTATCTTGAACAGCTAAAACAAAGGACTGAAGAAAGGTGAAAATAGAATATCAGTTTCTCAAGCTAAATAAATTAGAAATCCCATCATAGTCAGCTGAAAACTGCTAAAGGTAACAAGTTAAAACAGAATGTCGCTTTCTTAAGCAGATTTCATGCATACACCAAAAAAGAAAAAACTAACTCCAAAAGAAACCACATACATCTCGACTTGCATACAGGCCAATATGTGCAAACTGGAAATCCATTCTCTCCACTAATACTTGGTAATTTAGTGCACAAGGCATCAAGAGAGCAATAGACTAATACTTGGTACATGATTACAATAATATTTCCTCAATTATCATCAAGAGAGAAATTAGAACATGCAAAACGAGAAGGGTAAAAAAAATCATGATTACGGAACCACTTCACAACAACATTTTCATTCAATTAAAGTCACTGAAATGGAAATAGGATAAATAGTGGATATACATTAGAAATTCCCGTGTGTTGGTTAAATGTAAAAAAAAAAAATGAAACTTTAAAACTGGACAGGAAATTGAATAGTACAAGTATTAATCATACTTAACAAAATGGTGTCACAGGAGCTTTTCACATAATGTGGGAATATGGTTGATCAAGCCTTGACTATAATGATGAAAATTAGCTTCCGTAAATGTTCTAAATATATAGGGGAAATTTAGACAAACGAACGAAAACCCCCTATCCTACATTAAGTACATGCAAGCAGACTTACCCATATATCATATGTAATGCAGCCAACATTAAGTACTTGCAGACTGACATATACATGTTATCATTTCATCAAGGCTACTTTCAAGCATGGATGGAAGAAGGATCAAAGCCTAGAAGATGAATTTTAAAGAGGGATAAAAGGTAAACTGTGGTGTGAACTGAAAAATATCACTGAAGCCCTCTTTCTAAACAGAATCACAGATATACAAACCAACATATATTGCATGTTATTACTTATTAGTGCATGCATCAAATGTTTCCATCTATCATAAAACTGAGGTTAGATGAACTAAAACTCCTTAACTATTTAGCAACATCAATCGGAGCAAGGAAAATTCTCTAGAATTCTGACACCATAGATTTAGTTCTGGTAGGATTGGCATCGTATGACAAAAAAGCCGTTCAGCAAAAAAAATCACACAGATCTGCTGTAGAAGGGAACTTTGATATGGAAATGTATGTGCATGTTATATTAGTGTCATGACTATCAATGACAACCCAAAACAGAGCACTAAAAAAAGGTAAAACAGAATGTTGCTTTCTTAAGCAGAAACTCTGCACATTCCATGCAGGTATTGAAACCTTATTTGCTATACAAATAGAGATACCCATAGAAATTGCATGCTATCTATACACATCTATACACCCATATGACATAGACATTGTATGCTATCCAGAACATACATCAAATTCCTTCATGGATATCAAACTTGTGACTAACCTCAATAAACCAAAACTACTTGGTTATATGGGACCCATTACCTGAACAAATTAACGTGTTGAGACCTGAAAGAAAAATTGAACTTTTGTAGGGAACCTTGACATCATAAAACATATGGCAATCTAAAGCAGAATAATTCATAATTTCAACCACAAATTTACCCTAGTAGGGAACTTGGATATGATTTAATGTAAATGCAAGAAGTTTCTACTCTGACACCAGTACTATCTTGAACAGCTGAAAACAAAGGACTGAAGAAAGGTGAAAATAGAATATTAGTTTCTCAAGCTAAAGAAATTAGAAATCCCATCATAGTCAGCTGAAAACTGCTAACGGTAAAAAGTTAAAATAGAATGCCGCTTTCTTAAGCAGATTTCATGCATACACTAGAAAAAAAAAACTAACTCCAAAAGAAACCACATACATCTCGACTCGCATACAGGCCAATATGTGCAAGCTAGAAATCCATGCTCTCCACTAATACTTGGTAATTTAGTGCACGAGGAATCAAGAGAGCAATAGACTAATACCTGGTACATGATTACAACAATATTTCCTCAATTAGCATCAAGAGAGCAATTAGAACTTGCAAAATGAGAAGGGTAAAAAAAATCATGATTACGGAACCACTTCACAACAACATTTTCATTCAATTAAAGTCACTGAAATGGAAATAGGATAAAAAGTGGATATACATTAGAAATTCTCGTGTGTTGGTAAAATGTAAAAAAAAAAAAAAATGAAACTTTAAAACTGGACATGAAATTGAATAGTACAAGTATTAATCATACTTAACAAAATGGTGTCACATCAGCTTTTCACATAATGTGGGAATATGGTTGATCAAGCCTTGACTATAATGATGAAAATTAGCTTCCATAAATGTTTTGAATATATAGGGGAAATTTAGACAAACGAACGAAAACTCCCTATACTACATTAAGTACATGCAGGCAGACTTACCCATATATCATATGTAATGCAGCCAACACTAAGTACTTGCAGACTGACATATACATGTTATCATGTTAGCATGGCTACTTTCAAGCATGGATGGAAGAAGGATCAAAGCCCGGAAGAAGAATTTTAAAGAAGGATAAAAGGTAAACCGAGGTGTGAACTGAAAAAGATCACTGAAACACTCTTTCTAAATAGAATCACACATATACAAACCCAAAAATATTGCACGTTATTACTTATTAGTGCATGCATCAAATTTTTCCATCAATCATAAAACTGAGGTTGGATGAACTAAACTCCTTAACTATTTAGCCACATCACTCGGAGCAAGGAAAAGTCTCTAGAACTATAACATCATAGATTCAGCTCTGGCAGGATTGGCATCGTATGACAAAAAAGAAATTTAGCAGAAAAATTTACACAGATCTACTGTAGAAGGGAACTTTGATATGGAAATGGATGTGCATGTTATATTAGTTTCATGACTATTCAATGACAACTGAACATAGAGCACTGAAAAAGGGTAAAAATAGAATGTTTCTTTCTTAAGCAGAGACTCTGCACATTCCATGTATGTATTGAAACCTTATTTGCTATACAAATATAGACACCCATAGACATTGCATTCTATCCATACACATCTAGACACCCATATGGCATAGAAATTGTATGCTATCCAGAACATACATCAAATGCCTCTATGGATCTCAAACCTGTGACTAACCTCAATAAACCAAAACTTCTTGGTTATATGGGATGCATGACCTGAAAAAATTAACGTGTTGAGACCTGAAAGAAAAATTGAACTTTTGTAGGGAACCTTGACATCATAAAACATATGGAAATCCAAAGCATAAGAATTCAAAATTTCAACCACAAATTTACCCTACTAGGGAACCTAGATATGATTTAATGTAAATGCAAGCAGTTTCTACTCTGACACCAATACTATATTCAACAGCTAAAAAAAAAGGACTGAAGAAAGGTGAAAACAGAATATCAGTTTCTCAAGCTAAAGAAATTATAAATCCCATCACAATCAACTGAAAAATGGTAAAGGTAAAAAGTTAAAACAAAATGTTGCTTTCTTAAGAAGAATACTCCACATTTCATGCATACACCAAAAAAAATAAAAAAATAACTCCAAAAGAAACCACATGCATCTCAACTTGCATACTAGCCAATATGTGCAAGCTGTAAATCCATGCTCTCCACTAATACTTGGTAATTTAGTGCACAAGGCATCAAGAGAGCAATAGACTAATACTTGGTACATGATTACAATAATATTTCCTCAATTAACATCAAGAGAGCAATTAGAACTTGCAAAACGAGAAGGGTAAAAAAAATCATGATTACGGAACCACTTCACAACAACATTTGCATTCAATTAAAGTCACTAAAATGGAAATAGCATAAAAAGTGGATATACATTAGAAATTTTCGTGTGTTGGTTAAATTTAAAAAAAAAAATGAAACTTTAAAACTAGACAGGAAATTGAATAGTACAAATATTAATCATACTTAAAAAAATAGTGTCACATGAGCTTCTCACGTAATGCGGGAATAAGGTTGAACAAGCCTTGACTATAATGATGAAAATTAGCTTCCGTAAATGTTCCGAATATATAGGGGAAATTTAGACAAACGAACGAAAACTCCCTATCCCACATTAAGTACGTGCAGGCAGACTTACCTATATATCATATGTAATGCAACCAACACTAAGTACTTGCAGACTGAAATATACATGTTATCATGTCAGCATGGCTACTTTCAAGCATGGATGGAAGAAGGATCAAAGCCTGGAAGACGAATTTTAAAGAGGGATAAAAGGTAAACCGAGGTGTGAACTGAAAAAGATCACTGAAACCCTCTTTCTAAATAGAATCATAGATATACAAATCCACAGATATTGCATGTTATTACTTATTAGTGCATGCATAAAATTTTTCCATTAATCATAAAATTGAGGTTGGATGAACTAAAACTCCTTAACTATTTAGCCACATCACTCGGAGCAAGGAAAAGTCTCTAGAACTGTAACACCATAGATTCAGCTCTGGCAAGATTGGCATCATATGAAAAAAGGCAATTCAGCAGAAAAATTTACACAGATCTTCTGTAGAAGGGAAATTTCATATGGAAATGGATGTGCATGTTATATTACTGGCATGACTATGAATGACAACCCAAAATAGATCACTGAAAAAGGTAAAAATAAAATGTTTCTTTCTTAAGCAGAGACTCTGCACATTCCATGCAGGTATTGAAACCTTATTTGCTATACATATCTAGACACCCATAGACATTTCATGATATCTATACAGATCTGGACACCCATATGGCATAGACATTGTATGCGATCCAACGACTATAAATAGGGCAGCTCGACCTCATTTCAGAAAGGTTTGAAGCTAGAAAGTGGTGTGAAATTCATCAAGAAGAAACCTTATAACCAGCGAGGAGAAGAGAAGGAAAAGCCAAGTCTTTGGCATAGTTTTTGGACTTTTTTGGGTCCAAGTAAACTCCACACATGCAAGATTTTAGACCTACCTATGGCAGGAAGAAGGCTGAAATATTGCACTCACCGTAAGAGAGTACTTAGGGTGAAGAAAAAGGAAGATATCAATCTGAGTTGTCAAGTAAGCAGTCTCAAACTAAAGCGAAGGGAATCAAGGTTCCAAAGTTGATTATTCACATGTGCTAGGGTTTCTAAAGGAAGATGAGAAGTTTCAAGTCCGAATCAGAGAAAAAGGAAGTTGAAATCTGAAGTATAGCCAAGGTACCAAGGTACAAAGGAAGGCAAGCAAGCAGTTGGACCAAGTGTTGACTTGGGCACGAAAGAGAAGTGGTGAAAGGGAACTTTTGTCTTGGTCTTGGAGAGTCAAATAGGTCAAGGGTCTTGGTCTTGGTATTCTTCAATTGAGGTCTCTATAAGAAGAATAATTCTTTTGGGTTTTCCTCTCAAGTGGGAGAGGTTTTGGCCCTAGTTGATCGCCTATATTATGTGTCTTTTGTCTCTTTATGGTTTATGAATTGGTAGCTGTTTAATGAGGAACACTATAATAACCTAAGTAAAAGAAGATCCTAACCTAAAAATTAAAAAGGCATTCACAAGTAGTTAGCTAACCAAGAGAAATCACCTAATCTTGATGCCCTAGATTTCTCAACACACCTAAGGATGATCCCCCTCACCAACGTCAATGCACTGGCATTTTTGACCCCTAAATTTTGAGTTTTTAATGCATTTATCATTTGTGCACCAACTTGACACTTCATGGTCTAGGCATGATCTAAGGCAGTTTTGATAATTTAAAGGGCTTGTAATGTCCATTTCTTGCATTCATGGTGGCTAGTAGCTACATTTGTAGTGCATTTTCTTTATTCTTTAAATGACATGACATATTGCTAAGTTTTTAATAGTTAAAAAGAAGCATTTGAATATATGTACATATATATATATATATATATAGTTTGGTCAAACTACTTGTCCCACCAGCTACATCAAGATGCTGCATTCCTAGAAATGGACTCAATTTTTAGACAAGTCTGCAAAAGCCAGATCACACAAGAAGAAATAAATTTTTTCATGCATCCAAAGACAAGCTAAGAAGAGATTTGAGGAATTGAAATTCAATGGTTTTAATTATCACAAATAAATATGAACCTATCCTTCCAAAGCCGGTGAAGACCAACACTCATTATGTCATTCATGATGTCATATTTTGAGGCAACACTACTAAAAACATCACCAACCATTCTACTTTTCTCCTCTTCAGGCACATCTTTAAAGCCTGCACATAGAAGCATGAAAAATGCTTCAACACAATATAACTTTATAGTTTCCGTACCCAAGAACTACAACAAAAGAATAATGAGGAGCACATTACATGGAATTTCACAACAAAAAAATAGATTAGCTGTGCCAATGACATCTAGGCATGACATATATAGTATTGTCAGTAACTGGATCTGACTCCTCTGTGATTAAAATCACGACGATTTCTATTTAGTTACATCTAGATGAACATTGCTTCCAAATTCCAAGCAATGACACACCTGTTCAATCTAACTGCACCAAGAGCTGCATTCCACAGCCCAAGTGTTTATATGTTTGTGACAGTTGGGGTGACATATTTCTTGTATATGTTAATTCTTCTAAAGTATACGTCTAGGCTAAGATGGTTGATCTTACACTCATGAAATTGTTAATAAGTAACACAAGCCCATCATAACTGATAATTGGTTATGCCAGAGGTATAAAAAAAAACGAGGTGTCAATATCAATTCCATGTGTCAATCTCCATGCTGAGGTGTGAAAACAATGAGAATGGCACATCAAGGTTTTTGAAGACTCCTGGCAGATAACAAATCCAGGGTCTTTAGAAAACACGGATGCTGGAACCCTTAACTCTAAACTTCATAATTTTTACTAAAACAAAAAATACCGAGACCACAGTGAAACCTTGGTTGATAAGGGCAGAAAAACAATAAAACTGAACAATAACAAGATTAAAAATAGATCGGTCAGAAACAGTGACGAAGTGAATCAATTTAAATCCTGAAAAAACTCAGTACCAGAACGACAAAAAAACATAAAAAATCAAAGTGGCAACAAGAACAATAAATGAGAAGGATATTGCATCTGAATACTTCAAAAGCGGAATGGCTGTTTTGAAATGATATAATTTAGCCATCTTCCCCAGCGCTTATTTTTCATTCTATGTTATTATTTTGAAGACGGGCTAGATCAATTTCCTCAAGAGATGCATCAAGCACTCCCTTCTTCAGTGTACCTCATAAATACTATGTTACTGTGAGTCCCAATTTTTGTGATAAAATTAATAGATTCCAATTTCAATCTTCAATTTTCTCCATATTTTCAGATTAAAATAATTTTGAAAGGTAAAATGTATTTCATTTGTTTATTGTTCTATTTATTCTTTTTGTATTCCAACAGCGTATATTTTTTTAATGGTGTGTACATGCATGCAAAATAGAACTGAACACCTTGAGGCACAGATGAAAGAAAATTATAATTTGTATTTCAAAGTTAGCTGAAGTAAAGGACATACATGAACATTGCTTTCTTCCATGAGAATCTCCTTGGCCTTTCCACACAATCCTTTGACCTACAACCATGAGAAAAACGTTCTTAAAAAATATATATATTTTCTTCAATACAGAATTTAATCCATTATCATAACCTACTATATATCATCTTTATGATTTATGCACCTAAGCCCAAACAATCTCAATGGTATGTTTTACTACAGAATAGAGGATTTATACCCAGACGTCTACATAGACAAGTGAATTGTTTCATAACACTGTAAAATAAAATCTCGACAATTTATTATCTGAGCATATCAATGATCTCATGGATTAATCATTAATTCATAGAATTCATTCTCACGAGAGGCTCTGAAAAATGTTTCAAAAATGATATATTGTTGGAATTTTCATCCCAACCACAGTCCCATATATCATAGATAATTGACTCCTTTAATAGATCTGTGCAATAAAATCTCAACAAGTCATTTTCAAAAGTCTTAATGGTTTGAAGTTTGAACTAATGATCAAAAAAACGCAACATCTGCAAAAAAATATTTAATATTTAACATCTTCAAAATTCTTAACAAGTCACAACAGCCCAAACCAAATGAGTAGCTTTAGTAAACTAAGCTCCCTCCATAACTAGCATTCTAATCCCCTATACCTCTTGAAAAAACCAGAACAGAAGACATAACCACATAAAACAAAATACTTAGGGTATTCGAGGACACGGTCTGTTGTGCCCTCAATTACTTGTCAGATATCAAGGGCATCGAGAAGCATACACTATTTTCCTGCATCAAAAAGGTTTTAAAAGTCTAATCACAAGATCAGTAGCCAAGGTGACTCCACACTTGTCTAAGACATCTAAATGTATTAACGACTAAACAACCTTTAAAGATGCAAGCACCCGATAACCAAAGTTTTAAAAGGCTAATCACAAGATCATCAGGCAAGGAAAGGATCGATACACACTTATCAAAGACACTTACAAACCACTACAGACCTCGGGCCACCCGGTATATACATCCCGAAGATTCCACCTAGGTTCTATTTTCTTGACAATGACGGATCCAAATCTTGAACGCTAAACGGTCTCACACTTAACCAAACTGAAATGATAAATAAAAAGCATTGCGCTAGAACAACGTAGTTTGCAGGCCATTGAAACACCATTTCCCTTTAAAAAATGGTTTGAAAACCCCTAACACCATAAAGAATAGTGGATCATATTCTAATACAACCATTCGCACCAAACATTTTCGCCGACAACCCGAAAATCTACCCAGTGGAGGTTCGTATGCCACTGGATCCATGTGCCAACATGGTGTACAAGCACCATCCCAGCAAAGAGAGGGTGCATTTTATCAGACCTTTACAAAACCTAGGTTTTGCATCAGAAACTTTTGAAAAAAAATGGATCTCGAATAGAAACTTCATACAAAATGCATAGATTTAAAGCGGTGGGTTTAAGGCCTGAAACTACTGGCCTCCTATTCTGAGAGGGGCTTGCACTGCATTAGCTGTTAAATCTGGGCATCAAGCTAGCCATAACCGCTGGATGATGAGACCGGCTCCGCGCTCATCTTGTTCAACGTCGAAATGCTCTCCTTTCTCTCTCTCCCCTTCTCGCCCCCGCCGTCCCTGTGTCTTTCGGCCACTTCTTGAGAATTGAACCCTTGACCTTGTGGTTTTTGTCCATTGGTCCACACTGCTGCTGCTACTACAACAACTTTCTATCGAACAAAAATAAAATATTTGTGTGTGCGATATATGCGGCCTTTAACGAATGCCTCCCTTTCTTTCTTTGGCCCGGTCAGTCTGGCAGAGCGCATTATTATTATTATTATTATGATTTATTAACTGTTATTATTTTAGTTTAAGCTTTTAATTTTATTTTAATATTTAACTCTCATAGTTTTTAAATTGTTTTAATTTTAATTTCGGTATTGTTTTTAATTCTTATGTTTTTTTATTATTGTTGTAATTTGAATTTTTTTGTTAATTTTAATTTCTATATATCTTTTTAGATTATGTTAATTTTAATTTAAGTTTCACATTATTTTCTATAATATCTTAATTTTAATATGAGTTCCTGTGTATGTCTAATTTTTTTTTAATCTTATCTTAATTTTAATATGAGTTTCTGTGTATCTCTAATTTCCTTTTTTTCTATGTTGTACTCGACCTAATGATGCCACAAGGGAGAAAATGGCAAACGGGCCGCTCGAACGTGCACAAGGTACCCGACCGGTCACAACTTAGCGAAACTGATACAGGCACCCTCGAACGAAACGACCCGACCCGAACGCGCTCGGTCGAGCAACCTCACATGGCGCGACACGGCGCGCCCAATGAACAATGTGATGCTGGGGCTAACCCACATAACCCCACATTTTCCTCTTTCCTGTGCATATAAATGCATCCCAAAATGTTCACCCCCAATAAATCTCAACAATCTGGGAAACCTCACAATGTTCTATCTTTTGAACTGGCAATTTGAATAACATAGGTACGGAAGCTCTTTACCCTTACTATATGGTAATGAAACCATACCCTCTACTGTGCATCAAAATGTATGCACCTGCTTAATCCTCTTATCTGGCAATTTAGAGTATTATTGTGTGGAAGCTTCTTTTAAAATGTTATAAAGCCCTCACTGTATACTATGTGAAATTGTACAAAAAACCATATTACACAGAGGTCCAACAATCAAATCAAAGGGCGGGAGATATCTAATCAACCCTATGGTTTAGACCATATAATAGGGATTCACGGTCCCACAACCTAATACTCCATTAACACAACTGCGACGTCGATTTAAAACAAAACCCAACAAACAATGGGGTCCCACAATACAATTTAACTTACCTCCCCATCTAACAGCCAGAGGCTTATCGCATTTTACCTTGCCAAATCAATGATCATCGCGTGACCAACTTGTGCACTTTTTAACGCCCCTCTCCGCTCGTTAATATCCGTGCAACTTCAGAGTGAGACCACCATCGATCCTTGTTGCCACCCGATCGGATGAGTATCGCACTTTCTTTTCAACGAGCTTTAACCCTCCAAAAAAGTGCGAAATGGGTTGTTTTGCAATACAACCTTATGCCACGTGTTGAGCACAGAGACGTATCGCAGTTTTGTTTTGAAAACTGAATACCACTTTTAAACTTTGCAAATACCACCAGGATGTGTTCCAAAAACTGTTCTCTGTTTACGCTCCTGGTTCCGCTTCCTTCTCCCTCATGGTTCCATCCGCCTCTTAACTACATTTTCATTCGATTCGGGGTCCTTTCAAGTTAAACCACTCCATCTCATAGTGTTAAGGTTTCATTATAAAACCTCGCCATTGCTTCCAATATCATGAACAGAGGTTAACATCCCTCCTGATTCACCTCGGTGCTTCCAACGCAAAACACAATGTCGGTATAATTGACATCGACTCTTCCACCCATTCAAGGCCTTATCTCCGAACTCTATTATAGAGCTCTCCCTTTACACAATAGATATCCTCTATCTATTATGAATTTAACCACACAGGGTCAAATTCACAGGACTCAACCACAGTTTGCTAGTTATCCATCAAAGGCATGCAGGAATGCCATTACCCCCAGATATCAAAGTTCCATTCACACAGTTAACTACAGAGGTCCAAAAAATTCTCACACAGACCATATATATATGAAATCCTCAACACAGGAATTTAACCATTCATGAATTAATAAATGCACATATAAGACTAAACAGATTCCTTCATATAAATGAAATTACTTACATTCTTCTAGTCCTCGACCAGATCTTCTAATTTAATGGCCTTATATTCTCCTACTCAACCTCTCCCACTCTCTAACTCTATGCAGTTCTATGTAGGTCTATGCCACAGAGGCTTATTTATACAAATTAACAATAATCGTTTCATCTTCCCTTAACTCTCAACAAAACTCTGAAATTCCTATGGTTCTAAATTTAGCCTAATCCCCAGATAAACTGAAACTGAATATCCCTTCATATGCCCACTAATCATTCAAGTGAAGTTACAATTCTTCGCATTTAACTAAAATAAATAAAAACCCACTAAATTCACTACATAAAATCTAACTCTTTTGAAAACTAGAAACCCCTAAGACTAACAAAAATGCATGGAAATTGTTTTAGCCTAATGCCTCTGCATCATGATCCCACAAGGGAGCAAACGGAAAACGGCCACCCGAATGTCATGCACAAGGCACCCAGGTGGTCACAACCTAGCAAAACTGATACGGGCACCCTCGAATGAAACGACCTAACCTGAATGAGCCCGGACGGGCGACCTCACACACCGCGACATGCCGCGCCCGACCAAATGATGCCATAAGGGATCAAACACCAAATGGGCCTCCTGAACATGCACAAGGAACCCAGGCGGTCACAACTTAGCAAAATTGATACGGGTGCCCTCGAACGAAACGACCTGACCTGAACGCGCCTGGTCGGGCGACCTCGCATGACATGACACGATGCGCCCAAACGAACGACGCCAGAAGGGATCAAACAACAAACGTGCCACCCAAACGTGCACAAGGCACCTGGGTGGTCACAACTTAGCAAAAATGATACGGATGCCCTCGAACGAAACGGCCTGACCCGAACGCGCCCGGTCAGGTGACCTCACACAGCACGACACGACGCACCCAAATGAATGATGCCATAAGGGATCAAACAGAAAATGGGCCACCCGAACATGCACAAGGCACCCGGGCGGTCACAACTAAGCAAAACTGATACAGGCACCCTCGAATGAAACGGCTCAACCTGAATGCGCCAGGTCGGGCGACCTCACACAGCACGACACAATGCGCCCAACGAAGGATGCCACAAGGGAGAAAATGGAAAACGTGCCACCCAAATGTGCAGAAGGAACCTGGGCGGTCACAACTTAGCAAAAATGATACGAGCACCCTCGAATGAAACGACCCGACCTGAACGCGCCCGGTTGGGTGACCTCACACGGTGCGACACGGCACACCTGATCGAACGATGCCACAAGGGAGAAAATGGCAAACGAGCTGCCCGAACGTGCACAAGGCATCCGGACGGTCACAACTTAGCAAAACTGATATGGGCACCCTCGAACGAAATGGTCCAACCTGAATGCGCCTGGTCAGGTGACCTCACATGGCACGACACGACGCGCCCAACTGAACGATGCCATAAGGGAGCAAACGACAAACGGGCTACCCGAACGTGCACAAGGCACCCGGGCGGTCACAACTTAGCAAAACTTATACGGGTGCCCTCGAATGAAATGACCCGAACCAAACGCGCTACACAACGCGCCCAAACGAACGATGCCACAAGGGATCAAATGGAAAACAGGCCAACCGAATGTGAACAAGGCACTTTGGTGGTCACAACTTAGAAAAACTGATATGGGCGCCCTCGAACGAAATGGCCCGATCCAAACGTGCTTGGTCGGGTGACCTCACATGGCGTGACACGACGCGCCCAAATGAATGACGCCACAAGGGATCAAACGGAAAATGGGCCACCCAAATGTGCACAAGGCACCCTGGCGGTCACAACTTAGCAAAACTAATACGGGCGCCCTCAATGCGTATGCATAATCATCGATTGCGACGATCTGTCGTTGGAACCAGTAGAAGAATGCGGTAGAAAATACAACTGTCGACTGCCCTGCATGTTGACCCATAAGTTCCACCCATCTCTACATCTGAGGCTCTCTAGGACTAGCGATATCCAGCGTCACATGTTCTGGCTGCAACAATGGAATCTGTTCCAAAGCAAAAGATATGAGGATCGAACCATAACTTAAATTCTTTTTCCTTCCTCCTTTTTCTTTATTCAGTTGTTCCTTTATCTGAGAAATAACAGCTTCAGACCAGTTGAAGAATGTTGGCTCGAGACACTCTAGTGCATACTGCATATAAGATCTGTTAGCCACATGTAGTGTCACTGTGCTAGCAAGTTTTGCGATTGTGAACAGGATGGTTCTCAAAGGAAAATCTCTCATTATACAGATGTTAATATTCCCATATTTTCTCGGTTCTACCCCTGTATAACAATACTGCAAAATATAATCTCTCACCATCTCTCCTCCAACGGTAGACCCTGAAAGAGAAATGGGAAAACCCCTCCTCGAAAAACCTGTGAGAAAGTAGACATCCTCAACACTGATAGGAACCACTGGGTTCTTAATGTTAAATGCCTCTATTGCCAGATCCCATGCACGAACCAAGAACTCAAAAAGCTCAATATATTGCCTCATTCCAGATAACTTGAAGTACTTTAAAACTCCACAATCCCTCTGGGCTCTTACAGTACCTGGGTCATTTAGGGAAATCATGTCTTGTTCTTCATATTCTCTTTCTCACCATGTAATCGTCATTGTTATCCGATGGAAACCTGAAACATAAGTAAGAGATCCATTAGAAACCATCCATTGCAGAAAACTAGGTCAATTTTGAGCTAAACATCAAAACAAAAAATTTGAAATGCGCCCAACACAAGCTTAGGCTTGAGATACTGCATTGCACATGCAAGTACCTTTCACTGTACCAGCTATGCAATGTAGGTTTCGATGCTTAAGGGTGCGTTGCCCTCTTTTTGGGGAAAATTTAACCTAAGGGGTCTTAAAACCCTGAAAAATTGCAAGAAATGGAAATGAAATGATTACCAATAGAAAGAGAAGGTTCATGGCACTATCCTGGAAGAAACAACAACGAAATCCATCCACAGAAACGACCATAATCAATGACTGAAGTTCGGGGGCAAAATCAGGTTCAGAGCTCCAAAATGCAAATGGTAACTATGGAATGGTAAAAATGAATAGTAAAACTACTTTTAAATAGTCATTTAATTATTTTCAAGTTAAATTTATTGTTGTGACTATATTTTTATTATGTTTTTATCATGAAATAGGTATTTTTAATCTGTTTGATGTTGCTCTAAACATGAAATACAACTGATGAACAGTTTAGTCGTACAAATTTATTAAGAATGACTTGACCACAAAGCATGCTTTTTCTCCTTATTTTTCGAGCTTTGTTAAAAATGAAAATGGATTTGAAGCGCACTCTTATCTCTTTTTCGAGCTTCCATAACAATGAAAAAGGAACCCCTGGAGTCTTCTTTCAGCTCTTTTCAGACTCTGATAATGTGAAAAGATTTCTGAGCACTTGTCATTTCAAGCTCGTTAAATTAAATGAATTGATATATACTCAGTATAAGTTTAACCCTTTTCCGGACTGAGATAGATTATTTATGAAAAATGAATACCATTGGTTAAACATGACCAAAAAGGTTCTTTCAGATATTATTTTACACTTTTTCAGATCTGAGAGACAAATTTACGAGAAATTAATTATGGAGTTCTCTTTCGTCCTCTTTTTCAGACTCTCTAACTATGAAAAAGGACTGGGCTGTCACTGTCGTTGAGCTTGTTAAATCATAAAATAGTGACAAGCTTATCAATCATGGCAAGAATCGAGTTTCATTCATTGCTAGACTTGTTAAATTATTAATTAGCGATACTTCATTCTTTATTCGCCCGAAGGATTGAATTATAGATCAAGAAAATGCTATCCTCTTCAATCTTGTTAAAAAATAATGAGGTACTGGTCGACAAATGACTAGGGAAATTTTTGGGAAGAACGAAAAATATTTTCTTTATGGTAGCAAGTTGCTCTTGAACATGACACTTCCTTCACTCCATGTCTGTGACTATTTGGGTTGGGTAATCATCTTGACGGTTCATTCATCACCTATGGTTCATCATACGTTCACTTCGGTTTTGGGTCAATGTTGCCAACTCATCACAGTGTCGCCAATATGTTCAAGAGGAGAGGGGAGAGAAGAAATGGAGAGAGAGAGAGAGGGAGAGGAGCGAGAGAGGTAGAGAACGGTAAGAGAGGGATATAGTGACATAAATATGGAAGGGGGGCAGAAAGAAGGATAGAGGGAGGGATATAGTGAGAGGATTAGAGGGTCGACCGAGAGAGAAAGGGGAAGAGAGAGCAAGGTAGGAGAGAAAGGGAGAGAGAAGAAGTAAAATGGACTAAAACAACAAATATATTAGGCCCACTCTATAAAAATATGTAATCTGAGAATTCAAGATAAAAAGAGTAGGCTCCAACATCAATTACATAGAAGTATTTATTACTCAAATAGAAGAATGTCACAGCAAGTTGTCATCTCACAAAAGCTCCTACTACAACCTACAAGCTAATAGTACTCACTCTTATTATCTATTTCTACAAATGTCTAACTACTGTGCCCATCCTTTTCATTTATAAGTTAAGAGAAGGTGTTGTTAGAAAACAGGGTAATGATAGCGTTAATGGTGCATCTCCCTTGAGCACGAGCAAATCCCTCATAACTTTGCCTTGTATGCAAGGCTTTTATTTTAGAGTAGTGCATTATCATAGTAGATATAACTCCTCTCCTAAAGGTGCCTCATTCCATAAGTGTGCACTCATGAATGCACCTGAGATGATGGTGTTAATCTCCTCAACTAGTGTGTCATACTTGGTGGGTGTGACCCAAAAACTAATTCGTCTATCCTCGAAGGTGTCGTTATAAGCTTCTAGCTGTATTTAAGAATATTTCTAACTGGTGTACCACAATCTAGCTCTGCAATCCTGGTGCTACTCAAATTCTCAAGGTTGAGGTGAGACCAACTAGGTAATCTAACACTGTTGAGAAAAAAAAATTTCCAATAACCCAAGATTCTCCCCCAACTTGTCAAACTTCCACTTTGTTAGGAGCTTTGTCAAACTATTAACCATATGAAACGTTTTCAGAATGTGGTCCAACACTACTAACTCCCTAATGAATTTGGAATCTTAGGAAATTGTATTGAATATCAATGTTTTTGAAATGGTCATGACACATTGGATTTTCATAGAGCTTGATGTAACTTTGATTCTCACAAGAGACAATATTGGGCTTCAATAACTGATTGGTTGACTCTACAATCAAGTTGCAAATCTAGATAGCTTCATAATAAGTATATGAAATTGCCATATACTTTGCTTCAGTGGAACTGAATGCAATTGTTGCTTTCTTCTTGTTGATTTAATAAAAATGATGTATAAAATGATAATAATGATGTTTAAAATGAGCCTTATGATGGTCTATTTATACACATTGATTGTTCATGAGGTGTAGGGGTATGTTTATAACATCACTACCCTTGAAAGCTTTATCTTGAAAGCACAGTAATTAGAATTTTCTTTAGTTAAGCACATTTTTGTGGTGGAATGAAGTTTATCAAATATCTACTTATACTTTGTAGAGGTTTGACTTTGTTTGTCCTTTGAGTGTTGGTGAGGTTTCTTTGTATTTTTTGCATCATAGTCTAAAGTCTTTTGACATGATTGTTTAACATGAAAGCTTTATGCTTATTGGAAATATATTTCAAATACCTGCATGATCAAGAAACCATTATGGTTAATCAAATTACTAATTAGATACTACAGAAAGAGGATGATGTTGAGAGGGCTTGCATGGGTGACTATGGGAGCAACCTGGAGGTGGTCAGACAAAGCTCTTCTAAGTTACAAATCTAAAGAGAAAAAACTGGTGATGTATATGTGGTTGCTCAACCTGGGCTGTATGGAAAATCTTGGTAGAGAGTGTTTACCTTTCCATGTCTTCACGAAAGTAGGTTGTCTGGTCATAGAATAAGATCACTACATGTAGGTGATGGTTCTGTAGTAAGTTCTCAGCCTTATCTTCAGAATGGCTAACAGAGAGGATCAGGTTTGAATACAGGATATAATTTGATGAAGTTGGAGATTTAGAGTTGAAGAAAAAATTGTGGTGATGTTTGGATGGGTGCTAATTTGTAGGGTTTTCCATTTTTATAATTTTATTTGTTGTGCTTTCTACCATGCTACCTAGTTGCTTTCCTATTTCCTTAGCATTTTAACTTTTTTGATGTCTATCTCTCTATTGTTTCTTTCCCAATTTGAAATTTCATCCTTATTTGGTAGGTTTTTTCTTCAATATAGTGTGAATATTTTTCCATCACACAACTTCTATGGGGTTTGTCCACGAAAATAGCTTGTAAGCCCCATTCATCGGGGTATTTGATGAACTGAAATGATTATCGATGATCACCAACTAATGGTACCTGCATAGATTTACTCTAACAATCCTATAGTTTTCCTGTGCCAACAATTATACAAAATTTTAACCTCATGAATTAGTCTCCTCTGTTCTCTTAGTTGATTCTATAAGCACTTATTGTTGTTATCAAAGCTTTTACTCTCTAGTCCCATTGAGCTATTTCAGTTAATTATGGACATTGATCTATTTTCATTTCATTTCTTCAATTTTTCTAACTGTTATGCATTGCCTTTGGCCAGTGCCTTCCAGGGATAATTTTAAGGATGGAAAATTATCTTGAAGTTTAAAAAATTGGCAAATCTCACTAGACCCTAATATGAAAGCTATAAAATATTTATTGATGTATTCGTAAAATTATTCAAATTTCTAATCACATTATATATAATTTCTATATAATGTTGGCGATTTTTAACATAAAATAATTTTATGTTGTAAAATTTGGGCGAATCATTTTTATAAAAAAATGAAAATTGGCGAATCTTTTTTTTAGAAAAAACATGGAAAATTAGCCCACCTGCAAATATTAGCCCCTAAAATTTTCCATGGTGCCTTCTTTCTTACCTATGCTTTTTTTTCTTAAGCATTCCATCTATCCAGAGCAACAGGGGCAGCAGGAGCCACACAGTCCAGCCTTAGCCCAGCAGGGGCAACACAGAGGCAGCAGGAGCCATGCAAGGCTGACGCAGGCCTAGTCAAAGCAGCGCAGGGGTTGTGTAAGCCCTTCAAGTGTCATGCAGACCCTTACTGAGTAGCATAGAGGCCGACACAGGCTAGTTAGGCTGACATAGAGTGATTCAAAGAAGCGTATTACTGCCATTTTTATTTCTCTGTTCGGTGAACCAGTTTTGATGCCCACGATTGTTGTACTTAGATTCTCCATAATAATGAAAACCCTCTAGAGCTAGTTGAACTGGTTTTCCCACATTGGGGTTTTTCCGAGGATAGTTTTCCAGAAAATCCATGTGTCAATTTGTTTATGAGCATGTTATTCAGTATTTTATCTGTATGTGTAGTTGCTAGTTGTATTTACTATTTACTTCCCTAATTTATTGAATATTTCAAAAATTAACTTGTAACTTAATTCAAGTAGGAGAATTAAATCAAGATATTGCAATAGGGTTTCTTAGATTAATAAATTGTCACATTCCCTAGGTCTAGCCCCATTAGGTCACCTAGGGAAAAAATTTCCCAGGAATCTAGCTAGAGGAAAACTTTTGTCTCCTAGAGGCAACTGCATTGCTGGGTGCCCTCACTCTCCTCAGAACTTGGGCCAATTCCGAGGGTGGAATCTCTGGATACCTCAATCCCTAGCTCTAGGATCAAATTTTTCCTAGGTGTTCCCAAGGATAGAACCTAGTAGGATCAATTTGACCTATCGAAGTAAAAACACTTGTCTAATCCTTCCCATCACCTTGTCCAGGATAGGAACATCATTGGTTGCTAAATTCCATCCCCGAACCTGGGCTGGGTCCACTTGGCCCCGTGTTGTCCCATTTGGTGTCAAAGGCCATTCATGAAGGACCATTTGGGAATCCAAGTTCCCAAAGGATTTTAGGGATTGAGAACTTCCTTCATAAGTCTTATTCTTCTCCCTCAGCCCTTCAATCCCCCTCCTCTCTCCCAAGAAGATAATTCCCTTGCTTAAAAGGAAAGCAAGTCCCACTCTTTATTTTATCTTAGGGAAAGGGTTTCGAGGGTCACTTCCCACCTATTCATTAAAATATACTCTACAAGTGACTTCCTAAACTACTGGGACTCCACCCATCGGTGAAATTCCATGAAGAGAAAGGATCCTTAGTTGTGGTGACAATGGGCTAAGCCTCCATTGTTTCCATTGTCCTAGCAGTTGCCCTCTTAGGAACCCCTTTTAGATCCACTACTAGTTTTAGTGGTGACAATTAGTTCACAATTCCATTTGTGAACAAATATTTGGTATGCCCACTTTTACCATACTACAGCTCCAAGATGAAAATTTTAGGGCTATGGAGGTTGCCCTTCTTCTCACTGAATCAATCCTCTACAATATAGTGAACTAGGGCTAGTTGGTTGGCCCACTTGAATGTTACTTTAGTCCTTCAAAGTATGCACATCCTTAGGCGCTATACACCTTCCCTTCTACCAATTTTGTTGTCCTTCACCAGAACAAGAGTCAGGGCTCTTCTTTGACAGTAACCTAACAACCCTCCAACTGTACTTGGCCTACCATTAATCTACCCAACCACAGTCAATTCTTTTTACTGATCTAGGGCCCACAATATTGTCTTCATCTAGGGCTCTTCAAATCTGCCACCTAATAATGGTTTGAGTCCTCTCAAGATCATTGTTCTTGTGTATCGACAATTTGATCTTTGTTGTCCAATATATGAACAAATATGAACTACTCCTCTTATCATACTTCTAACAATTTGTAGATGACTAAAATAGGGTCACAAACTAACAGTCCATTTACTAATTTTTTATAGGTTTCTTCAAATCTTTGTCTAAAAATCTATGGAAAGTCCACCAAAATCAACTCCTTTGCATGTCAATCCATTCTTCATATGGCACATTTCTTCTACATGCTCAATCTTCTGCTCAGGTTCCACCCTCCTTTGGATCTGTTGTCTCCACACATACTGAATCTACAAACCATCTTCCAGATCTATGGTCTTTATTGTAGAAATAACCTCGCTCTAAGGGTCACAACCCATCTTCTTCTACGCAAATTTTTCATAGTCTTAAGGTCATACCTTATGAACTAAACATGCTAGAAAAATGTCCTAAATAGGGCATTATACTTATGTACTTCTAATTGTTGTAGAACAAACCCTATCCACACTTAGAAAAAACACGACTCTTGCCTCCATAAGAGACTCAACCTAGCTCATATGGATCCATATATTTTGGGCATTTCTTTGACTGAATCTTGACATGAACTTTAGATCTCAATTTCAACCCTCAAACTAGGGTTAACTCAGTCAATATTACGCCTGCGTCGACTTTTTTTATGGCTCTAAATTACAATGCAAGCCCTCCTCCATTTATGTCGGTCTTTATCACAGACCTTGCGGCCTACTAACCACCACAAGGAAATTAGATGGTATAAACCCTCTCTTATATTTCATGTATAAAATATAACCAACGGGATTCAATCTGATCTTGTAATCATGTACTAAAACAAGATACCAAATCCTTCCTACAATTTGTGGAAACAAAACACAATCGCATAATCACATATAAGTAAGAGAAACAAGTTATCAATCGCACAACACAAGATGTATCTGGGGAAGCAACTGCTCAAAACCCTCTATCTCTATTTTGTATTAAGTCAAGGAATCATGAAACAACACAATGCTTAATCTCTCTTGAGATTCTCCAACACTCTGCCAATTGTCTCATGCTGATCTAGGAAAAATCAGTCTAGTACTTAGCCAATTCTCAGCCTTCCTTCAGCCTGCCTTGCACATGAAATTCCTATGGAATTATCTCCATATTAATTAGGAAAATAAACCTTCCTTGATTGCACAATCCATCATGGCATCCCAATGACTTTATAATTTCACATGGGAAATTTTCAATAAATACAACTGATAGTTATGTTCCTCTGGACTATGTTACAATAAGGATCAAGGGTCTTTTTATTATTTAAAATAATATAAAACTATAAACAACCAAAACCCCATCTTGAGGAGATGTAACACTAAGAGTTTATGGGCCCCGTTGGGGTTAGTTGGGCAGCCAACTTCCCGGGGTCGTAACTTGGTCATATGATCTTCGTTTAACGCACATGATACCTCGTTAGAAAGATCTCTCTAAGGACTAAAACTATTAATATGATTTATATGAAATTTCCAAACCTTTAATGCCAAAAAAACATCGTTTGGGGCCTCAAAATGGCTTCAAAAGTCCAGGACCCGAAAAAATGACAAAAAATAGTAAATTGTGCTATAACTAAGGAAACTAAAAAACTGAAAGAGACAATGGTGAGGACCCAAGTGGAATAGGCGGGTGGCCACCAATATGCACCTCGATCACCTTAAATCGAATTTCTTGAGCTAACTCAATCATCATGACTTAGCTAATTGACACAAGTTGTTATGAGATGAAATTACAATTTATTGTCCAATTTATTTAAGGGAAAAATAAATTAGACGCCTCACATTCCTGACTCCTAGTACATCAAAATTCCTCACCAGTGTGGGTGCATTTTTTTTTGTCCTTTCTAGTCGCCAGTTTCATTGTTTCTTGTTGCAAATTTCAACACTCCCTCTCAACAAGAAAGGAATTCAATCTATCCCCATCTGGTACCTTTGGAATGTTCTGCATTTTACACTTATCTAGTGTTGTTTGCACCTGCAAATCCTGAAACTGAATAGCCTCTGAACAACTAAATCAGTATAATGCATCTGTCATCAGAGTCTTCTGACTGCTGGTAGCTACTGCACCTATATAGTACTGGATTCTCTACACTGCTACTGAAATCTACATCCGTGCCCTTTGAACTATTGCTAACACTATTTGTGCTCCAGTATTTGACATCTGTCACTATGTTTTATGTCTTGCTGACATCTGACTACATCAATATAACTAATCCTTCCTACTACTATTGTACTGTGGGCTCCTCATAGCCAGGTTCGATCCATGAGACACACCATCTCAATGGACCTTGCCCAAATTTCTTATCTTGCGATTATGTCTACACATAACCCGACCTTACACCTCGAGGTGTGGCTGCTCCCTCTTCCCATATAGCTCGAAATTTCCCCCTCATGGAGGTCTCTTCTTGAGTGGATGCTTCCACTCGGTCTCCTCTCTACTTCTCCAATTGTGGCAGCTACTCCACAACCTTTTGAGACCACTTCTCATGAGGATGAATGTTGAGAGGTAATTTATGCTCCCTCTAAACCACCAAGTCTATAAATTCTGCCTTTCTCCTCAAAGCTTTTCATGCATCTAGTACCTCAAGTGCATATAGGTTCTTGACTCGCACACAGTGTAATTGTCCTAAATTTACAAAAAATTTCTATAAAAGAGTTGATTTTAAATCGATGATATCTCCCTCATCTGAGCTCCGATTTGACCGATTTTCTGTTTTCCATTTGGATAGATTTTCCCAAGGAATCCAAATATTCTATTTGTTTTCAAAAAATTTACACCAAAATATTCAAATATTCTCTACAAACTCGCCACCCAAAAAATTCTTGCTCTGATACCATGTAGAAAATCTAACCAATGAGATTCAATCTAATCTTGTAATCTACTAAAACAAAATACTGAATCCTTCCTACAATTTACGGAAACAAAACATGATTGCACAATCATATATAAGTAAGAGAAATAAATTATCAATCACACAACAACATGATGTATTTGGGGAAAGCAACTAATCAAAATCCCTCTATATCTATTACGTATTAAGTCAAGGAATCATGAAACAATACAATGCTTAATCTCTCATGAGATTCTCCAGCACTCTGTCAATTGTCTCCCGTTGATCTAGGAAAACTCAGTCTAGTACTTAGCCAATTCTCATCCTTGCTTCAGCCTGCCTTGCTCATGCAATTCCTAGGGAATTAACTCCTTATTAATTAGGAAAATCAATTTTCCTAGATTGCACAATCCATCATGGCATCCCAATGACTTTATAATTGCACATGGGAAACTTTCTCTGAATAAAACTGATAGTTATGTTCCCTTTAACCTCTGTCTCAACTGGGTATTCCTCGAAACTGACATGCATGCAACTATTAATAGTGAATTATCAGTTATTTGATTGATCACTCATTGTGAATTAAATCTAATTTAATTCACTGGACCTCTCACTAGCTCATCACTTAGTTAGAACTAGTTAAACTGATTTTAACTCATTTAATTGAGTTAATTACACTTGCACCCCACTAATGCATCAACTTCAACTGGACCTCAAAAATATTAGAATCCCTCTAGATGCCTCATCTTAGACCCTCAAGTACTTGAATTTATTAAGCTAACTCAATCATCATGACTTAATTAACTGACACAAGTTGTTATGAGATGAAATTACAATTTATTGTCCAATTTATTTAAGGGAAAAATAAATTAGACGCCCCACATTCCTCACTCCCGGTGCATCAAAATTCCTCACCAGTGTGGGTGCATTTTTTTTTGTCCTTTCTGGTTTCCAATCTCACTGTTTCTTGTTGCAAATTTCAACATTTCAGAATTTGATGCGGCCTTCACACAAAGACACCATTGAAATCACATGCCTAGATTCTCATGAGAAACCTCTCTTAAGCTTGATCTGCCAGAAGAGAATCAACAATATGCCATCCTACTTCCTAGCGCAAACTAACCATTAAGGTATGCAACATTCTTCTGAACCCTCACATGATGATCTTGCTCTTGGAGGATGATCATGACCTCCCTTTAGCAACCCTTACTCGACCCTCGTACTTGACCTAATTTAGGACTACATCTCTCTTCACCCCCTTGATGTGCCAGATAGTGGGAATACATGTCAAAC
The DNA here is from genome assembly GCA_034641835.2 of Pinus albicaulis. Lineage (NCBI taxonomy): Eukaryota > Viridiplantae > Streptophyta > Pinopsida > Pinales > Pinaceae > Pinus > Pinus albicaulis. The sequence goes on from CM076581.1 coordinate 1,569,137,288, forward strand.
ATGCTAATATGTGCCAAGTGATAAGGCATGCCAAGACGTGCAAGGGTGTGTCAATGCATGTCAGGGAATGTCAAGACAACAAAAGGGAGAAAAAAGTTAAACTACAAGGAAATGAACACATAAGAGGGTTAATAAGTCATCAATTTACCTTTTCCAAGAGGGGCATGCTAGGCACACCAACACTAGGGGGCAATAGGTGCCAAGTGCAAAGTCTTAGTGCATTCTAAGTGCCAAGTATTCCTTTTTTGCTTCTCATCTACTTTCCAACAATTGATCATCACAAATAAATTTAATATTAAACCATGCTAAATCATACCAAGGCATTTCAACGTATTCCATACATGCTAAGACTTTCCAAGCGCCAACACGTGCCAAGTGCCAATATGTGTCAGGGACTAGTGTTATCCATGTTATGAAGTGGAAGGGAATGTTGAAGAGTGCTAAGGTGTGCTAGAGAGTGATAATGCATGTTGATGAGTGTTAAGCAGTACTAGGAAAAAACATTAAGGGAGCACTAGGTAAAAATTGAATGAATATGAGGAATGTGTACTGCAAGAGACTAGTGTTAATGGTCAATGTTAGTTGTCATGCCAAGGAGGGAGTGACAAGGTATGCTAAGCATTGGTAAGGCATGATAGGGAATATCAAGGCATGTTAAGAATTCCCAAAGTGTGCTTGGGAGTTCCAGGGTGTGCTAATTATATCATTTTCCAATTAATAGTGCCAAGATATGCCAATACATGCTAGGTGCTAAGGATGTGGCACAGTGTGCTAGGGTATATCAATATGTGTCAAGGAAACAAAAGGAAGAGCCAATAAGAGGGTTAATAAGTCAGGAATTTATATTTTTGAAAAGGGGCATGCTAGGCACACTAATAATGGGTCCCAATACATGCCAAGTGGCATTGTGTGCTAAGTGCTAATGTATGTCAATGCATTCAACCAAGGTGTTCGAGGGCATGCTAGGGACTGCCAACACATGGTAGGAGAGTTCCATGTTGTGCTAGCGCATGCCACCATGTGCTTGGGCGTCAATGTCATCACAAGATGTTCTAGGTAAAAAGATGTTCTAAGACATGTGGGGTGCTAATAAATGTTAGTGTGTGCCAAAGCATTAATTTAAGGTGTGCCCAGATTGTTGAGGATTGTTAGGTCTTTCTCATTAATAGAATTGTCAGAGCTCGATTATGTATTAAATAATATATTTCCTACACACAATAGTGGAACTTTATCTAAATGGAATTTTCTAGATAATAAACTTAATAAATATGAATCATGTGTTGACTCATAGGAAATCTCTATTCGACTAGTCATTACTTGAGGGAAATGATACACACTTATTACTTCTTAAAAAATTGACTGACCCTAACCACTATGACCTTGGACATATTATAAAAAATGCTCCACAATAATGGTATTAAATCATTATATTTTGACAAAAAATATATTAACAGGCAAATAGCATCATCAAAAACTCATTGGAATGATCAATGATGATGGACATGTTTTGATCGTCACCAAAAGTAACAAAAAGAGCATTGGTGAAGGTCATTAACATTTCGCCACTAGAAGTGTCACCAAAGAGAGAATTAGTGATGGGCCTTTAACGACCCTCACCAAAAGTGAAATGTATTTGGTGACGGACCATAAAGGACCATCACTATATACACTTACAGTGACGGTTTTTAGTGATAAATGATGACGGACATTTTTTGATCGTCACCAAAAGTAACAAAAAGAGCATTGGTGAGGGTCATTAAAATTTTGTCACTAGAAGTGTCACCAAAGAGAGAATTAGTGATGGGCCTTTAACAACCCTCACCAAATGTGAAATGTCTTTGGTGATGGACCATAAAGGACCATCACTATATACACTTACAGTGATGGTTTTTAGTGATCAATGATGACGGACATTTTTTGACCATCACCAAAAGTAACAAAAAAACCATCGGTGAGGGTCATTAAAAGTTCGTCACTAGAAGTGTCACCAAAGAGAGAATTAGTGATGGGCCTTTAACAACCCTCACCAAAAGTGTCATTGAAAATGTCTTTGGTGATAGACCATAAAGGACCGTCACTATATACACTTACAGTGATGGTTTTTTAATGACCATCACCATATTTGACATTGGTGGCGGACCTTAAAGGTCTGTCACAAGCATGACCCTCACCAATGTGCTTTTTTCTTGTAGTGTTAGTTGACTGAATCAACCCTCCATGATCTCTCTCATTAAATGAGACATGATCTCCCATCTCATTCACATTAGTAGTTGCTCAACTACCTCTTTTTGCAGATCTAGGCTAAATTAATCCACATTCACACACACAAAGTGGATAGTTATTCTTATTGACGATTGTGGGTCCCTTATCCCTTTTATTTACTTAATTCATTAAGAACATCAAGGACTCTAATATTCCAAATATGATGTGAAAATTTGGGAATATTACAATTTTTACCTGGTGAATATGTTTCTAGTACTTATCTCCTCTCTTGTGTCTTGCCTGTCCACCGTGATTTCCTGTGAAAGTTCAGAAGGGCCTGATGAGGAGGCATTGTCAAAAGACTAGGCTTGTCCTTATCACGACCCCTAAACTCAGGAATATCCTCATCGGATAGCTTAACCCCTATGCCATCTGGCCCTTGAGTCCTCTATTTTTTATGAGGGTGAGCTCCTTCATCAGTATCCATGACTTCCTGGCTTCCTGAGGGGTCTTCCTATTCTTCTATTGTGACCGAAACTTTATATCATTTTCCTTCTATAGCTGAGGACTCAGCCTCCATCTATGTATCCAAAGGCCACACATCAAGGTTAACTCTACATTCAATGAAGGGCCTAGTTTCATGTGTATAAGTTGTTGATTCTCTTTTCCTCTTCCTATTGGTGAGGACTCCCTTAGGGTCATAGTGCCAAACGTCTCCCTGAGGCAGGTCCATCTCTTGCGGCATTTTTTCCACAGTTGAGAGGGCATGCCTCAAATTTATGGTGAAGAGGTGAATTGAAGTTTGAAGTTTGAGGATGTATCCTTTCTTTGTAGGTACAAAGTGGATATGGTCAGCCTTCAAGGCCTATCGAATGAATTCGAGGGAAAAGAGTCACATAGCTAGGAACATCGGTAGGTGGTAGGGAGGTACCTCTGCAGTGTAGAATCTGATCTCAATATGGTCATTAAATAGATACCAGTCCCCTGTGCAATCATCCTCATTAAAATCCAGCCAGTCCTTTTGCTTAGGAAATATTTTAGGCGGAGGGTTGTCATGTATGATGGCATAAACTATGGGCATGAACTCATTAATAAATTTTGCATACCCCTTCCCCACTAGAAATTGGCGGACTGTGGTTGTCCACTCAAAAACGGTTTTGGGTTGGGCATTTATCCTCGAGAATTTTCTCAGGCTTAAACTTTCAAATCTATCTACATGCTCGAATAAGAACAGGTAAAACACCAGGGAAAAATACTTAAAAGAACCAATTGAGGAAACTTATTGAAACTAAGATAGGATGGTCAAAGCTAGGAAAGAGGGGATATCCAGAAGGATGTACACCTACATCATGAGCCATATAAAATCTATGCCCTCCTTAGTTACCTTATTTACCTCCTTAGACCCTAACAACCCTGAGATGAGTGCTAGGACGGGTTGTAAATTGGTTAAAAAAGTCACCAAAGGAACAGAGTCCGTGTGTCGGAAAGATTCCAGGAAGGAATCTAAGAGAAGGTTGAAGAAACCGCTTTGATTTTCCTAGGGTATCTTTGAAAAGTGACAAGAGAGGGAGGCCACGGAGAATTAAACATAGTCCTGGCTAGGAGGGTAGAGAATGGCTTTCCCTATGACTTGGGGTGTAATGCGAAAAATCTTATTCCCTTGGGTAGAAAGAAAAATTCCTCTGCTCTTGTCATAAGCCTCCCCAAGCTAGCTAATGAAATCAGGAAATGGGTATGTGGTTGGAGCAATTTTGTGATACAGATCTGACTCGGCGATCCTAAACATGTCCTCACCCTTTCGATGATAGTCGAAAATCTAGGCTCTAGTGCAAGCTACACTAAATGGGTAGACTAGGTCATGAATTCATGCATGGGCATAGACGAGGAGCTTAGGTCCAGGAGTAGTGCTGATCTCGCGGCCTTGTGGGGTTTTAGGCACAGACTTCTTGATTTTCATTTTCCCCATGACCATTTAAAAATAAAAACAGAAGGGAAATAGTGAGACAAAAAAATGACTAAATACTTGAGAGTAGTGAATTAGCCAAGGGGAAAGTGACACAGGTTTGAAAATGACCTTGCACTTTGAATTTTAACCTGTTTTGCATGAAAAGTCGTTTAATAACCGGTAATTTACACAGTCAAGGGTAAAACAAGCTTATATTAGACTAGGTTTTATGGAGTACGAGACAAGGTGACAGTTGTAGGGCTAACATCATAAGGACATTGACAATGGGACACGTGGCGATGGGTAATTGGCTGGCAGCAGTCAGGTTGGTGGTGGGAGCCACATGCTGAATTAAAGTAGGTACTAGCCTTCATACCACCATCCTAGACTTACCTTACATCTTTAGTCACTGGCACCAACTGTCATCTTTGGTGGGCCCCTTTTGAACTTCGGCGGGGTGGGCAAGAGTCTTTGGGCCAATTTTCTGACCCCGCGGAATGCTTGTGATTGGCCCATTGAAAAGTGGCATCACCTTTTCTGGGGGCCGAATTTTTGCCACCGCAAGGCTCTTTTGAGGCCGACAGAAAGCCTTTCCCGTGAGCTTTGTAGCTCATGGTTCCACCGCGGAGTCATGAGTGCTGCTTCCTGCTGTGTAGTGGCCCCGATAGGTCGAGTCACCATGCCTATCCTTTAGGGACCTTCTTTCCAAGGCCTTCACCATTTATTCAATCCACCATCACTCTTAGTTTCTCGATTTTTATACGTGGCCGCTCCTTTTTCTTGATATATGAAGTGATTAAAAAACATTGGCTCCACTTTGGGATGGTGCACTCACTCTCGAGGGTGTTAAGAACTTCGCAGACCATTTTCCTACATAGCAGTATGTATGTCCAGGGCCTCTTCAAAATTTCAAGTATTTCTTGATGAGTTTAAAAAAAAACATATGCTGAAACTTAAAATGGAATATATACAATATGGAGGATATATACAACAGGCCACCGAGTCCCCCTGTCATTTTTTGAAGTAAGGCTTCAGGGATTTCCCATTCATGAGCACTTCGCCACAAATCACCTTCCAAATTCTCTAATATTAAAGTGTTGTTTCCTTTGACCTCAGCAACCTTGAACGGTCTGAACCACAGTGGTTCGAATTTTCCATGCTTTCCCTTGTCTGCCATTTTGACATCCCACCTCAACACTAGGTCCCTTGACTATATTTCCTTATATTTTCCTCATTGGTCAAACAAGTGTCTCATTTTCTCCTAATAGTGGGACAACCTACTGTTTACTTGGGCTCAGGTTTCTTCCAACTCGACCAGTTGATTCATCCTCCCGATGAGATAATTAGGATCTTCTTCACTATATTGTAAGAACATGGCAATGGGCAAGGCAAGTTGGATAGGGAACACCATTGCTCATCATATACAAGTTCATAGGGAGATTTTCCTATGGACCTCTTGCTGGTAATACGATTAACCCAGAGTGAAAATTTAAGTTGGGAGTCCCAATTCCTCTGGTTCTCACTTATGGTCTTCTTTAGAGCCCTCACCAAAGTTTTATTTGACAACTCAGCCAACCCATTTCCCTAGGGATAGTAGGCAATAGAGTGTCCCAAGGTGATGTTATAGTGTTGGCATAAAATAATAGACTTGGCGAACTTAAACGCCTAAGCTTTATTTGTGACAATCTTGACTAGACACCTGAACCTTGCTATTATATTTTATTTCATGAATTTGATCACGACTGCATCCGTGGCATTTCTAGCAGGTATTGATTCTACCCATTTAGTGAAGTATTCAGTGGCGGTGAGGATCCATTTGTGTTTACTGCTAGATGTGGGATGGATTTCCCTAATAAAATCAATACCCCACTATCGAAATGGTTCTTCAATATGCACTGGTATCAGTGGCAGAGGGGCGAACTTCTGCTTTTCTACGAACATATAGAATTTTTCACATGCCCAAACATGAGAGTGCACGTCTCTGAATAATTGAGGCCAGAACAAACCAGCCTTCAAGATTTTAAGTGCTATGGACCACCAGCTGTAATGTCCGCCACAAACACGTTCCTGAAATTCAACCATCACTTCATCTACCTCCTGATTTGTGGGACACAGTAGCAAAATTCCTAAGGGATGCCTCCAATACAATCACCCATTAGCTACAACTTACTTCTGAGATTTCAATCTTAGGGTACAATACTTTGCTTTGTCGAAATTTAAGGGACACCTTAGAGTGAGGAGGTACCCCATGACATCTTTGTACTAGGCACTGTAGAGGTATTTCGTATGTCTCTTTTGTTTTGTGGTTTCTACTCTAAGTTGTGTTCTCATACCCTCTGGTACTTCTCCCACTTCCATGGACAGGTTTATACCCAATGCCCGACAATTGGACTCAGATAATATCTTTGCCAACCCCTGTCCTTTAATAATATTTGTAGGTCTGATACCCAGTTCATACTCCTGAATTTTGGCAATCCATTTGCCCCTCTTACCTTCATTATCTCCTTGAATTAAAATATCCTTTACTGCAACTATGCGGATGAAAGTAGTTATGGATGACTAGAGAACAAATATCTGAATGGATTTTAAGGATTTGACCAGGGCGTAAGCCTGCTTCTCCAGAATGTTGTATTTTAGCTCTGCATCCCACAACACATGACGAAAGAAGGCAATCGGTTATTCATGCCCATTCTCATTCTTTTGCAGTAATACTGTGGCTATTGTGTGAGGTGATGCAAAAGAGAATATCATGAAAGGCTTATTATAGTCAAGGCCAACCAGCACAGGTGCCTCAATGAAGGCTTATTTAATCCTATTGAAATTAGTCCTCGACTGAGAACTCCATCTTACCTCATTATCTTTCTTGAGCATTTCCATTATATGTCGGACTATCTCAGCATAGTTTGGGATAAACCTTCTTAGGAAGTTTATTCTTCCCAAAAAAACCTGAACTTATTTTTTATTTTGGGGAAGTGAGATGCCATTGATTACTTCAACCATTTTGGGGTCAATTTTCACTCCCTCTTTCGTTACTATGTGTCCAAGAAAATTCCCTTCTTCCAAAGCAAACATAGGATTTTGAGGGTTCAATGAAAAACCATATCTGTGACATTTCTCAAAAGTCTGGCGCAAATGTTTGATGTGCTCAACATCATTTTTTGAAAACACAATGATATCATCCAGGTATATCACCATGAATTTATCTTGTTCCCCTACAAAATTAATATCCATTGCTCATTGAAAAGTGGCACCTACATTGATCAAGCCAAAGGGCATCTGTGAGTACATGAAAGTCCCCCATGGCATGGTGAACGTTTTTTTCTTCTAATCCTCATGGAGGACTGCCACTTGATTATATCCCGAGAAGCCATCCATCATGGACATCTATGAAGATCCTACCACCTTCTGTAAAATGTGGTCCATCTTGAGAATGGGGTAATTATCTTTGAGGGAAGCCCTGTTTAAATTTCGAAAATCCACACACAACCTTATTTCTCCATTCTTCTTCCTGACTAGAACCAGGTTGGCCACAATATCTCAACGGGACTATAATTTTAGCTAGCAATAGCTTTTTTGTTTCCTTTTCGATAGACGAAATAAGCAATGGATTGATTTGCCTCAATTTATTTTTATAAGGCTTAGCATCTCCCTTAAGAGGAATCTTGTGTTGTATAACCTCCACGTCGAAATTTTTTAGGTCTTGATATGACCACGCGAAAACATCTTTATAAGCTTGATACAATCAGAAATATTGGTCTAGATATTCCTTCGAGACTCCTTTAGACAACTTCACTACATTTGGGTCTCCCTCCATCCCAATGTTTATATCATTCACCTAATCAACTTCTGTCAACTTTCTGGGATTAATTGGGATTTCATTTTTGTCAAATAGTCTCTCCAAGGGCACGAGGCCTCTGAGGATGATATTCCCTTTTAATTGCAGCACGTGGTGCCCTGCCACTGTTTCTTCCCACTTGGTCTGAGGTTGTTCTTCAGGCTATTCCTCCATAACATCTATCACTAGATTAGAGAATTCCCCAACAGTCTCTATGAAACGTTTAACTTTATCTTCATCTTCAAACACCTGCTAGTGCTTAAAATTATATGGGATGGAAGGACAATAGCATACTTCAACTTCATACCTAAGTAGTGGGTTCTGCAGTAGGCCAAAATTTCTAGCTACAACAGCGAGCGAATCATCCATCTGATTTTGGTCTCTTGGCATGAACTGTATGTTAAAGGCCAAGAAGAAATTCTCCACCAGATCCCACACTTCATTTCTATAGGCTTTAAGATGGGGGTGCTTAGCTTGGCATCGATTCTTGATTTGTCTCACCACCAGTTCTAAATCCCCAAATAATTTGAGGCTCTAAATATTCATATTTTAGTTGTCTGCAGCCCAAGGATTAGTGCTTCATATTTGGCCACATTGTTAGTGGCTTCATACTCTAGCTTAAATGAGAAAGGGACCAACTATCCTGTGGGTGAGATTAGAAGCACCCCAACTCCATTCACTTCTCTCGAATTTTCCCCATCAAAATGTAAAGTCCATATATCCCTCTCTTCCTTACTTGAGGATTGCTTTGTTTTTAGAGGATGGAATGTTCGCTCAAGTAGGGGAAAATTCTTGAAACTGAGACTTGATGGATGAAGCTAGGAAAGAGGGGATATCCAAAAGGATGTCCACTTGCATCATGAGCCATAGAAAAGCTATGCCCTCCTTAGTTATCTGGTTTACCTCCTCAAACCCTAACAAACCCAAGATGAGTGCTAGGACGGGTTGTACATTGGCTCAAAATGTTGACAAAGGAACAGATTCCATGAGCGGGAAAGATGCCAGGTGGGAATCTGAGAGAAGGTTGAAGAAACCACTTTGTTCTTCCCAGGGTAGCTTTGAAAAGTGACAGGAGAGGGAGGCCTCATATAATTCAACATAATCCTAGTTGGGAGGGTATCAAATGGTTTTCCTTATGACTTAGGGTGTAACGCTAAAAATATTATTCCCCTGGGTAGAAATAAAAACACCTTTGTGCTCGTCATAGGCCTCCCCAAGCCAACTAATGAACTCAAGAACAAGGTATCTGGTTAGAGAAATTTGGTAATATAGACCCGACTTGATGACCCTGAACATGTCCTTGCCCTTTCGATGATAGTCGAAATGCTTGACTCTGGTGCGGGCTACACTAAATGGGTAGATTGGGTCATGAATTCATGCATGGGAATCAACGAGGGGCTCAGGTCCAGGAGTAGTCCTGACCTTGCGGGCTTATGGGGTTTCAGGCACAGACTTCTTGGTTTTCATTTTCCCCATGACCATTTGAAAATAAAAACATAATGGAAATAGTGAGACAGAAAAATGACTAAATACCTGAGAGTAGTGAAATAGCCAAGGGGAAAGTGACGCGGGTTTGAAAATGACCTTGCACTTTGAATTTTAACTTGTTCTACATCAAAAGCCGGATATTAACCAGTAATTTACACAGTCGATGGTAAAAAAATCTTATATTAGACCGTGTTTTACAGAATATGAGACATGGTGACAGTTGTAGGGCTGATTTCATAAGGACATCGACAATGGGACACGTGGCTATAGGTAATTGGCTAGCAGCAACAGGGTTGGTCGGAGCCACGTGCCCAATTAAAGCAAGTACCAACCTTCGTACCGCCATCCTAGACTTACCTTACCTCTTTATTCACTGATGCCAACTGTCAGCTTCATTTGGCACCTTTTGAACTTTGGTGGGGTGCACAGGAGTATTCGGGCCAATTTTTTGACCCCGCCGAATGCTTCTGATTGGCCTGTTGAAAAGTGATGTCACCATTTCCGGGGGCCCAAATTTTGCCATCGCAGGGCACTTTTGAGGCCGATAGAATGCCTTTCCCGCGAGCTTTGTAGCTCATGGTTCCGCGGCGGAGTCATGAGCACTACTTCCTGCTGTGTAGTGGCCCCGATAGGTCAAGTCACCATGCCTATCCTTTAGGGACCTTATTTCCAAGGCCTTCACCATTTATTCAGTCCACCATCATTCTTAGCTTCTTAATTTTTATACTTGGTCACTCCTTTTGCTTTATAGATGAAGTGACTAAACAATAACACAAATGAAAAAACCTCCTTTCTATATATAGGAGTCCATGGGTTTGTAATATAATCCTAGCTGACCTAACACTACAAAGAAAATACCCTCTACCGAATGTTTTTGAGGAATCTCTGATAAAAATAACCCAGATATCCGTTTGTAGAGGAGGTCTCTAGAAGAGGTTAGTGAATGGAGGTTTTTACGGATGTTATTTTTCAGTGTGTTTCTAATCATAACACGCATTAGTGTGTTTTATATAAAGCACATCAGTGCGTACTATCAAATGGCACACCAAAACACTGTGCTCTCCGTACAAACCAACCTGGTGCATCTTATTAATCCAGCACACCAGTGCTTACTATCAAATGACACACCGAGACATTGTGCTCATTGTACAAATCGTCCTCATGCATCTCAGTAATCTAGCACACCATAAATACGTGCTATGTCCCATTGATAAAACTTCCTAGTGCGTCTCATAATCGAGCAGATTGAGAAAGGGTTAATTAAAAAAAAAAAATTGGTTGTAAAAAACTTCATTTTTTCTTGTTTAGTGCTCTAGAGATCTCAAGCACTGGTGTGATTTTTTCTTCTCTAAGGCACTCTGCCATTGGTGCTTCGATTGCCCGCATTGCTTTCATCCATTTCTCATTATGTGGAGTTCAATTTGAAAATGGTGGGAAAATTTGTTTTTTAGTATTCCTGATAAAAGATGCCTCCTCAATGTGCAAATGTGGAGCTAATCTAATTGTTTCTCAATAACTTAACCTTTTAGCAGATCAATTTCTTAAATTCACTTAAAATTGACCATTTAAAAAAGAAACATTATGCATGGTGTGTTTGAGCCATCCAGCTTGCACCGTTCATGGTGTTGTCTATAAATTCATAGGCCGCACCGCGAACGGTGTTAAAGGAAACCACACCAGGTTCCTGTGTGGTATCGAGAAAGTGCACACCGCTTTAACAATAAAATACTACAGTATGTGTTGGTTGCCAGTGACACCGACCATATAAAATTTTTAAAAATGACACATTGTGTACGGCGGTATAACGGTGCGGTTGTTTATTGGACCGTGCCAGGAATTATGTACGATTGTTGGGCGATGCGTTGACCAAACTAATTGCCTCGGGGCAGATAGTTTGGTCAACGCACTGCAAAAAAAATATTTTTGTTTGCACAGTGCGTGAACTTTTTTTATGTGCACCGTGGGCGGTGTGTGATAAAACAGGTACACACTGGTAGTAGTGCGTGACTATTTTTTTGGGCGCACCGAATGATTTATTCATTTTGTAATAAAATTATATATATATATATATATATATATATATATATATATATATATATATATATATATATATATATATATATATATATATATATATATATATATATATATATATAAATACATTTGTCATTTAATAAAAGAAATGTATTTAATATGTGAATAATTCAGTGACGTCAATGGAGAGAGAAAAGGGAGCAATAAGAGAATATGGTAGACTGTTATAACATTATTCAGTAGTGGGAAGCATGGGAGAGGGAGAGAGTTTTGTACCGTCACCCAATTATGACACCCACCCAGTTTCTCTTAAGTGAGGTAGGCCTCCTTAAGTTCTACGAGGAGGCCACATCCCTAATGGGGCATAATGTGTTATTGGGATAGATGGCCTATAGGTGGGATGGCCACCGACAGACTTTCCAAGTCATTCCTAGCCAGTGATACAAGAACACTGAGGAGGATGTTTATTTTAGTATTAGCCTATCTAGGAGAGCACAATATTTTCCTCAGTTCCCAGATGTCCCTATCTGTTATGCAGCAGGGAGTCAGTTGGCATACTCCGAGAGATACATTAGGGATGATATACTTTCTCCTGTAGATTTTTACGTGTTCGGTGGTCCATTATGCATTATTCATTTGGTCCAAAGGAGGTGAGATGCCTCTCACTACTACTAACGACCATTTCACACTATACTAGTGACAGGAAGTGCATTAGTTTCTCGCTTTTATTTTATGTTGATTATTTATTCTAGACGCCACGACTTGTGAAATGGTCTATAATATCCCAAAACGGAGAATGCAGTAATACTGAAACATAATATAAGAACTATAGAAAAGTAAACAAGAAATATATATACACATCAAAATGTACAAAAATAGCTGAGCCATTTTATTATATTGGAGGTGAAAAAGTAAGTACAATAGTTCTCAAGATATAAGACACTCAAGCCAAAAGGGTGGCCTAGAATGACCCTACAATGATTTCGCAAGAGGAACTGCGTAACTGCTGAACTACTGGAAGATAAATTACGCTATCCCTACTACAAATGTTGGGACTGCAACTACCTAAAATATAGAAAGTCGGATCTAGGCAAAATGGGAGCTCTGATGATGCTGAAATTGTAGATCTAGGCTCAATGATGGATTCCCAAGATAACCCAAAAAGGGTTTGTCAGATCTGTAAGTCTAAGAAAATCACCCTCTTAGGGCTTCACATATATATTGCTGGGAATGTAGATCTAAAGCTATATATAATGATATGATGGCTGCAATGATGCACAATAAGATCTATGCAAGAAGGTCCAACCCTTTCACTAGATCCTTGGGCTAAAACCTCAATATCTAGCTCCTCCAATATCTTCAACTGAAAATAGCTGATGGATGAACAATAGCTTCAGAAAACTATGATGTCGGAGAGGGAGGCTCAATAGCCTACTGTTGGATGTGACAAATCAGCTCCTGAATTATGGAAACAACAGATCCAATGTGAGGAGATGATCCCTCATAGGATTTCTAGCTGAAATATTGGAAACTTCCTTCCTCCAATAGATCTATAGGACTAGACTGTGCAATCCTTGAAGGTACTACTGCTGCATGGAGGTAAAAACCAATGGCCTAAATGCCGGATATAGATCTGATACTCCTAGAAGGCTTAATGTGAAGAACTAAATGGTAGGATGAATCCTCTTTCTTAGAGATCACTCAAAGAAAGAGGTGGGATTCCCGCTTGGGAAAACCCTGTGCTAAACAACACTGCAAACTCTGATAAACAACCCAAGTCTGCATAGAAATTTCCTAAGACAAATCTATATCTAAAAAGATCAAGAAATGAATAATCCAAATTATGCCTTCCATCGTGCCTTCACCTTCATTATATGCATGAGCCTTCCATAGCTTAGGCCCACTCCAAAACTACGTTGTACATGTGGACATAGTCTCCATGTTTGACTGCATTGTAGCTTCATGTCCTCCATCATGTTCACATGGGGTGATCACCCTTTCCACCATATGTGCATTAAATGCACCACTTCCTGCACTTTCTTGTCATAAGTTCTTCATGATCTTCTTTGAATGCACTATTATCTTAGTTGACCTTATCAAAGATCCTCATGATTTTATATTTAAGATCAACGATCTTATTTTACTGTTTCATCCTCCATAATCTATCTCATAAATGAGACATGATCTCCATTAATGGAGTTGCTCCACTACTCCATGATTTTAGATCTAGATCTAGAATATCCACATACACACATTAAAAGTGGATTTTATTCATCTTTGAGGTTTGTGTGTCCCTCCACCCTTTTATTTACTTAATTTATTAAGAAAATCGAGGACTCTAATATTCCAAATATGATGTGAAAATTTGGGAATATTACATGGTCTCCCATTTTTTTGTGGCAGTTTTGTATAGCATTAGATAGATGTCATTTTCACGCACGTGGGAGGTTGACCTTTGGTTTTTCTTTAGAGTTATTTTGTTTATTTTTTGAGAGGTTTCTGGAGACGAGGCCTAATTTTTTTTGAAAGCCTCCTAGGCCGATGTTACATGTATAGATGCAAATGTGGATCCAGATGATGCCCAAGATGGGCATGTCTAAATATTCGACCAAGATATCTAGTAATGCACTAAAGTTGCTAGCTAGTGTTGATGATTATATGTTGGTGATGGTGTAGTGTTCATATGTGGGTTTGGATTGGTGAGGGTGTACCAACATCCTCTTCACATAGGATGAGCCACCAGATGCTAGAGGTAATATTAGTGTTTTCTTTAAATTAATATAGTTTCATTTTATTTTCTTAATTAATTAATTAGAATAAGATTTATTTTAACACGTTCTTTAACTTGTTTTATTAAATTGTTTAAATAAATTGTTTAATTATTGCTGTGTACTATATATTTTGTAGATATTGGCACATTCGTTGGGGACATGATTCCACCTCCACAAGATGATCCTATAGATAATGACGAGGAGATGGTGTAGGACACGAATCAGGTTGACAGACTCGATCCTCGAGTGTAGATACCCGTGGGGATGCGCTGTAGGGTGGACATCCAATTCAAGATGGAGTTGGGCGACCGATTGTGTTGAATCCTAGTTGATGAGGGAGTATTCCTTGCTATGTTCAGAGAGATCCAGGCTGATCGTAGGTTTAGAGACCTCTTGAGAGACATGCCCCACGATAGGATGACCCTTATGCGTCATATTGTTGGAGCTTCCAGGCTACTGGCAGCTAGGAGGGATAGGCATCTTGGAGATATGTGATAGATAATCTCATAGGATGATCATGATATCGATGGGAGTGATCATCATTCTAGTACTCCACCTCCCCCTCCTTCACCTCACGCAAGAGAAAAGAAACCAACATCGAGTCCTGATCAGCAGTCATCTTCTGAGCACACACCATATGATCCAGATCAATGTAGGAACGCAACAGAATACATAAATAACCATAAAAATAGAGATGCAATGGAAATGATGCTTCATTTCACTAATATCAAATAACAGAAATATGCTTATAGACATAATGGAAATAAAATAGCTAGGTTGCTGGTAGCGAATCTCTGAGAAGAGATGTGGCAGCTACAACCGTCTGAACTATGTTACGTTGATGCTCGAAGGCCTATTACAGAAATAATTGAAATAGATGAGCTAGGGTACTGGCAGCGCTTATTTTTGAGAAGAGATGTGTCGGCTACCAGCCCCTGAACTGTGTTACAAAACTGAAATGATGTGAACAAGTGAGCTAGGACACGAATAGTGCTTATCTCTGAGAAGAGATGTCTCAGCTACCAGCCCCTGAACTATGTTACAATGAGGCTCGAAGGCCTATTT
Source organism: Pinus albicaulis (assembly GCA_034641835.2). Taxonomy (NCBI): domain Eukaryota; kingdom Viridiplantae; phylum Streptophyta; class Pinopsida; order Pinales; family Pinaceae; genus Pinus; species Pinus albicaulis. The sequence goes on from CM076581.1 coordinate 1,569,152,628, forward strand.
ATTTTGGAGAAAAAATTTGAAACCCGAAATGTCCAAAAACCTAACCCTAGGAGATGAAGCGCCAAAACTGTGGGCCCCGTTTGGGTAAGTTGGTGTTTCAACTTCCCGGGGACGTAACTTTGGCATATGATCTCCATTTGACGTGATCAATATCTCGTTAGAAAGCTCTATCTAAGGACTACAAATTTTGAGTGAGAAACATGGTCTATGATCCATGTTGCTCCCCATTTTCCCAAAAAGTGTCGTTTAGGGCCTCAAAACAGCTCTGGATGTTCAAGACCTGAAAAATTGCTGTAAATAGTAAGTTGTGTTGAAACTTACAAACTAAAATAACTGATGATGGGGGTTCAAATGGAATCATTTGGTGGCCACCACTATCCACTTGGATCATTAAGGCCCCAAAACAGCTCTGGGGGTGCAAGACCCGAAAACCTGCTAAAAATAATAAGTTGTGCTTAAGGTGAAAAACTGAAAGAATTGATGTTGCAGGTCCAAATGGAATAGGTGGGTGGCCACTGATATCCACCTCGATCATTCCTCCCTCATTAGGAAGCAATGGTCTCCATTACATTAAGTTCCTCCATCGGGGGGGGGATTTTGCTAAACTTGGTGTTGGATTTGTCAAGGATGTCGCGGACCTGTTGTCGGACGTGCTGGAAGTAGATGTGTTGCCGGTGGGTTGCGATTGAAGGATTTGGGAAAATTTATCTTTCATCGCATTCCTCTATTTCTCAAAGCCCCGTCAAGAAATATTTTGATAGGATCTCTTGATCCCTCTTCTTTCTTTCCTTCCGCCATGGGAGTCGTCAAGGTTCGCGAGGTTGAACTCCTTATACCCTGGCTGCATTGGGGACATGAAAAGGAAAACAGAGAAAGAGAAAACCGCTCTGATACCACTAATCCGGATTTATCCAGGAATGCAATGGAAGACAGAAATAACCATAAACATAGAGATTCTATGGAAATAATGCTTAATTTCATTAATATAAAATAACAGAAATATGCTTACAGACATAATGAAAATAAAATAGCTAGGGTGTTGGTAGCAAATCTCTGAGAAGAGATGTGGTGGCTACAGCCCTCTGAACTGTTTTACATTGAGGCTCGAATGCCTATTAAATAAATAATGGAAATAGATGAGCTATGGTACTGATAACACTTATCTTTCAGAAGAGATGTGTCGGCTACCAGCCCCTGAACTGTGTTACAGAACTGAAATGACGTGAACAAGTGAGCTAGGACATGGATAATGATTATCTCTGAGAAGAGATGTGTTGACTACCAGCCCCTGGAACTGTGTTACTATGAGGCTCGAAGGCCTATTTAATGTTGAGAAACAATGTAAAACCAAAAACGTCCAAAAACCTAACCCTAGGAAATGAAGCGCAAAAACTGTAGGCCCCGTTTGGGTAAGTTGGTGTTTCAACTTCCCGGGGACGAAACTTTGGAATCTGATCTCTGTTTGACGCGCTCAATATCTCATTATAAATATCTATCCGAGGAATGCAACTTTTGAGTGAGAAACATCAATCTGCGACCCATGTTTCTCCCTGTTTTCCCAAAAAGTGTCGTTTAGGGCCTCAAAACAACTCTGAAAGTTCAGGACCCGAAAAATTTATATAAATAGTAAGTTAAGCTGAAACTTAAAAACTGAAATAACTGATGGTGGGGGTTAAAATGGACTCGGTGGGTGGCCACCACTATCCACCTAGATCTTTAAGGCCCCAAAACGGCTTTGGGAGTGCATGACCTGAAAACCTGCTAAAAATAGTAAGTTGTGATGAAATTGAAAAACTAAAAGAATTCATGTTATGGGTCCAAATGGAATAGGTGGGTGGCCACCGATATCCACCTGGATCACCATCTCAGTAGGTTGAGATTCAACAATAAGATCCTAGTGAAAATTAAGCTCCTACACTAGGATGGGGCCTCAGGCTATTTATAAGTGTATGTCTATTTATATATTTATGTGTATAATCTATTTATAGAATGCATGTCTATTTATAGATGCATGTCTATATTTGTTATCCATTAATTTAGATGGATAATAAACTCTAATCTATTCTCAGTGAGCACTTAGAAATGGTTAACTGAAGTGGAAAATCAGTTAGTTAAGTAACTTTCGAGTTGAGTGGTTGGTTGGTGGGACATGTAGGTTGACTTGAGTTTTAACTGAGTGATTCGAGTTGTAATAGAGTTGGAAGTGCAGTTATGCAAGTCGTAAAGTAGTTTAACTCATTTAAGTGAGTTAAACTCAGTTGTGCTATTTGTACTTGAGGATAAACTAGTGAGAGATCAAGTGAATTAATTATTAATTAATTCACAATTAGTGGTCTCACATGCAACTAAATATTTTCTATTATTAACTGTATGCATGTCAGATCCCTTGGAGACCTAGTTGAGTTCTAGGTGAAAGGGAATTTGACTATCAATTGTGAAATTATCCAGTTGCACACTGCAACAACACACACATTGGATTTTCCCATGAGGATTACGTAGTCAAGGCAGTAAATATTGCATTCATTCAGGGATTTCTATTAGCAGGGATTGCGCAGTGGAGGCAGGATGTCTGGAGCCAGTAAATTGAGCAAGTGATTTTCCAATTTTTGTATGAAAGTGCGAGGCAATTAGCTGATGTACTGAGAGCTCTTCTGATTGGATTTTTGTATGTAATTTTTTAATGATCCATGATATAATATACAATAGAAGATAGTGGGGTTTTTAGCTGTAAGCTTTCCCCGGGAAATTATCTGTGTCTGTGTGATTGATCTTTCTTCATGATATTGTAATTGGCGACTGTATTTTTAATTACGCAAAGATTTGTAGAAGTGATTCAGTATTTCACTTTAGCATATTATTATATTGGGTGAATCCAATATATACATGAATATTGTATAAACTTCAACATGGTATTAGAGCACAAGAAATTGTAGAAGTGAAGTAGGATCTGAGTTTGTTGGTGGATAGAATTCGAATTTGCAGAAAGAGTTTCTTGGTGCTATAGATGATTCAATGTAATATTCCCAATTAGTCCTAAGCTAATGGGAATATTCAATTTTTTTTTTTTTTTTTGTTTCAAGAATAAATTGTAAAGGAGGATCATAAAAACTCCTAAACATTGAATAAATCAATGCCACATGTGAACAAAGCTAAATCTGGGCTATTTTTATGAGCTCCCTTAGATGTGAAAAGGGGTTAATTGTCTTGTCTGGGTCAACCTTGACCAAATCTATAGCGCTGTCATGGAGGGATGATCATCATTAAGGAAAAATGTAGTCTTAGTTGGATATCACTCTTGTGGAAGAGGACATTTCCCGTGAGGTGGTTTAGGGTTTTGCAAGTTCTCATATTATATAAGGAAGGGGACGACAACATGAGAAGGTTGTTTATTATAGTATATTTTTGAATATATTGTCTATTTAAACATATATCATCTCTTGGTTTTTTAGCAAAGAATAGCGATGTTTAGCACTGGGTGTTCCTGATCGAGAATCCCATTCCTTTCCTTGAGAGGCCTCTTGGAAGATTATTGCATTTCTTCTCCACTATCAGGGTGAAGGCCAAGCTTTTTCTTCCAACTACAATGCAAATCTTGTTTAGGGTTTGGTTGTGTTTGTAAGATGCAGCAAGTGGAGTCTAGATCTACTCAGATATAGGCCATTATAGTGCCTCTTTTTAGTGGGAAAGCCTTCTATCCCCTTGAAAAGAGTGTATTGGATGGTTGGAGCACATTTTTCAAATCTTGGCTTGAGGCCACCTATGTTCTAAATCCTACAGCATAGTTTATCTTCCAGTACTGTTTTATGTGCAAGTGAGAAGTTGCAGGGTGTTTTGGTGGACTTTTGGAGGAGAGATCTCTATTTTTGGGAATCTACCCTTCACTATGGTGATCCATGGATTTTATATCTAATCCAAGTAATATTAAAATCTGATTTGAATAATCCTATATTTTCTTCATAATTTCTGAATCATTCTACAGATCTGCTGCATTAGATCTCATATCTACCCCATGTACTTCACTTTTTGCTGAAAACCCCAAGGGTCATTTGTAAAGGAGCCTTTCTAGTGTACAGATCTGATATGGATCTAGATTTTTGTACACATATCTGCTCTAGATCTAAAGTGTAATCTATAGCTACTTTCAGCCAATAAAATAACATTGTTAAGCTTGTTCAGTATTAATCATTGGTTGCAACACCTTTTTTGAGGGATTTATTCATTTAAAGTCTTCTATTTTCTATTCTATAACTCATGGGCTTCAATATAGCTCTTATTTTCTGTTATAAATGTCAATATTAAGCCTCCATATTGGCCTCCTACTTTTATTTGGCTGAACTACATTATTTCTGAGCGGTATTGTTTAGTATTGCTGCATGTTCTCATTTTTGGATATTATAGTGGTATTAGACCAATCATCTTGGCACATCCTGTAAGAAGCCAATATGTCTTCAGGAGAAGAAGAGCCTCTTACTGACAGAGAGAAGATGTTTCTAAAGAGAAGACAAAATAATATTGATTACACTATATATAGAGAAGACAAGGGTCAAACCCCTTTATCTGGAAGAATGAGAGGGAAAGAGTTCTCAATAACTCTGTTCCAAACTATGTATGAGATTAAGAAGGAAATCAGGGGAATGAGGATAAAAAGACATGCAGATCCTTTAGAGATATTTGCACATGAAGGAAGGCCCAGTTCTTCATACTATGTGTGTGATCATTCAGCAACACAATCAGCTCTACAGCGTTGTAACATGCCTACATTCATGGCAAGAGAAGAAGAAGAAGGAGGGACACCAAAAGAGGAGACTCTTGGTGACTATCTCCAAGAATATGAATGTAAGTATAAAAGATTCAAAGAGAAACTGAGCTTCCCAGAGTTTTGTCAACTCAAAGAAGAAAGAATATCCAGCATATACATGAGAAGAAGAGGGTGCTTGCAGCGCACTTGGGGTAGGACTTTCCTACCTACATTTGATGGATCACCCGAGAGCTCAACCAAGTCTTGGGTAAAGAAGCTTAACACATATTTCCAGCTGCATCAAGTTTTAGAAGAAGAAGCCTTAAAAGTAGCAGCGTTGCACCTCCAAGGTAAGGCTTATGCCTGGTGGTTATTTGAATCTTCTTCATTGAAAAATGTAAACATCTCTACTTATGCAAAGTTCACTAGGAGGTTGGTGAAAATATTTGAATCTATGCCATCTAAAATTTCTTTGGGTAAACAAACTAAGCCCAAGAATTCAGAATCTTTGCATGAGATGGAAGGATCCATGAAGATAACTCCATTCCAAGACATTTTTGAAGGGGTTAAAGATCTGCTACATGATTTTCCAAGGGAAAATACCCCACCTCAGCAAGAACATTCTTCTCAAGAAGAAGACATGAGTGTTCCTTTTTCAAGGAGAGATCAAGAGAAAGGATCTCTTATTGATGAGGCATGCTCCATTGATGAGGGGAATAAAGAAGAAGAGCTAAAATGTTCCTCTAGTGTTGTGATAGCATGAGGAGATATATTTTTATTGGGAGATGGAGATGAAGCATTGCTTCCACTAAGAGGGCTCCTGTATATTTACAAGAAGGCCCCAAGGATCATTTACATGAAAAGAATGAGCAGCATGTGTCTATGATGATAGAAAATAAGACAAGACAATGGAAGGAGTGTGTCCCAACATTGTATTCAGTTTTGGGAACACATTCTATGACAGATCAATCCTTTGTGATCAAGACTCTTGACACAAAGGAGATGATGGGTGTTCATGAGTTAACTACATCTCAAGGGAGCACCTTAGGCCGTGAGATCTTGCATAAAGTGGGTGAACAAGAGAAGATGAAGGATCATAGCACTGATATTATGGGAGGTGATCCTCTATTACATGGAGAAGAAGATGGGGAAATTTATCCAATAAAAATCACTCTTGCACCCATAAGAGTGATACCCCATTATCATGATACTTCCACACAGAAATCAGAGATGAATTTTCACAGTGGAAGAAGTTATAAGATGTTCCCATCTGTTGTTCACATGGTAATGAACCATGAGACATCATTACCTTGGGGTATACCACTTGGGAGACCACCTAATTCATATTTGATGAAAGATGTTTCATGCATTGATTCTCCTTTCATAGATCCAAGGAGGAAGGGAGCACTAGAAGACCATACTACAACCCTGAGTGTATGGGGAAGTCTCAAGGAAAGGGAAAGTATTTTTCCCTTAACACCATTATCCATTCTCTCATCTAATATTGAGCTGAGAAAATTTGCTGCAAGGAGGAAGAATGACACCATCATGGAGCAAGGAAGGCAATCCTTGAATCAAAAAACAAACTTTTTTGGAGGACACTCTTCCATACATGATGTTAGATGGTGGTCACACATGCATACTTTTGCAAACCCAAGGAGGTTTTAGATAGACAATAGCCTTCCATGGGAGACTAAATTCCAAGAGCTCTCATTTCCTTTTGATCATGTGCATGTGCAAGGAGGACAGCAAGGAAGGAATGACAACCTTCCACATTATACCTTTGGCATGGGAGATGTCAAGGAGGAGAAAAATGGGAGGCTTGGCCTTCCAACATACACCTTTGACATGAGAAATGTAAAGGAGGAGAGCAGAAACATGGCAAACATTTCAGATGACACATTATCAGCGTTGTCATTGTTGGGCAAATTAGATCCATATTGGAAATCCCAACTGCTGGTGGAATATTCCAAGGATATTCACACTTGCATGATTCTAGATGACTTGCTACATGACGGAAGCTATTCAATCCTATAAGGATTCATCTATAACCATGGTAGGATCTTCTTGTCTAGAGCCTCCAAGCTCAAGGAAAATTTACTAAAAAGGGCTTATGAAGAGTTCTATTTCAGCCACACATATTCTATGAAGCTCAACAACATCATCTTGAGAAGCTGCTATTGGGAGGGCTTTGAAAAATAACTATATTAGCATTGTCAAAGATGCATGAAACATGTGGAGATAGAGAAACAACATGACTCCATGAGAGATTTAAATCAGCCCCCTATTTCTCTTTTTGAGGGGGATAATAGATCTATGCACCACTCTATTGATAGGGGGAGGATTGTTGGTGAAGGACATGTTCTTGTTACACATGTTTTATATTATGATTTCATGAATTCTTCTACCATGTTTTTGTAGGCCATGACTCCAAGGAGGGGCATTATATCTTGTAAGCTTCATGGCCAATATTGGGCCACAAACATTTCTGAATTTGGCCACTCCCTTGGAAGGAAAAGGGAGATTTTGCAACATGATGGGTGCTTCCGTAAGGCACCAAATATATCTCACACTTTCAGCTATGGTGAGATGGTATTGGCAGCAAGTAAGTGGTGGGAAAACCACTTACCACATCTTGATTTGATGCAGGTAGGAGATGCTCTGCGCTAGTTCCACATGTGGGACTATGACCCACCTCCATGTGCACAAATTTCTGTTTGTATGTACATTGTGTTGATCCCCTATATTGATGATGTACTTGTACTTTTTATGGGGATGTATGGAGGAAGGATGGAAGGCATGCATGTGCCCTATGGCATGGCCACTCTCCTTGTACTTTATGTATCATATTTCAGGGATGGCATTGGGTAAACCATGTTCGTTTCATGTGATTTATTGTCTCCTTATGGTATGAGCTATTTGCATCTCATGAGAACTTTGGTGGAGCAAGCCATGGATGGATGGTTTGGTGAACACTTGGCTCATGGAGGAAGATTAACTCATTTTTGTGTCACCAATAGGGGAGGAGATGTGTTGCAACACTCACCTTATCAGTTTCTTGAGGACAAGCAACATTTTGGAGGGGAGGACTATAATATTCCCAATTAGTACTAAGCTAATGAGAATATTCAATTTTTTTCTTTTTTAATGTTTTAAGAATAAATTGTATAGGAGGATCATAAAAACTCCTAAACATTGAATAAATCAATGCCACATGTGAACAAAGCTAAATCTGGGCTATTTTTATGAGCTCCCTTATATGTTAAAAGGGGCTAATTGTCTTGTCTGGGTCAACCTTGACCAAATCTACAACGTTGTCATGGAGGGATGATCATCACTAAGGCACAACGTAGTCTTAGTTGGATATCACTCATGTGGAAGAGGAAATTTCCCTTCAGGTGGTTTAGGGTTTTGCAAGTTCTCATATTATATAAGGAAGGGCAAGGCAGCATGAGAAGGTTGTTGTTGATTTATTATATTTCTAAATATATTGTCTGTTTAGACATATATCATTCTCTTGGCTGGTTGGAAAAGAATAGTTTTTTTTAGCACTGGGTGTTCCTGATCGGGAATCTCATCCCTTTCCTTGAGAGGCCTCTTGGAAGAGTCTTGCATTTCTTGTCCATTATCAGGTGGAAGGCCAAGCTTCTTCTTCCAACTACAATGCAGATCTCGTTGAGGGTTTGTTTTTCTTTGTAAGTTGCAACAATTGGAGCCTAGATCTACTCAGATCTAGGCCATTCTAGTGCCTCTTTTTAGTGTGAAATCCTTCTATCCCCTTGACAAGAGTGTATTGGATGATTGGAGCACATTTTTCAAATCTTGGCTTGAGGCCACCTATGGTCTAAAGCCTACAATGTAGTGTATCTTCCATTACTGCGTTATCTGCAAGTGAGAAGTTGCAGGGTGTTTTGGCAGAATTTTGGAGGAGAGATATCTAGTGTTGGGAATCTGCCCTTCACTGTGGTGATCCATGGATTTCAGATCTAATCCATGTCATATTCAGATCTGATCTAAATACTCCTATATTTTCTTTAGAATTTTTGAATCATTCTGTAGATTTGCTACATTAGATCTCAGATCTACTTCATGTACTTCACTTTTTGCTGAAAACCCTAAGGGGCTTTTTTAAGGGAGCCTTTCTAGTGTACAAATCTAATATGGATGTAAATTTTTGTACACAGATCTACTCTAGATCTAAATTTTATTCTATAGCTACTTTTAGCCAATAAAATAACATTGTCAAGCTTGTTCAGTCTTAATCTTTGGTTGCAACACCTCTTTTAAGGGATTTTTTCATGTAAAGTCTTCTATTTTATGTTCTATAACTCATGGGCTTCAATATAACTCTGATTTTTTGTTATAAATGTCAATATTGAGCCTCCATATTGGCCTCCTACTTTTATTTGGTTGAACTGCATTATTTCTGAGCAATATTGTTTAGTATTACTGCATGATCCCATTTTGGGATATTACATTCAAGATCCAAATGGCTTTCAATCACTTGAGGTTAGAGTATGCACTCAGGGGCAGCTCGAACTAAATTAATCATAAGGACAAGAAGGAGGTGGTACTCGAAGACAATGGCTTGAAGGAATTCATTGAAAAATATGTTCCTAAGCCAGATGTTGTAGATGCTGCCAATCTTGATGCATGGCAAAAGAAAGTGGAAAAGGCGAGGAGGATAGTATTGGAGGGAGTATGAGACCACATTATCTCAAGCCTCCATGGAAAAGCCACACCATATGCTATGTGTAAGGTTTTGACGAATCTATTCCAAAGTAGCAGTGACCATAGAAATTGGTGCTCAAAGATAAACTCAGAAATATCAAGATGGAAAAGGGAGACACCATTCCAAAGTATCTCACAAAGTTTGTCCAATGTCAGGATGAACTGGGGAGTGTGGAAATAACAGTTTCTGATGATGATTTGGTGAGTTTGGCTCTCTTTTTACTTCCTAAGAGTTGGCACAATTAAAGACTCTGTCAAGAGAGGAGAAAAATTTCCGGATTGGGAATGACCATTGTTGGATTTGGTGCAAGAGGAGTTCAGGCAGAACACCAAAGATGGATATTCATCAAACCATGATGAATAAGAGGATTGTGCTTTGATTACCAAGGTGAAGAAGGGGAAGGGGAATAAATTCCATTCTAAATCCGATTCTAAATGCAAAAAGTAGGGCATGTCCAAGGTGAAGTGTTTTCACTGTCACGAACATGGGCATTTTTATACTAACTATCCACAAAAGAAGAAGAATAAGAAGGTTGTTGGAGCTGCAGCTGATGAGGCCCTTACCTCGAAATTTGAGCTTGACTTCTCCTTGATTGCATGCATGGTGTCAAGTGCATTGGGATCAGTGTGATATTTGGATAGTGGCGCTTCCTTTCACATGACGGGAGATAAGGAACTTTTTAGTGACTTGGAGAAGAGAGATCTCAAGATGCATATTGAGATGGGCGACAATGGACGGTATAGTGCTACCGGGATTCGTACCATTAACTTCCAGAGGGAGTCAGGCAAACAATTTTAATTAAAATATGTTATGCATGTACCAGGTTTGAGGAAAAATTTGGTATCAGTCATAATGTTGGAGGACAAAGGCTATGACATTGTTTTTAGTGATGGAAAATATTTCCTGTGACATAAAACAATGGTTCAAGCCAAGAGGATAGGGATTCAAGTTAAGAATCTCTACAAGCTAGAGGTAGATGGTTGCACTACCATGATGGGTAGGGTAGGAAACGTTGTGAGCTGGGATGAGGGTGAATTATGGCACAAGTGATTGGGTCATCTTCATCATGGAGGCTTGAAAGTCATGCAACAAATATCTATTGGAATTCCAATGGGAACACTTGCTAAGTCATATCAGTGCAAGGGTTGAACCATGGGGAAGTATGTCAAGTCCACCTTTCATGAGAAGGAGAACCATGCTTCAGGGATCCTTGAGACAGTTCACAGAGACGTTTGTGGACCATTATTAGTTTCTTAAAAAAAAAGCATATGTACTATATAATATGTGTTGGTGGCTTTTCTCGTAAATGTTGGATTTTATTCATGCAAAAGAAATATCAAATATTCTCTAAGTTCTATGAGTTTAAGGCATTCATGGAGAAAGTGTCGATGAAGCAAGTGAAGGCTCTTAGGAGCGATAATGGTGGATAATACATCTCTAAAAAATTCAAGAACTTCTATAGAAAAGAACGAATTAGAAGAGAACTCATAGTGCCTCATAACCCACAATAGAATGGGGTCGCGAATAGGAAGAACAAAATGATCATGGATGCAGCATGAGCGATGTTGGATGATCAGGGCCTACCATTGTATTTGTGGGTAGAAGCATGCAACACTACGGTTTATGTGCAAAATATTTTTCCTCATAGAGTACTTGGCATGAGTACACATGAAGAGGCTTTCATTATTAAGAAACCAGATGTTTTACACTTTAAGATTTTTGGCTTATATGTTTATGTGCATGTTACCAAGGATGCTAGGAAGAAGGTGGAGCTAAAGTTGGAATTTTTGTGGGGTACATAGAAACATCCTATAATTATCATGTGTATTTTCCAAACAACAGAATGAATTTTGTGCAATGGGATATAAAATTTGATGATGGGAAATCCATGTGGTTGTCGCTTGAGAGGGAGTTGGACTTGCATGCGGAGGAGGAACTGCTGGCCCCCAAATATGAGTCTCTAGATGTCAATCAACCATAGGAGGAGGTTCATGGAGTGGAGGAATCCACTCATGCAGATCCATCCATCATAAATGGTAGAAAGTGCACCATGGAAGCTGATAGGTTGAGACTTACTACTGCAGGGAATGTATGAGCTCCTACTTCACAGTGCAGACAGAGACAGACCCTTGACCGCTTTATTGGATACATGGCTCTCATGACCAAATGTATTGTGACTGAACCAAATTCCTTTCAAGAATTAGTGCAGGAACCCACTTGGGTTAATATAATGGTGGAGTAGTATCACTCCATTGTCAAAAACAATGCTTGGGAAATTTTTCTAAGACTGGTTGATAAATCAGTGGTAGGTTTGAGATCGATCTACATGGTAAAGAAAGATGTTGATGGGAGTCTGGAGAAATACAAGGCCATATTTATGGCTCAGGGCTTCTCACGTATTGAGGCGATAGATTATGAAGAGACCTTTGCACCTGTTGCAAGGTATTCTTCCATAAGATCCATCCTTGCTCTCTGAGCATAGATGGGCTAGCACATTCATAATATGGATGTGAAAACTATGTTTCTCAATGGGATCATTGAGGAAGAGGTGTACATAGAGAATCCTGAAGGTTTCGAGATCTTCAACAATGAGTTGCATGTATGCCGACTCAAAAGAGCATTGTATGGGCTAAAGAAAACACCCCGTTCTTGGTACACTCAGATAGACAGCTATTTCACCAGACCGGGCTATACCAAAAGTGAGGTAGATGCAAACTTGTAACAAATTGTGGTGTAGGGTAAGATTTTATCATTTGTTTTATGTTGATGATTTAATACTGATTGGTGATCAGTAGTTGATACACTCATGCAAGGTGGATCTTGCAGGGGATTTCGAAATGAAGGATTTGGGCCTCATTTGTTATTTACTTGGATTGGAAATATGGTAGCAAGATGGTGAAATTTTTGTGTATCAAGGAAAGTACACAAAGAATATATTGGGTAAGTTTCACATGGAGGACTGCAAACCCATGGATACTCCTCTTTTAGGAAACTGGAGGAAAGAGGATGCTGCTTCTGGAGAGGTAGTCAATGCTACTGTCTGTCAACAGTTAGTGGGTTCACTAATGTATCTAATGAACACGAGACCAAAAATTTTCTATGTAGTTAACCAGCTGATTGAAGCTATGGTTAAGCCTACCAAGATCTTTTGGAAGGTGGGGAAGAATGTCCTGAGATACTTGAGGGGAACATCAAATTATGGTTTATGGTACAGACAGATGGACGGAGTGAAGTTGCATGGCTTCACGGATGCAGATTGGGATGGAAGTCCAACAGACAGAAGGAGCACATCAGGGTGGATCTTTAGCATTGGATCTACAGTTGTTTCTTGGTACAACAGGAAGTAGAGATCCATGGCACTCAGTTCAACAGAATACATGGCAACGAGTCAAGCTTCATGTGAGGCTATCTGGATGAGAAAGATCTTGGTTGGTTTGTTTGGTTCTCATATGTATCTGATAGTGATTCATTGTGATAATCAGAGTTGCATTAAACTCTCAATTAATCATGTTTTTCATGATAGATCCAAGCATATAGATATCTGGTACCATCATCTTAGAGATTTTTTGCAGAGGAGAATCATGTTGCTTCATCACATTCCCATGGAAGATCAAGATGCAGATATTCTGATGAAGGTGCTCACCAAGAGAAAATTCAAACACCATAGAGATAGGATAGGGGTGAAGGATAATCCCTTTCTTGTTAAGAGGGAGTGTTGATATTCAAAAAGAACATCCTAGTGAAAATTAAGCACCTACATTAGGATGGGGCCTCAGGCTATTTTTAGGTGTATGTTTTTTTATAGATGTATGTGCACAATCTATTTATAGATCCATGTCTATCTATAGATGCATGTCTATATTTATTATCCCTTAATTTAGATGGGCAATAAATTGTAATATATTCTCAAAGAGCACTTGGAAATAATTAACTGAAGTGGAAAATCAATTAGCTAAGTGAATTTTGAATAAAAAATAAAACTCCAAAACATTGTTGATTTTTAAATATAAAACAAAAAAACAAAAAAGAAATTAAAAAAATTCATTTTCATATTTTTTTTATCACCTTATCACAAATTGCATCCCGCATAATCTTTTCCAATTAAAAGTTAAGAAGTACACATAAAAACTCAATATGCAATTTTTCGATTTGAACTTCGCAAGCGGCATCATAAATCACACATTGCACATATACATTTAAAACTTAAAAAACATTACTTACCAATGCTCTGATGTTATGATATCCCAATGAAGGTGATTTTGCGATTTCACGATATCACGAAATCGCATATAGCATAAACGTAAAGCTTGTTAAAGAATTTCTCTTCACAAAACAGGTTCAAAAATGCATGATGCAATGGACTTGATAGGGTTTAATGAAGGTTTTAATGTGAAAATATATCATGTCAGAAATAATTAATCACGTTTCATCATCCCAATGCGAACAATTATTGTTTTGTTATGGCTAATTAATGATACAACTTCTTCCCATATCTTTTCTTTTAAAATTGGTCATTTCACTATATCTTTCATCATATAATCATTTCTCTATCTTAAATAGGGATTTTTCCTTAAGAAATGTCCATATGCGAGATAATGAAGAAAAAACGACAAACAAACTATTGCGGAATTTGAATGTACATAAATGTTATCCATAATCAAAGATGTTGTTTGCACTGCAGATGGAGGTGCTACACCATGGAAAGCTATCTATACTACCATCAAAGATGAAAAACCTGAAGTAACGGAGGTTAAGGAAATTGCTGATGAAGAAAATCCCTCAGATTTACAGTTTAAAGATGTTGCATGCTCCTTCCTTCACAGAATAGCATCTAGAGCCTAGATTTTATCATATACTGATACCATAAGATGGGTGGTTGAGAATTCAACAATTAAAGACAAACAATTCAGAACCATTAAGGATGAAATATTAGGTTCTTTTAGAGCAGAATATTTGAAACTCATGTACAAATTGCTCGACCAACAAGACATCTATGACAACTAGTTTGTCGAAAAATTTTCAAAAGATAATGAATACCCTTTCAAAATGATTCAAGGTTGGAGGAAAATGGATAACAAGTTTAAGCATGATAAACCAGGTATGTATCCTATTGCTTCACTTGAAAATCCCTACAATTTTGCAGCATCAATGCTATGCAGATTATATGGTCTCTCCGATAACGCCAAGTTCTCTATTAATTAGGTTCCCTTGATTGAATCTTGTGTTAATTCTCACATCATGAATTGGGCAACCATTCTTTTCGAAAACCTATCCAAAGCGATTAATGAATATCGCTAGACAAGAGTTAGTTCTTCCAAAGCTGTCCCCCAATTTTTCATGAGTGCATATGTTTTTGACACCATTTTTTTCTCCACCAACTTTCCAATTATGGGTTGGAAATAAACTCTCGAGGACCCTACCCGTATTAATTTAAGTCATAAACATATATGGGAACATCATTTTATACCACACTTCCACAGGTTATGTTATGGGGTTGTATTACCATTACATCAGTTAATGTTTGATAGAGAGAGCCACAAGCTCACTAAGGAAGCCATCACTGATCTCCAAATGATAGGAAGATGTTTCATTGAAGAATCATTTTCATACATCAGGGTGTTAGCCATTGATAAATTTTGTTATACCAAAAAGTGGATAATTTTTTCTTCAAAACTTCAAGAGATAATTCCCTTTGAAAACCTATCATACTTGAATTTTTTATGAAGATAACTAATCCTTTAGTTAATCTTCACTGCTGTTTCCCTTTTAAACCTGAAAAATCTGATGTTTGCCAAGAGAAGACTACTTGAAAAACCCACTTTTCCCTTCATTTTATCCCTACTTTCACTCATGAATAACCCCATTTTCATCCCCTTTCTTCCTTCATAGAATCCATCAATAAAGCCTTGTTCACCCTTCAAAATTCACTCCAACACCATTTTAAACCATTTGTTCCCCTTTCATTTGGTTTAAAAACTCTTTTTTTCCCTATCGGAACCCTTAATTTGCATCAAAAACCCCTTTTTTTAGGCCCAAAGCCGTCCAAAACATTATAAGTGTTTCAAATCCCCCGAGGGCTTAACTTCTATAACCCTCTACCTCATAAAACCATAAGCCCCACAACTAGGCGCTTAAAGGAATTAAAAATCCTTTCCCAAACCAGACTTTCCTTTGAAATTTTGTACAAAACCTGACTTTCCTTTGTTATTCATAAACCCGACGAAGTGATTCGGAAAAAATCTAGGCCGTTGATCTCTCTTAGATCTAACGGCCATCGGCTAATCGCATTGCAAAAATTCATTTGACACATTTTCATGGTTTATTGCCTCCCGCCGATGTGATCCTACGATCGTTTCTCCATCGTTGATCTGATTTACTCCGCCCAGATCCAACGGTCCATATCGCTCCCCTTTTCCAAAACCTGTCTTCTACCTCTTCCTTTATTAGTTAATCCTGATCATTTACCTCTCTTAGATCAAACATTCCATGCTCAATCTCATTGGCACATTTTAGTGCTACCCAACCCTTTGACCTCCGCCGATGTGATCTTGCAATCAAATCTCCGCCGTTGATTTCCTCTAATCCAACGGCCCACATTATGTCCGCTCTTCACACCCCGCCCTTTTTATATCTCCCCCTCGACAGATCTTGACCGTTCATTCCCAGATCCAACTCTCAGGATCTAAACCACTGTTTGACCCCACCTACCTTTCCTCCCGTGCATCTTGCTCTCCATCGCATGCGATCTGTAGCATTGGATCTACTGCCCCTCATCCGTTGGCTGAAAATCCTTATCATGTAAATTAGCGCCTGAACGTTAATGCCAAAAACTTACACGATATAGGCGGTTTTAAAAGGACACATGTCAAGTGCAGACACATATCGCTTTCTTTTGGGAAAATTTTGAAACCACTCTAATGCTGCGCGAATACCACTGGCTGTTTTCCACCAAACCACCTTTCCCATTTGTATTGCATTTCCTCATTTAATCTCCACCATTCATCTTTTTAATCTGACGGCCCAGATTAGATTTCAACCCCAAAGCCATTTCAACCCCATTTCGCTTCTGCCAAAGGTTTTTTCCCTGTTTTATTACATTTTCTTACATTTTCTTACATTTCCCCCCCTTCGCATTATAAAACTCCCGATTAATCTTAGCCATTGATCAATCTAGATCAACGACCCAAACTTAATTTTCCCTCCTTTTCATCCAACCGCCTCCCCATCAACCCATCGAGCAATCTCGATCGTCGATTTATCTTGATTGATGGCCATGATTTAACCTTGCCTCCAAAAGCAGCCTAAACC
Organism: Pinus albicaulis; assembly: GCA_034641835.2. Classification (NCBI taxonomy): domain Eukaryota; kingdom Viridiplantae; phylum Streptophyta; class Pinopsida; order Pinales; family Pinaceae; genus Pinus; species Pinus albicaulis. The sequence goes on from CM076581.1 coordinate 1,569,169,406, forward strand.
TATCCTTCATAGATTTTCTTAAATTTTCTCATTTTGCACAGGTTTTCAAGGTCTCTCCATAGTTTTAAAAGGAAATCAAAGGCCAGGGATGACGATCCCCCAGGCCACCTTCAATGAAGAACATGAATATACAAGATTCGAACAACCATTTTTACCATGTCTCATAAACATTGGTAATATTATAAAAACCCTTCGCGCACCTACAACACAGCCAAAAACACAGTCAAAGACCATTTATTGAAGAAAATCAGCGTTGAAGACAAAAGATTAAAGAGTATCAAGGTTTAAAAATTCAAATCAGAGTTTTTAATAGGATTAAGGCATAAACTCATAAAATCAAATGCCTAATCCACAGTCAGTAGAATATGAAGACCCGAAGATGAAGATTAATCCTAATCAGACCTAAAACATAGATCAAAGATAGATTACAGGTGTTTTAGGCAAAACAGAGGAAAATATCAATCCAAGGATACCTCAGAGCCACATCAAAGAGGCTAACTGAATCCTCTCCAGTTACCAAAAGCCACCTTCAGCCTCAATAAATCGAAAAGAAGGTCTAGTTATTTCCAGAATAGAAGATATTTGTCTAAAGACAGCTGAATAGTTATTTCAAACAAAAGAAGATATTTTAAACTGTCAGTGAAGCTATTGTAAAGGATAAATAGGCCTCGAATTCAATCTTTTTACCCATTGAGCCTTAAAAAGCATAAACAGAGTAAATGAAATAGAGTTGTAATTCGACGCATTCCTGCCTTATGCCTTGCATGGTTTTCAAGGCAAGGAGTTGCATTTAGTGTAGAATTTATTACACTTCAATCCTAAAACTCTTCCACCTCCTCATTTCTTTTATAAATAGTTCTGAAGAAGATAAGATGTGGGTTGATTTTTCACTAGTTGTAATACTGAAACTCTCTGAAATAATACATAGTCTCTCTGAAGTTGAGGAAGAAATTGAACTCTTGGAAGCTTGATGATGTTGAAACATGCTTGTTCTTGAGAAGGCTTTATCATTGGATCCATGAGCTTGGCTATTGGTTAAGTATTCTGAACTGTTTGATGTTTTCTCCTGTTTTCATTTTGTTCCACAAATTCTCACTACAGTAGGATAAAAGTTTTAGGCTAAGAAATGACTCCTAGAAGCACCTTAGACCTATTCATCCTTCACTGTTTTATGTTTTCTTCTGCTGGGGTATTTTAGAGTCTTTAATATCTCTCTTTAGTCGTCATGCTTGTTTATTTTTTTAATAGTTCAAATAGTTGGTTTCAGCATGATTTATGGTTTTCCCTTCTTTTCTGCTGCCACTTGAAAGCTATTTTTGAAGTCTCCCTTTGAAGTACCATTGTTTATAGTTAGCCAAGGAGGTTTGTTCTGATCATGCCCTTTGTCCTTTCTTGAACAATTTTTTTAGAGGTCTTTATAGTTGTGATCATAGATGTGTTAGGTGTTCCCTCTTCTATGACTGCAATTATCAGTGAATATTTTATGTTTTCTAAGTCATTTGAAATAAAATATTTGAGGAAATAGGATGTGCTCCCGAATCTTAGATTTCTTTTTGAAAGTTGTATTGAAGTCATTATTTGCTTGAAGTGTGTTTGTAGAATTTGTGGTTAGCCCTGTCTATCAAATACCACTTTATTGTTCAAGTTATGTTTTCAAGTTCCCTTTGTTGAGAATTCAATTTCTCTTTCCAAATCATTGATGTCCATCTCATTCACAAAACCAAATGATCATGTGGAAAAATTAGGTTTTCCCTCTAATATCCCATATCCATTGATGAGTTTGTCATAAACTGTTCTTGACTCCATTTCCCAATGAATATAACGCTTCCCCTTTCTATCTATCTCTCCAATACCTTTCATGTTCTGCTATGTCATTCAACCAAAAAAAAAACAAACACTTGCACTTAATAACTAGTCTAAAACCAATACTAAAAGAAAACAAGATAAGACTTTGCAAAAAAAATAATTTGAGAGATCCCTCTCTGGGAACAGGAGGACTAGATCCTGGAACTCTAAATATTGGTTCTGATGTTGCCTTGTCTTTTGATTTTCCAATCTATCAAAACACGGGACTCCAACATAATGGCGATCACTGTGGGAAAACTGAGTTCATAGTTACCTAGCAAGCTCTTATAAACTCATTGGTATTTCAAATAACCATATAAATTTAGAAAAACCCAAAAATATTTCAGATTGGCTTCCTAATAAACATGGTGGTGGAACCATTCAATATTTTACCTTCATAGAAGCTAAAAATTTTCCATCTGGCAACTTCACTAGCCCCATTAGGCCTATTACCTATCTATCTCTCCATATTTCCTTAAGATTGTGTTAACCAACCTCCAAGAAGTTTAGAATATTAGTCCCATACTAGATAAGACATTCTGAGAGGAAAATTTTTCAAAAATAGTCTCTAAAAACTCTAGCCTTTCTCATTTTTAAAAAAGAAGTCTGGCTTCACATTAGATCAACACTAGATCCCACCCAGACCCTAATCCTCCTACAATAGTTGACAATCCAGAGAAAATTCTGTGGCAGAATTCTAAATCTAGAAAATTAGCTACAGATGGGAGCCTCTTAAGAACAAAATCTGTCCCTGATAACCTTGTTGACTTAGAGGATTTACAATTTGACTTATATCACACAAAGAACATCTTTAGAACTAGATCTCAAGGTGATTTAAACTAAACTGATCTTGACATTGCAGATTTGCAACAGAGCTTTAGTAGAGAAGCCTCACCTTCCACTCCTCCTGATTCCCAGCTTCTTCACAACTTTAGCCCCTTTTATAGTAAATCTTCTCAAAACCAGTTTTCTAGCCCAAGTGTTTCTTCCACTCCAATCCATACTACCATTGTTCAAAACATTGTATTTCAACCCACTTTCCCTCTTGTAAATCTGCCTCTTGTAAATCCACCTTTCTTTCCAGCCATGGAAACATGGTATGCTCCATTACTGTTACCACAACCTCTGGTTCCCTTACCAAATGACTATCAATCTAAAATTCCTCCTTTCACTGCAAATGAACCTACTACTACCCAGTAGCATATAGACAAAATGAATGATGCATTTGATTACATGGAGATAGAAGATGAGACCATACAGATGAGAATATTTTCCAAATTTCAGGGGGAGAAGTGAAAAAATGGTTTAAAAGCTTGACTCCTAACAGTATCAATGATATCCCTACTTTGCATCAAACATTCATAAACAGATGGGAAATCAAATGGAATCCTCTCCAAATCTTAGCAGAGTATAGCAGTCTTAAAAGAAATCAAGGAGAGAGTGTTCATGATTATTCCACCAGGTTTAATAGTATCTACAATGCTCTTCCACCTCTCATGAAACCTCCCCAAGGCATGTCCTTAGTAAGATATCCTAAAGGTTTTGATGTTGAAATGGCCTATCAATTAAGGGAGAGAGATTACTTAACTCTAGAAGACATGCAAAAAGGAGCTGTGAGTGTAGAAGCAAACATAATTGAAAAAATAAATAGGTTGAGCTCAGAAAAGAGGGTAACTTAAAAATATGACATTTCACACTCAACCTCATCTTCTAACACCAAAACTGATAACCTAGTGAAATTAATGGAGAGGATGCTTGAAAAGATCAACTTGAATGATAGAGTGCCACCAAGAGAACCTCAAAACAACCAAAATAGAAATAGAAATCAGAATTATAGAAGAGAAAACAATCAAGATAGGTAGAAAGAAAGTGACCAACAGATTAGACCTCCCTTCCAAAAAAAACTATGTAGATCAATATGAGGAAGATAGGGAGATTGAAATGTTGGGAGAAGGTAATGTAAACTTGATTGGATCAGACAGTGGGGATGATGTTTTCCTCATTGAAGAAGAACAAGGTTTCTTCTTCTCTGATCAAAATACAAACACCTATGAAGATTATGATGATTATATATTGGGGTTTGAAAATGCAATCATGGAGGTGCACAAACAATATGACCTTAGAAGCAAATGGAACATAGACAATTCAAAAGAAAAAAACACCAACACTGCTGTTAAGAAAAATGCAGAAAATTAGACTAAGAAAATAGTAGAGAAACCCAACATTTTGGCTAAGAAACCAGATTCAAACAAAGACAAAAGTAGCCAACCCAATGTTGAGCAAAGCATCCCTAGCACTTCAGCTAGTGGACCTAATAAAATTGTCCCAATTACCAATCCAAAAAAAGTTCAGCAAATCAAAATTGCTGAAAGGAATTCTATTGAAAAAACATATGTAAATATGACCAAATTGATAGTTCCTTTTCGCCTTGAGGGAGTGATTGCAAAGATAAAAATTACCATCACTCTAGCTAAACTAGTAACCCAAGAAGTGTACAAAAACCAAGTTTTGAAAGCTTTGAACTTAGGAAGTGATACTGACACCTTAAACTTGACAGATGACAAGCCTGAGTTGTTGTTTGGCCCAAAAGTTGAAGGAAAATACCAAGAAGGGGCTATCCCTCCCTTCTATGTTAGTTTGAATATACATGAGAAAATCTTACACAATGCCATGTTAGACTCTGGAGCTTCACATAATCTTATGCCCAAAGTAGTAATGGAAAGCTTAGTCATAGAAATTACTAAACCATACAATGATTTATATTCCTTTGATTCAAGTAGAGTCAAATGCTTGGGTTTAATCAAAGATTTATGTGTTAACTTATCTCAAATCCCTGCTAAGAGTCTAGTGATGGACATAGTTGTACCTGAAATTCCCCCAAAGTATGGCATGCTTTTATCAAGATCATGGGGAGACAAAATTCAGGGAAGCGTTCAAATGGACATGTCTTACGCTACCATCCCTGTTTTTAACCAAAACAGAAGATTATAATCCCACATGAAATACATGATGAGAAACATAAATAAACCAAACAATTCTCCAATCTATTCCATTCAGTCAAGCTTAGATTCCTTCATATTATAAAATGAATATGAAATCACTCAACAAGAAAAGGAAAACCAAGAGAGAATTATTTCACCAGAACAATCAAATCTTCCCTCAAATCAAATTCAAAACATTGAAAATCAACAGCAACAAGAGAATGAAAATGAGGCTGATATACTTTGGACAATAAATTTTGATGGATCTTGTAATAAAACAAGTGTAGGAGTAGGTGTATGGATTCAAAATACAAATCATAGTTTTTCATATAAACTGGATCTCCCATGCACAAACAATATTGCTGAATATGAAGCCCTTCTCCTTGGCTTACAATTAATTAAACAATTAGAATCCCAAAGGATATCAATATTAGGAGATTTTGAAGTTATCATAAGACAAATCAAAGGAGAATACTCAGCCAGAAACCCAAGACTTAGAGAGTATCAAAACGCTGCCCTAGATTTACTGAAAACCTTTGAAAGGTATGAACTCATTTTCATGCCAAGAGCACAAAATCATTTGGTAAATGAACTTGCTTTCAATGCCAGCAACTGCCAAATACCTCAAATAAATGAATAGCTTAGTGTTAAGGTAAAACATAGGCCTGCAGTGCCTGAAAATGAGGATTACTGGCAAGCGTTTGACTCTAACAAACACATAGATGATTTCCTAAAATCAGAAAATGATTTTGACATACCAACATTAGAAACCAGCCATAAAGAAAATTGTTTTTATATTGAACAAATCCCAGAAATTGAAATGACACCTTTTGCTGATATAAATCAATATCAGAAACCTTTTGAAGAAGAATTAATTGACAACGCAGACCATAAATACTTGGAATTTTTACAGTGAAAGAATGATATAATTCCAAGGGGTCTCATGCCTTTAGAACACCTCTTTGATTTAAATGATGTAGAAATTTGCTGAATAAATCACTTATTCAATGGAGATTAACCCGATCACACATGAATTTCGAATTGCATGCATAACACATAATCTCTTCTACAATTAATTGTCACATGCGGAAAGAATAGAAGCGACAGAACATCAATTCATCACACACATTAACACAGTATGTATGGGGAAAGATTATAGCTGAAAACCCCTCAGCTATTCTGTATATTATAATGGAGAGAACATGCAGCAATACATAGCACAATACTCCTCACAAGTACTCAGTACTATCTCACAAAGCTACACAAAAAATAGCTTGGTTTTGAACAAGTCACAGGTTCAAAACCCACCCACTAATTTCCCCTGCCTCTATTGCGCAATCAAGGCTGGTCTAAATAGAGATCCAAGTTCGAATCTCACTGGCTCCAACTTTGCAATTTTCATTGGTAATTTCCTCCAAGTGTGGTGCAAATCTCATGCACAACTAATGTCGCAACTGATAGCTAACTCAACCCTTTCATCTACCTCTTTCACTTGTTGCCACTGAACTGTCCATGCACTAAGTTAAACTGATGTGTTATTTAGTTGAATAATGAGTTAATAATTTTTGAATTAAATAATATTTAATTCACACAACTCATCTCTAGTGTATTAGCCAGTTAAACTAAATACAACTAGTTCAACTAGTTAACTAGAACACCACCTCCATTAACTGTCGCATCAACTCCACCGAACTCCGCCACTTGAGCTCTAACTGAAGTAAACCATGCATTAGCTCAAATAACCCATAGGAAAAGCGTAAATCCTTCTAGCAGCCGCATGCCCCACCTCCGGGGGTCAAACTGAAGTGCTCCAAGAGAGTAAACTGAAGTTTAGAGTCCAAATATTATTAAGGGTAAATAATATTTGACTGTTCTATTTTTAGCCCGCCAGTCTAAAAATAGAATTTGATCTAAATGCTAAAAATAGAGATACATATATTTTTACCAACTCGACCAATCATCCAAGAATAGCATACTGCAGCTCCCGGTCCATGATCCATATGTCTAAAAATAGACATAGTCTAAAGATAGACTTTTCGACAAAAATCACATGTGTGGTCCCCACCTAGTTTAGGTGATCACTTTCCAACTAGGATCAGGAAAGATGTTTTAGGAGGCCTCCTACACTGTTTCTTGTTGCCATTTTCAAAACTCCCTCTCAACAAGAAAGGACTGTCTTTGCATGCGACATGCAACTCCATGTATTCACCCTGCAACCTTCACAAGCACCATGCAACTCCATGCATATGCTCTGCAACTCCTCTGAAACTGAATAGGCTCCAAAAAGCTCGATTAGTCTAATGCATCTAGCATCTATCATCAAAGTCTTCAAATTCTGCTTGGCCAAATGCACATGTCATCAGGAACCACTGCGCTATTGAACTCTTGCACTTGTTGTCAACTCTGATCTGCGCTCTAGTATCCGACACTGTCACTTTGATCTGCCTGCATCACTCCAACTGATCTTACTCCTACTGCGCTGTGGGCACCTCATAGCCAGGTTCAATCCATGAGATCCACACCATCTCATGAATCTTCCCAGAAATCTCCTCATGGGATTAATCATGCATGTCGCCCCACCTCACACCTGGTGGTATAGCTGCATGCACTCCCTCTGCCCGTCTGGCACGAAATTTATCTGCATGAGTGGTCTCTTCCACTCCATGATCCTCTTGTGGCTGCTCCACATCTCGAGGTTCACTATCGCCTTCATGCATACCCCGCTCCCTCTCAAGCTTCAATTGCATGTCTTTCTCGCCTGCATGCAACACTTGCTCCCTCTCAAGCTTGAGTTGCATGTCTTTCTCCCACTCCCCAACAATAGGAAGCTCCATATACATCCCATCTACTTCAAATCTGTAGAGATTCCTTGCCTGAATCCCAACCTTCTTGACTTGTCCCGTTGCCTTGTGCCGAAGGAAAACTTTTCCTTCTCTGAAGACAACTTCATACCCTTTATCCTCTAACATTGTGACTGAGATCAAATTCTTTGTTAGACCTGGTATATGCAATACATTTTGTAAAAGAATGAGTTTACCTGACTCCCTCTAAAAGTTTATGGTACCAATTCCGGTCGCATTGTATCTTCCACCGTCGCCCAACTCAACATGCATCTGGAGACCTTTCTCCACCAAGTCACTGAAAAGATTTGCATCTCCCGTCATCTGAAAGGAAGCGCCACTATCAATATACCACCCCAATCCCAATGCAATAGACAACATGCATGCGATCAATGAGAAGTCTAGCTCAAATTGTGAGGCAAGAGCCTCACCAGCTGCAGCTCCAACAACCTGCTTGTTCTTCTTCTTCTTTGGGCAATTCGTGGCGTAATGTCCATGATCATAACAGTGAAAACACTTCACTTTAGACATGTCACACTCTTTACCATTTGCACCGGATTGAGAAGCCTTCTCCTTGCTCTTCCCCTTCCTTGCTTTGGCAGCCAAAGCGCAGTCTTCTTCATCAGATACCTTTGATGAAGATCCGTCCTTGGTAGTCCTCCTGATCTCCTCTTGCATGAGATCCGACCATAGTCGCTCCCATCCCGGCAACTTCTCCTGACCATTGACAGAGTCCTGATAGGAATGCCAAGCCTTTGAAAGACCAAGGAGAGCCAGGTCAGCCAAGTCCTCTTCTTCGACAGTCACCCCCACACTTCCCAGCTCATCTCTGCACTGAGTGAACTTCGTGAGGTATTTTGCGATGCTGTCGCCTTTCTCCATCTTGATGTTTCTTAGTCTATCCTTGAGCGCCAGCTTCCTTTGGTCGCTCTTGCTTTGGTATAGATCTATCAAAGCTTTCCACATAAAATATGGAGAAGCCTTTCCATGCAGGCTGGATACAATGTGATCATTTATGCCCTCCAACAGAATCCTTCGACATTTTGTTTGTTTCTTTCACCAGGCTTCCACAACAGCAACATCATTAGAAGTAGGCTTTGGAATCTCTTTCTCCACGAATTCCAATAGCCCATTATCATCTAATACAGCCTCCATGCGGTCCTTCCATGCAACATAATTCGAACTTCGTTCCAAGGCATATTCGAGTCGCAAACCGTTGAAAGACATTTTCGCCGCGGCACCAAGAACACAAATCTGCAAATTCGAATTTCACCACCAGCTGATAACTCAATCGCTTCCGATCTACACTTGAAAAAAATTTATTTCCAAATCAGAGATTGACTGCATGGGCTTTTACCAGACCTTTCACTTTCCGAAGAAAGATGAATCCGGAGGCTATATGGCCCGTATGCAGTCTTTGTCTGAGGAAATAAGTTTGCAATCACCGTAATAGATCTTGACAATTAATATAGCTCTGATACCATGTAGAAATTTTCTAAATAAATCACTTATTCAATGGGGATTAACCCGATTACACATGAATTTCAAATTTCATGCATAACACATAATCTATTCTACAATTAATTGTCACATGCGGAAAGAATAGAAGCGACAGAACATCAATTCATCACACACATTAACAAAGTATGTATGGGGAAATCTTATAGCTGAAAACCCCTCAGATATTCTGTATATTATAATGGAGAGAACATGCAGCAATACATAGCAAAATACTCCTCACAAGTACTCAGTACTATCTCACAAAGCTACACAAAAACTAGCTTGGTTTTGAACAAGTCACAGGTTCAAAACACACCCACTAATTTCCCCTGCCTCTATTGCGCAATCAAGGCTGGTCTAAATAGAGATCCAAGTTCTAATCTCACTGGATCCAACTGCACAATTGTCATTGGTAATTTCCTCCAAGTGTGGTGAAAATCTCATGCACAACTAATGTCGCAACTGATAGCTAACTCAACCCTTTCATCTACCTCTTTCACTTGTCGCCACTGAACTATCCATGCACTAAGTTAAAATGATGTGTTATTTAGTTGAATAATGAGTTAATAATTTGTGAATTAAATAATATTTAATTCACACAACTCATCTCTAGTGTATTAGCCAGTTAAACTAAATACAACTAGTTCAACTAGTTAACCAGAACACCACCTCCATTAACTGTTGCATCAACTCCACCAAACTCCACCACTTGAGCTCTAACTGAAGTCAACCATGCATTAGCTCAACTAAACCATAGGAAAAGCGTAAATCCTTTTGGTAGCTGCATGCCCCACCTCCGGGGGTCAAACTGAAGTGCTCCAAGACAGTAAACTGAAGTTTAGAGTCCAAATATTATTAAGGGTAAATAATATTTGACTGTTCTATTTTTAGCCCTCCAGTCTAAAAATAGACTTCGACCTAAATGCTAAAAATAGAGATCCATATATTTTTACCAACTCGACCAATCATCCAAGAATAGCATACTGCAGCTCCCGGTCCATGATCCATATGTCTAAAAATAGACTTTTCGACAAAAATCACATGTGTGGTCCCCACCTAGTTTAGGTGATCACTTTCCAACTAGGATCAAGAAAGATGTTTCAGGAGGCCTCCTTCACTGTTTCTTTTTTCCATTTTCAACAAATGATGTAGCCAAAGAACCAGGAATCGAACCCATGGAAACAGATGTAGAAGAACATAACATAGGAAGCCTAGAAGAACCCAAGATGATTAAACTGTCTAGCACTCTCCCAGGTCACATAAAATTGCAATACACAGAGTTGTTCAAAGAATATAAAGATGTGTTTTCTTGGGAGTACAAAGATCTAAAATCTTATGACACTAGCATCATTCAACACAAAATTCCTCTTAAGGAAAATCAGAAACCTTTCAAACAAAAACTAAGAAGAATAAACCATGTTTTACTGTCTTTATTTAAGAAAGAAATTGAAAATATGTATGATGTTGGGATGATAGTACCCGTTAGATATTCAGAATGGGTGTCAAACTTAGTTTCTGTTACGAAGAAAATAGGGGAAATCAGGCTCTGTATTGACTTCAGAAATCTAAATAGAGCCTCCCTAAAGGACAACTACCCCTTACCCAAGATGGAACATATAATTCAAAGCGTAGTTGGGTTAAAAATAATATCATTATTGGATGGGTTCTCAAGCTACAACCAGGTGTTAGTGCTCCCAAGTGATCAACTCAAAATTTCTTTTACTACACCTTGGGGCACCTTTATGTATGTCAAAATTCCATTTGGTTTGATGAATGTAGGGGCCACCTTCCAAAGGACCATGGTATTAGCCTTCTCTGAAGATATTTTCTATTTTATAATCATTTACCTTGATGACATAACCATTTTCTCAAAAACTGATGAAGAACATTTGATTCACTTGAGAAATTTTTTTGAGAAGTGTAGGAAATTTGGCTTATCTTTGAATCCCAAGAAGACACTCTTTGGTCTCAAAGAAGGTAAACTTCTTGGTCATATAATTTCAGAAGATGGAATCAAAATAGAACCTAAAAGGATAGATGGCATATTGCAAATCAGCCATCCAAGAAGCCTCAAAGAATTACAATATTTCAATGGGAAGATTAATTTTTTGAGGAGGTTTATCCCCAACCTTGCTGAGCTGTTAAAAAACATTACAAACATTCTTAAGAAATATGTAGGTGTGAAATGGACTTTACAAGCTAAACAATCATTTTAATAAGTTAAGCACGCTCTAACTCAAACACCGGTCTTGATTAGTCCAGATTTCACCAAAGACTTTTATATCTTTTCTTTTGCATCTGAGCATATGATAACTGCAGTTTTACTTCAAAATAATGATTTGGGGAAAGAACAACCAATATCCTTCTTTAGTAGGGCCTTAAGAGATGCTCCTCTCAAATACAACATCATAGAGAAGCAAGCCTTAGCACTAGTGAAAGCATTAAAAGACTTTAGAGTCTATATTTTACACTCTCACATAATTTATTTTGTTCCACATACTGTTGTCAAGGATATTCTAAGTCAAGACCCTGATGGTAAAAAGGGAAAATGGATTGCTACTATTCTTGAATATTAATTAGAAATTAGGCCCACCAAACTAGTTAAAGGGCAAGGATTAGCAAAACTTATGGTTGAGTCTAACTTCCAAGCACTAGATATGAACATGGTGGATGTGTTGGAAGAAATAGAAGAATCTACTGCTCCTTTCATTGAAGAAACATTTTTGAATTATCCTTGGTATGCTGACATCATTTATGTGCTTTTATATTGAAATGCCCCTCCTTTGTCTAAAACTAAAGCTAGATTATTGAAATAGAAAGCTTTGAGTTATCTCATCTTAGATGGGGTATTATATTGGAAAAATGCTATTGGAATTTTTCTTAAATGTTTACTTGAAGATGATGTAGGAAAAATCATGCATGAGCTGCATGAAGGAGAATGTGGAGGACACATCTACTGGAAGACCACAGCAAAAAAAATCCTTAGATCTGGTCACTATTGGCCCACCCTTTTCTCAGATACTCAGAAGTTAGTCATGTATTTCCATAAGCATCAAATTTTTGATGGCAAAAGAAAAATCCTTCCCTTACCTTTACATTCTATCAATGTTGAGACACCATTTCAACAATGGGGCTTGGAATTCATTGGATAAATTCACCCATCTTCCTCAGCCCAACATAAGTGGATCCTCACTGCCACTGAATACTTTACCAAATGGATAGAAGCTATACCCTCTAGGAATGCTACTGACTTCGTCATTATCAAGTTACTTGAAACAAATATCCTATCCAGATTTGGTTGTCCTAGAAAAATCATAATAGATAATGATGTTGCCTTCAAGTCTAAAATAATGGTTGATTTTTGTCACAAATATCACATTACCTTGGGCCACTCTACTGCCTACTATCCCCAAGGAAATGGATTATCTGAATCCTCCAACAAAATCCTCATCAATATCATAAAAACGTTGTTGGAGTAGAATCAAAAATCATGGCACAGTAAGCTGGTTCATGCCTTATGGGTTGATATATTAACTACAAAAAAGTCAATAAATATGTCCCCCTATTAGCTGGTCTGTGGCATGGATGCAGTATTCCCAACGTCATTAGGAGTTCCAGTCATGAAACTCCTCCAAGAAGTGCAGATTGAAGAAAATGATATGCAGAGAAGAATCAACCAAACCATTCATTTACAGCAGACTAGAGAAGAAGTCTATGAAAGAACATAGTTATTCCATGAAAATATCAAGAATTTATTTGATAAATGGACTAAGGCAAACAATTTCCAAGTTGGAAATGTTTTCCTTAAGTGGGATTCAAGAAAGGAAGAGAAGGGAAAAACATGCCAAGTTTGAGAACTTGTGGAAAAGACCCTATATTATTTATGCTGAAAGGGGTCACAATGCATTTTTCCTAAAGGAATTGACTGGAGAAGATTATATGGAGGTCCTATCAATGGCAGGATGCTCAAGCATTATTTCTGCCAAGAGTCATAAGTTTCAAAGAATTTTATTTTTCATTGTAAATATCATTGTTTAAACATTGCATTCAAAGTTAAGAAAATGAGAAAAATACAAAAACAACAGAAAGAGAAAAGAGGGAAGATTGTAAAACAAGAAAGGTACAACCCCATACCAAAAATAGAGACAAAATCTAAAAGTGTGCAAGCTCAAATGCCACTACTAAAAACATACTTCTAGTTAGTCATATAGTTTAATCATGACTAATTAGCTTTTTAATTTACTGCTGATAGGTTAGTGAATTAGATCAGCCAAACAGCATAATCTTGGCTTATCAGTAAGGTAGATTAGGTTAGAAGAAAGAAGGTTTAAACATGCTCAAATATTGAACCTTTGATATTGAAAGAGACTTGGTTCTAATATACTCAAAACTTGAAACAAAAAAGAAAGAAAAGGCAGCTCAACCAAATTCAAAAACAGAGCTGAAAAGATAGAGAAGGATGTTCTTAAACTTTCAGATCTTAAGCCTTCACATTTTGTTTTAAAAATTTCTGTAAAATTAGTCTATGTGCAACTTGTTTCTATGCCATAGATCAGCAACAAGTTAGACTGTTCAATCATGGTTTTTTTGCTTTTAAATTTCTTCTTTTGAATTTAGAGAATAAAAGTCTATCAGACAGTCTAATCCTGACAAATAGTAGTTCGGTAGAGAAGCTTATGAACTCAACTACTTAAACTGAGTTCATGGAGGAGTAAGATTAGAATTAGATTATTTTTTTGTTTTTCAAAAGAATAAAATGTTGTTGAAGAGATTTTTCCAGTCTAAATGCATTCTGAAAAGAAGAAAAAAATGTTAGGATCATTAGGAATGGGTAGGTAGACATGTTGTTTTGACAGAATTCCATTGTTTTAAATTGCTGCAGAGATCATCATATAGAAAGGTTGCTGCCCAATGGATTAAGGCACTGGTTAAATGAAAGCCATATATTTGCAGCTAAGGTTTTAGACACCTAAAGAACCAACTGTCTTCCCCAAGTGGAGCCACTGTTAGCCACTGATAAATTCTGTTATACCAAAAAGTGGCTAATTTTGTTCTTCAAAACTTCAAGAGATAATTCCCTTTGAAAACCTATCATCCTTGAATTTTTTATGAAGATAACTAATCTTTTAGTTAATCTTCACTGTTGTTTCCCTTTTAAACCTGAAAAATCTACTATTTGCCAAGCGAAGACTACTTGAAAAACCCACTTTTCCCTTCATTTTATCCCTCCTTTCACTCATGAATAACCCCATTTTCATCCCCTTTTCTCCTTCATAGAATCCCTATATAAAGCCTCATTCACCCTTCAAAATTCACTCCAACACCCTTTTAAACCATTTGTTCCCCTTTCATTTGGTTTAAAAACTCTTGTTTTCCCTATCGGAACCCTTAATTTGCCTTAAAAACCCTGTTTTTTTAGGCCCAAAGCCGTCCAAAACATTATAAGTGTTTTAAAGCCCCTAAGGGCTTAACACCTATAACCCTCCGCCTCATAAAACCATAACCCCCGCAATCGGGCACTTAAACGACTTAAAAATCCTTTCCCAACCCCGACTTTCCTTTTTTATTCATAAACTTGACAAAGTGATTCGGAACAAATCTGGGTCGTTGATCTCTCTTAGATCTAATGACCATTGGCTAATCGCATCGTAAAAATTCATTTGACACATTTTCATGGTTTATTGCCTCCTGCCAATGCAATCCTGTGATTTTTTCTCCACCGTTGATCTGATTTACTCCGCCCAAATCCAACGGTCCATATTGCTCCCCTTTTCCAAAACTCATCTTCCGCATTTTCCTTCATTAGTTAATCATGGTTGTTGATCTCTCTTAGATCGAATGGTCTGCCCTCAATCAAATCGACACATTTTAGTGCTACCCTACCCTTTGAACTCCGACAATGCGATCTTGCAATCAAATCTTCGTCGTTGATTTCCTCTAATCCAACTGCCCACATTACGTCCGCTCTTCACACCCTGCCCTTTTTATATCTCCCCTTCGACAAATCTCAACCTTTCATTCCCAGATCCAATGGTCAGGATCTAAGCCACCATTTGACACCACCTACCTTTCCGCCCGTGCATCTTGCTCTCCATCACGTGCGATCTACACCGTTGGATCTACTGCCCCTCATCTGACAGATGAAACTCCATATCGCATAAATTAGTGTCTGAACGTTAATGCAAGAAAATTACGCGATATGGGTGGTTTTAAAAGGACACGTGTCAAGCACAGACCCATATCACGTTCTTTTGGGAAAATTTTGAAACCACTCTAATGCCGCACGAATACCACTGGCTATTTTCCACCAAACCACCTTTCCTCTTTGTATTGCATTTCCTCATTTAATCTATGCCATTCATATTTTTAATCCGAAAGCCCAGATTAGATTTCAACCCCAAAGCCATTTCAACCCCATTTTGCTTCTGCCAAAGGTTTTTTCCCTGTTTTATTATAATTTCTTCCATTTTCCCCCCTCCACATTATAAAACTCCCGATTAATCTTAGCCGTTGATCAATCTAGATCAACGGCCCAGACTTAATTTTCGCTCCTTTTCATCCAACCGCCTCCCCATCAACCCATCGAGAAATCTCGATCGTCGATTTATCTGGATCGACGGCCACGATTTAACCTCGCCTCAAAAAGCAGCCTAAACCTATCCTTCACATATTTTCTTAACTTTTCTTGTTTTGCGCAGGTTTTCAAGGTCTCTCCATAGTTTGAAAAGCAAATCAAAGGCTGAGGATGACGATCCCCCATGTCACTTTCAATGAAGAACATGAATATACAGGATTCGAATAGCCATTTTTACCATGTCTCATAAACATTGGTAATATTATAAAAACCTTTCGCGCACTTACAACACAGCCAAAAAGACAATCAGAGACCATTTATTGAAGAAAATCAGCATTGAAGACAGAATATTAAAGAGTATCAGGGTTTAAAAATTCAAATCAGATTTTTTAAGAGGATTAAGGCATAAACTCAGAAAATCAAATGCTTGATCCACAGTCAGCAGAGTATGAAGACCCGAAGATGAATATTAATCCTAATCAGGCCTAAAACACAGATCAAAGACAGATTAAAGGTGTTTTAGGAAAAACAGAGGAAAATATCAGTCCAAGGACACCTCAGAGCCACATCAAAGAGGCTAATTGAATCCTCTCCAGTTACCAAAAGCCACCTGCAGCCTCAATAAATCGAAAATAACGTCTAATTATTGCTAGAACAGAAGATATTTGTCTAAAGACAGCTAAATAGTTATTTCAAACAAACGAAGATATTTTAAACTGCCAGTGAAGTTATTGTAAAGGATAAATAGGCCTCGAAGTCAATATTTTTACCCATTGAGACTTAAAGAGCATAAACAGAGTAAATGAAATAGAGTTGTAATTCGATGCATTCCTGCCTTATGCCTTGCATGGTTTACAAGGCAAGGAGTTGCATTTAGTGTAGAATTTATTACACTTCAATCCTAAAACTCTTCCACTTCCTCATTTATTTTATAAATACTTTTGAAGAAGATGAGATGTGGGCTGATTGTTCACTAGTTGTAATACTGAAACTCTTTGAAATAATACATAGTCTGTCTGAAGTTGAGGAAGAAATTTAAGTTTTGGAAGCTTGATGATGTTGAAACATGATTGTTCTTGAGAAGGCTCTATCATTGAATCCATGAGCTTGGCTGTTGGTGAGGTATTTTAATCTATTTGATGTTTTCTCCTGTTTTCATTTTGTTCCATAAATTCTCACTATAGTAGGATGAAAGTTTTAGGTTAAGAAATGACTCCTAGAAGCACCTTAGACCTATTCATCCTTCACTGTTTTATTTTTTCTTCTTCTGGGGTATTTTAGAGTCTTAAATCTCTCTCTTTAGTCGTCATGCTTGTTTATTTCTTTAATAGTTCGAATAGTTGGTTTCAGAATGATTTATGGTTTTCCCTGCTTGTCTGCTGCCACTTGAAAGCTATTTTTGAAGTCTCCCTTTGAAGTACCATTGTTTATAGTTAGCCAAGGAGGTTTGTTCTGATCATGCCCTTTGTCCTTTCTTGAACAATTTTTTTAGAGGTCTTTATAGTTGTGATCATAGATGTGTTAGGTGTTACCTCTTCTATGATTGCAATTATCAGTGAATATTTTATGTTTTCTAAGTCATTTGAAGTAAAATCTTTGAGGAAATAGGATGTGCTCCCGAATCTTAGATTTCTTTTTGAAAGTTGTCTTGAAGTCATTATTTTCTTGAAGTGTGTTTGTAGAATTTATGGTTAGCCCTTTCTATCAAATACCTCTTTATTCTTCAAGTTATGTTTTCAAGTTCCCTTTGTTGAGAATTCAATTTCTCTTTCCAAATAATTCATTTCCATCTCATTCACAAAACCAAAGGATCCTGTGGCCAAGTTAGATTTTCCCTCTGATAGCCCATATCCATTGATGAGTTTTTCATAAACCCTTCTTGAATCCATTTCCCAATGAATCTAACATTTCCCCTTTCTATCTATCTCTCCTAGACCTTTCATGTTCTGCTATGTCATTCAACAAAACAAACAAACAAACACTTTCACTTAATAACTAGTCTAAAACCAATACTAAAAGAAAAAAATATAAACCTTTGCAAAACAAATAATTTTGGGAGATCCCTCTCTGAGAACAGGAGGACTAGATCCTAGAACTCTAAAGATTGGTTCCCATGTTGCCTTGTCTTTTGATTTTCCAATCTATCAAAACACGGGACTCTAGCATAGGGTATTCGGAAGCTCCGCTCCTCCACATGTGCTTCCACTATATGTTTCAGATAAACTAATGGCAAGAGAAGTGGCTTACCAAACTGTCAGCAATGGACTCACTAAAACTCTGAAAGATAATAAAAAATATTTCTGGCCAAGTTTCCCAATTCAGTGTGGTTCATTTTCTCTGATGAATTTCAATCATGCGTCAAAATAATGCCAGAAAATTCAGCTTTTGAAGCTCCCTGTTCTACCACCAAGGCAATTCGACCCACAGAAGATCGCTTGTAAATTTACTCAGTCAGTTAAAAAGAAACTTGTCATACACAGATGATAGGTTTGAAAATGTTTTTCAATCCGTTGAAAGTTTTGAAGAAGTTCAAAAATTTGTTAGATTGAATCTAAAGACAGAGGAATTACAAAGGTTCCATAAGTATAGAGAGAAAATACTCAAGCATATTCCACAAAATATCTTGATTACTAGTTATATGACTGAACCAATCAAGGAGATCATAACAAAAGAATCAGACCCACATAATGAAAGTGAGATAGATAAATTGTGGACTTAAGTTAGTAATACATTGATGGATACCCTCAAGGGATCATCCACACAGAAAAATACAGGATTTCAGAATCCCCAAGGTCAGATAGTTTCAGCAAAAGAAACCATCGAAAGTCCTGGGACAAGCTCCCAAGATACATAAGTTATTCCTGTGTTTCCTACTACTGAAATTATTCTAAAGGTAACTGATATCCCTCCATTGGATGTATTCTACAGCCCTCTTCATAAAGCTGTATTCAGGAAACAGAGAAACTGAGAAGAAGGATTGAAACACCACCAAGTAATGAAATCATGGAAGTTGTATGGAAAGACACCCCGTCAAACCCAATCGATAACCTAACTTGGCTATCACAATTTGCTGGAGCATATACTACCGCAACAATGGAAAAAACAACCGATGTGTCCATTTTGGTTCAAGAGAAGGATCATAAAAAAATGCAACTACAACAACAAATGGATGAAGAAAGGAACAATTTGAATCAAAAGGCTGAGCAACAACTCTTTAAATTACATCAAGATATGGAAGTACTTAAGATAAGTCATGAAAATGACTTATCTAGCAAATACAGACTAATTAAAGATTTGAGTGAAAATCTTACAAAGTATGAAAACATTCCTACTACAAAGGAATCCATTAAAGAAGCATTGGCATTAAATGCCCTACTCTCAAAACAACAAGATTTGTTTGTCTTACGAATTTCATACATAGTTCCACATTTGGAAATCAATGAACAATTGACTAATAGAATCATTAATCAAATAATTGAGTTTAATGAAATCAATACCAAAATTTCTGACTATATTGAATGGCAGGATTCAGAGGAAGGGAGAAGATCAAATATCCCAAAGATCAAAGAAACTTAAAACGATATTCTCTTTACTGACTGGGATATACAGGTAAAACAGGCAGAATTAGCAATAGCTAGAGCATCAAGAATATCAAAGAGCATTTTCAAAATGATCAACCACATGTTACATACTTCCGTTTTAATTAAAGAAGGAGATCCTAAATCAATTCCTGATCTCAAAATATTGGAGCAAAGTTGGAAAAATACAGTTCAAATACGAGAAGAAACAATTGCACAGCTGAAAAAGACTAATCGGGAAGCATACTAGCAACTCTTGGTTAAACCTCATAGTCAAATAATGACATTGAATTTTTCTCTAGATTCCATACAGAAAATGCTGCCACTTTTACTTGATGCTATATTTACTGGAAAGATGAAAACATAGTCCGGGAAGCCTCCACAAGTTCAACAAATTTCCAATATTTGTGAACATAAAAACATAGCTGGCACTAGCCCATCATCAAGCAAGATCATGAGTTAATTTGTTTTGAAAATTTCAATTTTAGCAATTAGATACTAGGAATGAGGAAGGTTGTTTGAAACCTCCTCATAAGATATTTTGTAGAATCTATTTTTGTAAGTAGTTAATGTAGTATTTAAACCCTTCTCATGCATTTAGAGAAGGGTCCAGGATTTTTATTAAGAACATTTACAAATAATGCATTACTGTATGTTTGTGGATGTCTTGATAAGATAATCGAACATGGTATTTTCAGTTATATATCATTTTGGTTGATCACTGTTGATGCACTATTGTATTCTCTGAAAGACTTATTGATAGAAGATTGATTGTGGCCTATTATCACTGGTTAGATGAGCAGGACAAAACACATCTGGTACTATTATCGTGTATGCTAAACTTTGTTTTAACATTAGTGGTAAATCTAGCTTTCATGAATTATGTATGAAAATAATTATTTATGTTTGAAGCATTAATTGCACTATTGTACGATATCATAATAGAAATTGATTTTTTTTATATATGACCATCAGAATATGTGATATGTTTCAAATCTTTCTCTGATTAAATATTTTTTCAAAAGGATTATCTTACAAAAGTATTAATTCTATTAAGTCTTTGATTGATTTAAATCATCATAGACTGAATAGACATCATTTTATATTGCATAAAATCAACATTATCCCGGGTTAGATTAGATCATATTTAATTCAAATTTTTGCATCTTAGAATAAATTTGTCTTATTTTTTAGTCATTCTTCTTGAAAATCATTTGAACGAAACCCAACAATCACATAAAACCCGAAATTAGGAAACTAGTCCCATTATATCCAGTCGGGGCCACTATTCCAAATGGAAAAGGAACTATTTTAAGGTCCAGACCGGGTGGTTATCCCCCTTGTTGTTGCCACAGATTTATGAGGCCTCAACATTTTTGGCGCTAGAAGGAGGGCCTGACTATGTATGGCATACAAATCTAAACCTCAAACTAGAATCCCTCATAGGAGTCGATCTCCCCAAAAACATCCTACATCTTCTCGATCAAATTCTAAATCACCAACTCAGAAATTGGAAATTGTATAAACCTTTTCCTCATCCCCTGAAATATCTCGACAATCATATACTTCATAATTTACTCCCAAGTCTCCCGAAGTTTAGTCTTTATTTCAGAAATTAGAAGGAATATTTATTTCTGCTGAAAATCCTTTTAATCCTGAAGCTTCTGAAGAAAGTGTTACTTCCCTATTTAAATAAACTGGTATATTAACTTGATCCAAAATCAAGGAACTTGAAATTCATCTTTTTGAGTTCCCAATACAATCACATCGCAAAACGTTTTCTGTATCCATATCTAAGTCTAATATGAGTGAGGTCACGTCATATTTTCCTTCAGTTACTTCCTCACATCCTCTTACTCAATCTACATCTTCTTATTCTTCCATTTCTTCTACTCAAACAATCAGTTCTATCACAAGTAGTATTGTTCCAGTTGTAAGTTCTACATCCATTCCCAATACTTTTGGATCTTCTTATGTATCTTCGCAAACTTCAAATCCAATTATGGCTAATTGGCCTTGGACTGATCTTGGTGTTGTATTGATTTCAAATCCACATGCCTTTCCAGATCATCCAAAAAAGTGGCTACCTAAACATAATCCAGATGATGGTCTTCCTGCTGAAGAACATATCAATAATTTTTTGTTGGCCATGAATCTTAATGGAGTTTCTCGTGAAGATATTGTAGTAATATTGTTCCCTTATACCTTACAAGGATCTACAGGAACCTGGTACTTTTCACTTCCAGCAGGATCTATTGCAGATTGGGCAACTCTTGAACAACTTTTTATTGCAAAATTTGTAGATGATAGAACTGTTGCATCTTTAATCAATGATTTTTCCAAATAAAAACAAACTTAGGCAAAATGATCAAAGATTTCAACTCCAGATTTAATAAGTTATTAAATAAAATCCCAACTGCTTCCAATCCTACTGTTGATGTAAAAATAGAGTGGTATATTTCTTCTTTTCCTTCTAATATAGCTATTTTTGTAGATAGATCTGGGAAAGCTACCCTTTTATAAAACATGAAAGAAGCTCTCACTATAGAGAAAATAATCTTAGCTTTGGAAAAATTATTAGAGATAGAAGACAGGAAATCAAAGAAAGTAACATTTATTAAAGATTCCAAAAATAAAGTCTCAAAATATCCATTTGATTTTTAGGGTCTTCAAAAAGTGTTAAAAACTATGTCAAATGACATGATTGAGATAAAGAAATAGGTTTCTCAAAAAATCAGTGCCTAAGAAATCATATCTTCCATATAATAAAAAATCCTCTTCACCATCTCAACCTCCAAATGTGATTTCAAATGCTGAATCCGATTAAGATATTAAAGATCCCTCACCATCTGAACAGGAACCAGAGTCTGAAGAAGAAGTTGAACTGAATGGGTTATGGGATTTCATTCTCCCTACAGAAGAAGAAAGACAAGATATGCCTGTGTCTACAAGAAGTAAATCTTCTTCTGATTCAACTATATCAAATCAGAAACATAAATCTCTCTCCACAAAGGAAAAAATAGTATCCAAAAAATCTAAAACTGTTTAGACAGATCCTATTTCACTAGATACTCTTAATACTTCCAAAAATTTAATAGTTTAAGATACAGTGGAAGACACTATAGTTGAATATATGAAAAAAACCAAAGAAAAAATTTCATTACATGAAACAACCAAACTCAAACAACAACAAAAAATTTTACTCATAGAACTCAAGGCAATCCCTGTAGATCCTATACAACCACCTATTATAACCCAAGCTTTTAAAGATATGGGAAAACCTCTGTCATCTTCAAACAAATTAAATCCCGATGATCTTGTTTTAATTGGTGATAGATCTATTTCTCACACTCCTCTACTTTTTCTTTTGAGATTTTCAACAAAAATGTTCATAATTGTCTTATTGATACAATAGCTTCTTCAAACATCATGCCAAGAACGGTGTGCACAAAATTGAATATCACTCCTTATTATAGGTCAATTTGGGCACCATTACCAATGAATGGTTAATTGGGCATAATCTTTAGGGCCAATGACTAAGGGTCTATCATTCCCTATCATTTCAGTTGCTACATGCCCTAAGGCAAAATCAAGAACAAATCAAGCAAGACTTTCATCAAGCAAAGGTTTCCAAGGTTTGAAGCTTATTATATAGCATATGATAGCTCACCAAAGTAGGCTCTAAGGGGCCTAAGTGTGTTTTATATGTAGTTAGCCCCATGCAAGGCTACTCTGCAAAGCACTTCCCAACATTTACAGGTGCATTGGTCACATTCAGAGCAAAATTCTCATTGTTCTGGAATCTCCACTTGGCCAGTGCCTTCTATAAGGGTTCACATGTGTCAAGCTTCGGATCCAAGTGTCCATTCAACATCTACATGACTGGAAACATGCCTTTCCTATTTTTGGAAAGTCATTGATTACAAAACATCCTATAGTTCATCTATAAATTGAGCACATATATAAGTGCTTGAGAAGGAAGAATTTGAGTAGAGAAATACTGGAGGATTTTCAATTGAGAGGTAGATTTGTATAGCTGCTACTGGAGAGATTTATATTGTGATGAGGTTTGGGGACGTTGCTGGAAGGGTCACTTTAAATCAGTCATTTGGTTGTAACCTCTCCTCTATCATCAATAAAGAATACTGCTTATGTTTCCCTATATGCATCTTTATTGACTTTGATTTTCCATATTGCAAGATCTTGGTTGATGTATATGGTTTATGATTTATTGTTTTATCTAACTAGCTTGAATATATATCTATATTATTGCATCTTCTATTGTTTCAGTGTTCTTTCTTGCAGCAAGCATTCAACACAAAACCACTTGAATCTGAAGCTGCAACAGAAGCGATAGAAGGAGCCATTTGGAAGCGACTGATCAAGTAGGCCTCCAATCCTTTCTATATATCCATTCTGAGTTAGGAAAAATAGTCGTATATTCTTTCACCTGTTGTTCTAGACTAGCACCTGTCTAGGGAATCGTGATTTATCAGTAATTCACAATTCTTTCCCAAAAAACTGGTGACTCCGCCGGGGATAATTTCTCTTAGTTCTAGGTTTTTAAGCCTCTGATTTGCTTTGTTTATCCACCCAGTAGTTGTTACTCATCAAGATTAAAATTTTTCAAAGCCAAATTATCAAATATAGTGAGTTAAACAACAATATTTTTCTTTGTATACTGTACCCAACGCACCCTTAGAGAGGACACAGTGCTTTGCAAAGCACTGTCTCCCTTCCTAGCCTATGTTGCAGAGAATTATCTCCCTTTGGAGACTTCGTTGACTCCTGAAAACACCCAAATTCCATTGAATTTTCCTTTGCAGTTTTCTTCAGTTTTTTTTCTGCTGTGTTTTGAAAAGTTCGCTTCTCATATTGACCACTGACTCTATATACTTCTTCCTCCTTTGACTGAAAATTTGTTCAATGTTTGTTTAAAAAGTTTTTCTTTATCATTGACAAGTTGATTTCAAAGTACTTTTTAAGGTCGCATTAAGAATCATTTTCTTTCGAAATAGGAAATTGTCGTAAAATCTTCATTTCCTTGATAGGAGAAATTGTTGTCGAAGTCCTTGTTTTTCCTTCAAAAGAGAAATTGTTGCTTGTATTCTTTATTTCTTGAAAGTAAAAAGCATTTGAATTGTTGATTTAGTGCACCTAGTTTCTTTTTTGCATTCATAACATTAAAAAAATTGAAAGAAAAAACTTGAATTTGCATGTAGAATAATGTGTGTTTTGCAAAAATAACATTAGGAAATCTTCATTTAGTTTGTGCTCATTGATTTGTTTGCTCACAAATTATTTTCTCTCCTCCCTTAGTAGCTAGGTTTTCATTTAAGAAATTGAAAGTGGAAGATTGTTTATCATTATTATCTTGCATTTTAGGAATTTCATACACATCATCGCAGTGAACCTTTGAAAGGAAAATTGTAAGCAAGATCAACATAAAATTAACCTCAATTTACCTAAAAAAGCATTGGAACCATAAAGATAACATTTAGAAGGTCTAGGCTAGAGACATGTTCCAGTGTCATCAAACATAGCAGCTATAATTAACTTGTTTTCGATACATTCCAAGTGTGATACCTCACTCGACGTACGTAATTATATCGTAGCTAGTCCATGTACTTTTGGGTATGTCGAGCGGTGTTAGAGTATGATAAGTATAAAGGGGTGCTCTCACTATGCGGTTTCACATCAGACAACGCTAATATGGACTTGGGCCTCCACGTACCTTCAGGTATATTTGGGAGGACAAATTTTAGCTACTATCCATCCATAGTGAACCGAGTCAGCCACCTTGAAATTGTGATACACCGAACACAAAATTTGGGGATATTTCCTGCCCATACTTCTTGGTTAGCCAAGAGGTATTCTGCAGTTGATAGTTTCTTGGTAAACCCTTTTTCCTGGCATTAACCTCTTTTTTTTTCTGGTTAAAATAAGTCAGTAATCATGGAAGAACAAAATCCTATCCCTCGTCATTCACGTAGACATCACTCTACCAAAACCAGTACCATCAGTACCTCTGGTGAAACATCATCTTCCCATATATCAGAGTTCGCACAAGTTGTTTCTAAAAATCTTGGTTCATCTACTGTTGTCGAGACAGAGTCGTCACAGCTACCCGTGGTCACGATCCATCCAATCTGTGAGACCATACCTCCTGAACCGGACGTTGTTCAACTAGAAGTTGATCCGAATCCCATTGTGCTTTGGGGGTAGCTATTAATGGTCAAACTGGACATCATCCCCAGGACCAATGAAATAGGGTCTATCATCCCCTTATATTTCAATTTCTATATTCCCTAACTGGAGAAAATCTTGATCCCGAAGTCGAACAACCAGAATTTGTTTCTGTATTGTCACTCCACAATATATTTTAGCCATTAAGTCTCCCATATCACATGGTCAACCACCTAAAATATACTATGGATCTGAAGGCAAATTTATTCCACGTGGTTTGATTTTGATTGAAGAAATATCACAAGATGAGACACCTTTAACTCCAACTCATTTTCAGTAGGAGCTTTACCTATACGAGTCTTTTCCTCAATCACCTTCCTCTGCTTTTGTTGATCTTGTTTCACTTCGAGTTCCCGTATATTATATAGATTATAAATTGGGTCATTTTACCATGGCTGAGATAACATCCAAGACTGAACCGTCTATTTCAACTGTGACAACATCTATTTTTTCTTCATCTTCGATGTTTTTTCCATTGAATTCACCCATGTCATCATCTGGAATCCTATCTGGTTCCTCCCTTATGAGTACTGAACGGCTTGATCCTTTATTCACATCTTCAGTGCAATATCAATTTGGTCCCATTAGTTATTCTCCTTGGTGGCCGGTGATACCATAGAAACTACCTTTGGAAATTCCAAAATTCAATGAAAACCCTTGAGAAGGCCCGTTAACACATGTTATAACTTATCATTTGTGGTGCTCATCAAAATCCCTAAATGATGACTCTGTTAGGCTACGTATTTTCCAGCACACACTCACTAGTCCAACTGCATAATGAGGATAGTTCTTTCACTGTGTCAACCTCGTTAAAAAATGAAACAAGCTATGAGGATGGTTCTTTTACTGTGTCAACTTCATTAAAAAATGAAACAGGCTATGAGGATGGTCCTTTTACTGTGTCAACCTCGTTTAAAAATGAAACGGGCTTTGAGGAAAATTCTTTTTTCTTGTGTCAACCTCGTTAAAAAATGAAACAAGTGCCTATGAGAATGGTTCTTTTACTGTGTCAACCTTGTTAAAAAATGAAACAGGCTTTGAGGATAATTCCTTTTTATTGTGTCAACCTTGTTAAAAAATGAAACAAGTGCCTATGAGGATGGTTCTTTTACTGTGTCAACCTCGTTAAAAAATGAAAAAAGTGCCTTCGAGGAAAGTTCTTTTACTGTGTCAACCTCGTTAAAAAATGAAACATGTCATGAGCATAGTTCTTTTCCTGTGTCAAGCTCGCTAAAAAATGAAACAAATCTTCTCCTAATTATGACGAGTCTTCCAACTGATCTCGTAAATGAACCTTCATTCCATCCAGCTATTAGTAACCGGTAATATACTTAGATGAATGAAATGAAGCTTGGGGGGAACCTACTCTTGCAGGGGGGCATTTGACATGTGATCTTGCAGGGGGGCATTTGACATGTGATCTTGTAGGGGGCATTCAAGACATTCTTACTAATTGCACGCAATCAACAATTGAAGTTCGTGGGAAAAATAGGTTCAGAGCTCCAAAATGTAAATGGTAACTATGGAATGGTAAAAATGAATAGTGAAACTAATTTTTATAGTCATTTAATTGTTTTCAAGTTAAATTTATTGCTATGACTATGGTTTTATTATGTTTTCATCATGAAACAAGTATTTTTAATCCATTTGATGTTGCTCTGAAACAGGACATACAGCTTATGAAAAGATTAGTAGCACAAATTTATTCAAAGAATAAATTGACCACAAAGCATACTTTTCCTCCTTATTATTCGAGCTTTGATAAGAAAAAAGGCTTTGAAGCGCACTTTTATCTCTTTTTCAAGCTTCGATAACAGTAAAAAAGGAACCCCTGGAGTCTTCTTTCAGCTCTTTTCAGACTTCGATAATGTGAAAAGATTACCGAGCACTGATCTAGGTGGATATTGGTGGTCACCTGCCTATTCCACTTGGGACCCCACCATTATCTCTTTCAATTTTTCAGTTTCGGCACAACTTCCTGTTTTTAGCAGTTTCTCGGGTCCTAAACTTCTGGAGCCGTTTTGAGGCCCTAAACGACATTTTTTGGGAAAATGGGGAGCAACATGGGTCCATGGATCGATGTTGCTCACTCAAAATTTGTAGTCCTTGGATATATATTTCTAAAAAGGTATGATACACATCAAACGGAGATCATATGCCAAAGTTACGTCCCCGGGAAGTTGAAACACCAATTTACCCAAACGGGGCCCATAGTTTTGGTGCTTCATCTCCTAGGGTTAGGGTTTTGGCTGTTTAGGATTTTCCATTTTTTCTAAATAATAAGTAGGCCCTTGAGCCTCATTTTAACTTAGTTTAGAGGCCTGTAGCCGCCACATCTCTTCTCAGAGATAGCTACTAGTGCCCTGGCTAATTTATTTCCATTTTTTCTGTAAGAAAATTTTAGTTCTTTGATATTAATGAAATGAAGTGATTTTTCCGCTGCATATTTGTATTTATGGTTATATGTTTATTCTATTGTGTTCCCGCATAAATCCGGATTAGTGGTATCAGAGCGACCTGCTTTTTCTCGATCCTTCTTTGCATGTCCCCAACGAGGTTGGGGTACAAGGAGTTAGGGCTCGATCTAGTGGAACCTTTGCAAGGTCAGCCTCACAAACCCCGAAGGAAGCCCATGGGGGACGAAAAGAAAGATGAGGGAGAAGGAGATCCTATCAAAATATTGCTCAAGGAGGCCGTCGAAAAACAAAGGAACGCGATGATGGATAACTTTGCCCAGATCCTTGAACGGCTGCCCACCGGTGGTGCATCTGCATCCAGTAGCCACTCTGGAGGTGCGACTCCTTTTAAGGTACAAGTAAATTTTGACATTCCCATATTTGAGGGTCAAATAGATGTAGATTCCATAGATAGATGGTTGAATATATTAGAAGGATATTTCTTGATTCATCACTTTTCCAATCGGGAGAAGATTATCTTTGCACTTCTCAAAGCTACCCCCCATGTCAAGGACTTGTGGGAAACCTACTATGAGAACAAGGACCAGAAAGAACCCTCTTTGTTCTCTTCCATACCAACTTGGAATTCTTTTGGAGACACCATCAAGGAAAAATACTATCCCGTGGGGAGCTATGAGGACAAGTACATATAATGGACCACTCTGCGACAAAAAAGGGATCAAGATGTGCATGAGTTGATGAATCTGTTCCATACCCCGCGCACAAAGTTGGGTATCAAAGATTCAGAGAAACATTTGGTGCTAAAGTATCGTAGTTGTCTACACAGATACATACAGATCAAGATGTGCATGAGTTGATGAATCTGTTCCATACCCCTCGACATCTCCTCGCTTCGTACGACATACCAGTATGCTGCCAAGATTGAGCAGGAATTGAAATAGAAGAAGCGAGACTTTGGATCTACAAATCAAAAGCAAGGGAAAGGTGCTCCCAAGCTGCAGAACAAAGGACATAGCCAAAGCATGGGAGCTCAAGACAACCTTTCGAAGCCGCAAGCAAAGAAAAACACTGCAAAGTCAAAGAAGGACATGGGAAAGTGGTGTGAGTTCCATAAGAGCTCCACTCAAAACACAAGTGAGTGTCGAGCCAAGCACTCGCTAGTGGCTGAGATGAGGGCTTCTGAGTCAGATGCATGCTAAAAATCTAAATTAGAACCTAACAAAGGGAATGAAAAAGGGAAACAAATTATTTATGCAGAGCCCAACACCACTGTTGCCACTACGAAGATTGAGAAGGAGGAACCAGAAGATCCAGAGGAGAAAGAATGTCTCTTCCACTCCTAGATGTGGGTAAAGGGCTCCCTGGTATAGTTCATTGTAAAAAATGGGAGCCAAAAGAACCTCATTTAAGAAGACGCCATGAAGTGGCTGGGCTTTCCGACCACAGCTCACCCACATCCATACACCATCGGGTGGCTTCACCAAGGGCGAGATCTCCGCATCAGTCAGCAGTGCCGCCTTCCCTGTAACATCAATCCCTTCACGGATGAGGTATTATGTGACGTTGCTCCTATTGATGTTTCTGATGTATTATTAGGACAACCATACTTGTGGAAGCGTCATGCTTTGTATGAGTCTTGACCTCGCACTGTTATTGTTACTTTGGGAAATAAGTTGTACAGGATACGAAAGGTACCACCTTCTACCGCTATCTCTTTGGTTACTACAAAAAAATGTAGTAAGCTCATTTCCCAAACTAGGAAATTCATTTTCCTGATGATCCACCCCCAGGGCAAGAAGAATACTGTGGCCATGACCTCCAGACAGGGCTCCTTTGCATGACAATAACAAATAGACAAGGTTGTGGAGGAGTACAATGACATATTCACCTCACCCACAGGGGTTCCTCTACACTCTCAGGTCAAGCACCCGATTGATCTGACCCCACGTGTGTCGCTACCCAATGGACCGATCTATCGACCCTATGTTCTGGATAATGATGAAATCAAGAGGCAAATTCAGGAGCTACTGCAGAAAGGTCACATCCGACCAAGTTCATCGCCCTGTGGGAGTCTAATCATGTTGGTACAGAAGAAGGATGTGACGTGGAGACTCTGTGTTGACTATCGGGCACTGAACAAGATCACTATCTTGAATAGGTACTCGATCCCACTGATTGATGACCTTCTGGACCAAATCAAAGAGGAAAAATATTTCAGTAAGATCGACTTGAAGTCTGGGTATCACCAGGTACCAATTGAACCCTCTGATATGTGGAAGACTGCCTTCAAAGCCAAGGAAGGCCTTTTTGAATGGTTGTTCATGCCTTTTGGGTTGAAAAATGCCCCTACAACCTTCATGAGGTTGATGAACGACATCTTGTGGCCATTCAACAACTCATTTTTAGTGGTGTACGTGGATGACATTCTGATCTTCAGCCAAACTTAGGAAGAGCACCTCCACCACATCCGACAAGTCCTCCAAACACTATGGCAACATAATTTGTGTGCCAATTTGGAGAAGTGCACTTTTGGCATGACCCAGGTTCAATATCTGGGATACATTATTGATGAAAGGGGGGTGCATGTGGATCCAACCAAGTTCCAAGTCATTCGAGATTGGCTAGTCCCAACCACTATAACAGAGCTTCGCATATTTCTAGGTCTTGCTAATTTCTACTGTAGGTTTGCGTTGGGGTTATCTCATATCACTTGGCCCTTGAGTCAAATCACCAAGGGAGGAGTGAGAGAAAATTTCTTTTGGTTAGAATCTCAACATAAGGCATTTACGGAATTGAAAAATTGCCTCTGTTCTGCCCCAGTGCTCACATTACCAGACTTGCAACAGCCATTTGAGATCGAGACAGATGCCTCTCACTATGCTATTGGGGCATTTCTTACTCAACAGGGACATCCAGTGGCATATCAAAGTGAGACATTGTCTGACACAGTTCGCAAGTATCCCACTTATGACAAAGAAATGTATTCCATTGTGCAAGCTTGTTGACAATGGAAGCATTAAATTTTGGGGAAGGAAACAATCATCCACACATACCACTGGGCCCTGCAATTCATACAGACACAAGGGAAGTTGTAGAATGGTCACCATCAGAAGTGGTCAACATATCTGCAATATTTTCATTTGAACATCAAGTACAAGAAGGGTGGCACCAATAATGTTGCAGACTATCTCAGCCGACCACCGATCGTGCCGCTCACCACCGTTATTAACTCTTGTGGGCACAAGAATTATGATTGGCCACTTCTTTATGAGAGCGACCCATAATTCAGCCACACATACAAGACACTCTTGGGGGCTATGCAAGTTCCAAATTTCAACCTCCAAGATACACTTTTATGTCACTTGGGACACCTTTGTGTTCCTTCAAGTGAGAAAGCCAAGATGATATGGGAAGCACACTACAATCGATTTGCTGGGCATTTCGGGGTTCAGAAAATAGTAGCAGTACTACAGAAGTATTTCTATTGGCTGAAACTTTGAAAGGATGTCGGGAAGCACATCAAATATTGCATTGCTTGTGTCAATGCCAAACCGACCATCAAGAAGCAAAGCCTATATACTCTGCTACCTACCCCTAGTCAACCTTGGGAATCCATCTCCATGGATTACATGTCAGGCCTACCTTCTAATAAGCATCGAAATGATTGTGTTTTCATGGTCATCGACAGATTCTTGAAGATGGCCATTATGGCGGCTTGTAAGATGAACATCACAGAAGAATCCACTGCTAAAATGTTCTTTGAATGAGTGTGGGTGCACTTTGGGATTCCACACTCTATCATATCAGATCGGGATAGCAGCTTCCTCAGCACATTTTGGTCCAGCCTCTGGTCAATGCTAGACACCTAGCTCACCAAGTCCACAGCTTTCCATCCACAAACAGATGGCGAGACAAAGGTCGTCAACAGAATGATTGTGTAGATTCTGTGCATGTACAATTCCAATCATCCACACACATGGGACGAGAGCCTTCCCTATGTACAACACAGTTATAACTGGGCTCCATAGCTCAATCGGCCATAGCCCCTTTCAGGTGGGCTTGATATTCCAACCACTATGTCCCATTGACGTAGCCATGCCATTTGCGGCTACTAAGGCCAATTCATCTCATGTCCAGTCGGAAGTTGACAAAGAAAATAGCTTCATTGAGCGCATTCAACACATCTACCAAAAGGTTAATGGAATATTGAATAGAGCTAATGCTAAGTACAAGTGACACCATGATCAACATTGGGTGCCACACAACTTCCAGGTGGGCGACAAAGTGTGGCCACATTTGCAGAAGGAGTGCCTCATTGGACCCCACCACAAGCTTTGCCCGCTCTGATATGGGCCGTAAACCATCACCAAGGTTGTAGGCAATGTTAGCCACCTATGAACTTTGTTATATCAAAAGGTGGCTAAGAATTTTTGAGCCTTCAAGGAACAAATTTTATTACTAAAAAGTGTTGGCTCTTGAAGACTCTTGAAGGCCTCATGCCTATCCTCTATCCAAACTTCACTGCTATTCCCATTTTACTCTTAGAAAACCTGCTGATTTCCAAGCCAGAATACTGCTGCAAGCACCATTTCCCTTTTCCCTTCTTCCAAAACTAACGTTCATTTGCTCCCCTCTTTCTCCATAAACTCCTCTATTTTCATGATCCCTCTTTTTGCATCCATGAAAATCATTCTTACAAGGTTGAGAACTCATTTTCTTGCCTTATCAGAACCCTCAGATTCCCTTGAAAACCATTGAAAATTCATAAAAATCATATTTTTATGTATTTTGGACTTAAGCCCCCTTCGGCTAAGTTTTTAAACCCCCACTCCATGTGCCCAAAGGCCCCACAGTCGGGCGCCAAGCTACATTATAAATTAATAAAAACCTCTGTTTATATTAATTTTCTGATTTTTTATTATATTGTGAACTTTCCGCCAGTGTAAAATATCAGTCAACCCCCACCGTCGATCTGATCTACAGATCGATGGAGGGGAGTCCGTCTCCCCGGTGGTCCCCACATTCCACTCACCTGTCCAAAAACTATGCGGTATTCATCGCACCACCTTTGAGCGAGGGCGGTTTCTTCCCAATTGGCAGCGATTCCATTCAATGGTTGACGCATGGCCTGGGCAATGTTCATAAAACTGCCGTCCATCGTGTGTTAATGTTCCAACGTGGACCCAGTACGATATCGTTGTACACCGTCCGATCTGGGGCTGGCTATCCGACGACTATCGCCCACCGAAGATGCCCGATAGTTAACTAGGCTACGGCGCAGCATTCAGTAGATCTCCGCCACTGATCTTATCTGCAGATCGACAGCCCATATTCCATCACCCTGATTCATCACCCAGTCAAACATTTTCTGCTTTGACTCTACGCGATCGATGACTCTGATTTAAACAAATCTTCCGCCTTCTCTATCACTTCTCCCGATCAATCCTGACTGTTGGATGATGCCATCCAATGGCCATGCTTCTCCCACACGTCCTCCGTAGCAATAAACCTATATATGTAGGATTTTTTAATATTTGTTTGTATTTTGCAGGGTTTAAATGGTTTTCTCGCCATTTTTGAAGAAAATTCAAAGGTAGAGGATGATGATCTTCCTGCCTTCGATTCAACAAATAAAATCATCAAAGGGTGTTAAAAACATGTTTTCATCAATTGTTCATGAAACATTGATGCCACATTACCCTGCATAGCCCTGTATATCAGAAAAACCATGAATCGAGCACAGTCGGAGAATATCAGTGACGAAGATCAAAATGAACCAGAACAGAGGATGGAAGACATATTTCTGGGGATCACGGCTAAGAATGTTTATCAAAAGCCTAATCCATGATTTAAAACTCAGTTTAAAGAAGATCTTAAGGGTTTTATCAACAGGAGCGCTTCCACCGCCACAAATGAGGCAAATTGATCCCTTTAGCTACCACGATTCCACCTGTGCCTCAAAGTATTCAATTAGAGGCCGAATTTATTGATCAGGATCAGATATTTGTCTCAAAACGCAGCCAAAGAGGAAAATCTACCAAGGAAATTAATGACAAACATCTGCAGAGTTACTTCGATGCCACACAGAACCTCAAAGGTCAACAAAAGCTCCCACTGAGCTTAAATATTTATGTAAATCATTTAATAAAGAGGATATGTATGAAAGTTTCTTTATTGAGCCCCCCAAGGGCCAAGAAGCCATTAAGTCTGTATCAATTGTAATTGGAGATCTTTTATCAGATCTCACCTCCTCATTTTTCTATATATACTACTGCTGAAGATGAGAGAGGGGTTGGTTGTAGAACATTGATATACACTTGAGCTTAATTTTCTGATTGTAAATAATGTTCATTGGCTCTTGGAGCTCTGCTTGTGATAGATAGGTTAGGCTGAGATGTGTAGATGGTTGCTAAACTAAAGCACTGGACTTAAAGCTGTAACTAGTTTGGAGCATCAATACAAGATGATTTATGGGATCCTGGTCTATGTTGACGGTGATGTTTCTCTAATTGTAACTTGTTATTTTGTTTCTTTTTTCACTGTGTTTCATATTCTCTTATAAAGAACAGCATGCATAGAGTTAGGATCTATTGTACAACAGTAACCTTCTCTGACTGAAAATCTTTATATATATGTTTTCCTCCAATCTGTGTTATTTAGGAATGATTTAATTCAGTTCAAGCATAGGAATGTTGGCGTTCCCTCACCTTATGGTCTTAGATGAATGTTATTCTTAAATTTTATTTTCAATATATGTTTAGTGAACATGAACTGAGGAAGATATGGTGAGCCCTGGTCCCAGTTTTATCCCCACAACTATCTAAATGTTTCCCTTGGAATGTGTTAAAATCTGGCTAGTTTAGAAGCACTTACCAGATCTTAGTCCATTCCGTGTTATCTTTGTGTTTGTATTGAAAGTAACCAAGTAAAACAGAGCTAGGAGAGGATTTTTGTTGAGCCCGGCCCGCTGGTTTCTACTCCAACAGTTGCCTTCAAGTTTCCCTTTGTTTTAAAATGTTTTCTATTGAAAGTGTATCAAAGACTGGCTAGTTTGAAAGTGCTTACCAGATCCTAGTTTAATTTTATGTTTTTCTTGAGTCTATATCAAAGGCTGACTAGTTTAAAAGTACTTATCCGATCCTGGGCTGCTCTTTGTTCTGCATCTGTTTAATTTCCCTTCCAAGTGTATCATTTCATTCCATAAATAAAACTTCAAAGATATCCTTAGACATAGATTATTTGCCCCTTAGACCACTCTTGCCTCTTGTTGTTCCAATTAAACCCTATTATGACTCCATAGCCCAATGGACTAAAACCTGCAATTTTCTATCTTTTTGGCCGAAGCTTACTCTGATTGCTTGCAACTTCTCACCTTTGAAACTCTTTTCATTTGGTACTTTCCACCTCAAATAGTAATCATGCTCAACCATCCAAAAAACAAACAAACCCTTGGCCTTCATAACTAGCCTAATATTATTACCCCAAAACTTCAAAGACAAATCCATCTTTGCACTTATTAGAGAGATCCCTCTCCGGATTCAGGAGGGCTAGATCCTAGAATCCCAAAGTGGTTGAAACGATGTTTTTTCTGTGATTGGACTTTGCCGATCTTGCTAATTACAGATTCCTATTATTTCCGGCGACTCTGCTGGGGAACTCAGTTGAATTTGCACCTTGGGTTCCCTTTAAACCCTTCAAAAAAATTGTGAGTAAAAATCAGCCTTTTCAAGCACTACCAAGAAACTGGTAATCATGATAAAACTTGTTTGAATCAGTGACAAACTAGGTGAAACCTAGGATTCCCATAAGTCTTTATCTAACCTTGAAAAATCAGCTAGCTTAGCCATAATAATAGAATGTCTTCGTCTCATAACCGTAGCTAGGTTTTGAAACAAAGTTAGAATATTCTTAGAAACCACACGACTGAAAAATAACTCAGAAAACACCAAAAATATTTTAGATCGGTATCCAATAGACATGGTGGTGGACCATTAAACCTTTTACCTCCTTAGGAGCTAAAAACTTCCACTTGGCGACTCCACAATCCTTGGCAGACCTTAAGACTCCACTGGGAAGAACCCTCAGCATTCTAACATTAGTAAAACTCAGTTAGAGGACTGTAGGATTGAAATTTTTTTAAACAGATTAGTTAACCTCTCAAAGATTGTCATACCTAGTTGAACTTTTCTTGTTTATTTGGGTCTGAAAAACACAGCATAGTGGCTCCTAGAAAGATTCACACTAGAGCCTATCCTGACCTTGATCCACCTAAGTTAGTTGATAACCCAGAAAGTATCCTTAGGAAGTATCCTAGGATTAAATTATCAATTATTTTCAGATCACCCTTGAGAGCTAATTCAGTCCCTGAAAATATTTCAGCTCTACAACAATCACAAATTGACTTAGTAAATCCTTTTAGATCTAGGTCTCTTAGTGACTTAGATCAGTTAGATTCTGAGTCTTCACTTTCATCTCCTAAAACAAGTGAACATCTTCGCAGCAGAAAAACAACACCTCCTGATTTGCATTTCCTTCACAATTTAGGTGTCTCTCATCCAAGATCAGCTCAGCGATCTATTCCTGGTCCATCCACTTCTGCTATCCCTACCTCTGCATCCAATCAATGTTGAAGCCCCATTTCAACATTTGGGACTTGAATTCATAGGAGAAATCCATCCCCCATATTCTGCCTAGCATAGATGGATTCTCACTGCCACAGACTATTTCACTAAGTGGATAGAAGCAATACCTTGTAGGCAGGCCAATGATTCAGTTATCATGAAATTTATGGAGACTAACGTTCTCTCCAGATTTGGTTGTCCTATCAAGATTATCACTGATAATGCAACATCATTCAGATCAAACAAGATGGTTGATTTTTTTCACAGATATTAGATAACATTGGGGCATTCCACGGCTTATTACCCCCAGGGTAATGGCCTTGCAGAATCCTCAAATAAAATTTTAGTGAACATAATCAAAAAAATGTTGGAGGACAACAAAAATTCTTGGCACACAAAGCTAGTTCATGCACTGTGGGCTGACAGATTGACTTTGAAGAAATCTGTTGGTATGTCACCTTTCTAGCTTGTGTATGGTACTGATGCAATTTTTCCAAACAACCTTGGTGTACCAGTAATGAAGTTGATTCAAGAGTTACAAACTGAAGATAATGACATTATCAGAAGGATAAACCAGACCATTCATCTTCAACAAACCCGAGAGGAATTTTATAACAAAGCATTGCACAAATAGATCAGCATTAAAAAGATTTTTGACAGAATAATAAAGGCCAGCAATTTCAAAATTGGGGACCAAATTTTAGAGTGGGACTCAAGGAGGGAAGAGAAGGGAAAGCATGGAAAATTTGACAACTTATGGCTTGACCCTTACTCTATTCATTCATCTGCTGGTAACAATGCATTTTTCTTGCAGGAGTTGAATGGAGCAGAACTGTTTGGGGGTCCTGTCAATGGCAGGATGCTTAAGCATTACTTCTCTTGATCCATGTTATGTTCCAAAATCCTTTTTATCTTTTTTCCACTATAAATATTTCATCCACCATTGCATTCAAAGTTGTAAAAATAAAAAATACAAAAACAATGAAAAGAAAGAAAAGAGGGTAGATTGTGAAAACAACAAAGGTATAGCCCCATACCAAAAAACAGAAACAAATTCTGAAAGTGTGCAAGCTTAAATGCCACTCCTGAAAAACACACTTCTAGTTAGTCAAACTGTCTAATATTGACTAATTAGCTTTAAATTTTCTGCTGATAGGATAATGAAATCGATTTTCCAAACTGTTTAATCTTGGCTTATCAGTAGATAGTTTAGGATAGAAATTAAAGGTTCAAACATGATCAAAATATGAACGTAAGTTTCCAAAAAGAGATGACTCAAATCTGTTTCATTTTTTGAGTCAAAAAGCATGTAAATCTAGTTCTAATTAACTCAAAATCTGAACCAGAGGACAAAGGAGGAACAACTCAAACAAAAGTCAAAACAGAGCTGTTAAAAACATGGAGGAAGCACTTTCAAATTTTAGATCTCAAGCCTTCCATTTTTTGTTTTAAATTGTGTGCAAAATAATTTCTATGTGTAGTTTGTTCTTATGCCATAGACTAGCATCAAGTTAGACTGTTCAATCCTGACTTGAGTGCTTTTCAATTTCTGTTGTAGAATTTAGAGAATAAAGTCTGTTGGACAGTTTAATCCCAACAGACAGTAGATTAGGTAGAGAATCATATGGGCTCAACTGTTTAATCTGGGTCCATGGAGAAATAAAGAGTAGAAATAGATTATATTTCCTTATTTTAAAAGAATAAAATGCTGTAAAAGAGTTTGCCAATCCAAGTGCACTCTAATGAAGAAAAAATGTTAGATCAGTAGGATTGGGTAGGTAGAAAGTTTGTATTGATGAAGATCCATTGTTTTTATGGCGCTAATATGTTTTCAGAGCACATCATCCACTGAAAGAAAGGCAACCCAATGGATGAGGCAGCTGATCAGCCCCCCAGAGAACATAATGGATGTGGCACAGGTCAGCCTCCCAGAGAATGTAGGTCTGAAGTTCTTGATGCCTTCAAGAAGGCACCATCCCCAAGTGTAGCCATTGTTAGCCACCTATGAAATTTGTTATATCAAAAGGTGGCTAAGACTTTTTGAGCCTTCAAGGAACAAATTTTATTACTAAAAAGTGTTGGCTCTTGAAGACTCTTGAAGGCCTCATGCCTATCCTCTGTCCAAACTTCACTGCTGTTCCCATTTTACACTTAGAAAACCTTCTGATTTCCAAGCCAGAACACTGCTGCAAGCACCATTTCCCTTTTCCCTTCTTCCAAAACTAATCTTCATTTTCTCCCCTCTTTCTCCATAAACTCCTTTATTTTCATGATCCCTCTTTTTCCCTCCATGAAAATCGTTCTTACAAGGTTGAAAACTCATTTTCTTTCCTTATCGGAACCCTCAGATTCCCTTGAAAACCATTGAAAATTCATAAAAATCATATTTTTATGTATTGTGGACTTAAGCCCCCTTGGGCTAAGTTTTTAAACCCCCCTCCATGCGCCCAAAGGCCCCACACTTGGGTGCCAAGGCGCATTAGAAATTAATAAAAACCTCTGTTTATATTAATTTTATGATTTTTTATTATATTGTGAACTTTCCGCCAGTGTAAAATATCAGTCAACCCTCACCGTCAATATGATCTGTAGATTGACGGAGCGGAGTCTGTCTCCTCGGTGGTCCCCGCATTCCACTCACCTGTCCAAAAACCGCGCGGTATTCATCACACCGCCTTTGGGCGAGGGCGGTTTTTTCCCGATTGGCAGCGATTCCATTCAACGGTTGACGCGTGGCCTTCGAACTGTTCATAAAATTGTCGTCCATCGCACGTTAATGTTCGAATGTGGACTCGACGCGATATCGCTATACACCATCCGATCTGGGGCAGGCTATCTGACGGCTATCGCCCACCGAAGATGCCCAACAGTTAACTGGGCTACGACGCGGCATTCAATAGATCTCCACCGTCGATCTGATCTACAGATCGATGGCCCATATTTCATTGCCTTGATTCATCGCCCGGTCAAACATTTTCCGCTTTGACTCTCCGTTTCCACTCTCAACTGTCGATCTTTGCGTGATCGACGTCTCTGATTTAAACAAATCTTCCGCCTTCTCTATCACTTCTCCCGATCAATCCTAACCGTTGGATGATGCCATCCAACGGCCATGCTTCCCCCACATGTCCTCCGCAACAATAAACCTATATATGCAGGATTTTTTAATATTTGTTTGTATTTTGCAGGGTTTAAATGGATTTCTCTCCATTTTTGAAGAAAATTCGAAGGCAGAGGATGACAATATTCCTTCCTTCGATTCACCAAATAAAATCATCAAAGGGTGTTAAAAACAATTTTTCATCAATCATTCATGAAGCATTGATGCCACATAACCCTGCGTAGCCCTGTATATCAGAAAAACCATGAATCGGGCACAGTCAGAGAGTATCACTGACGAAGATCAAAATGAACCAGGACAGAGGATGGAAGACATATTTCCGGGTATCACAACTAAGAATGTTTATCAAAAGCCTAATCTCCGATTTAAAAATCAGTTTAAAGAAGATCTTAAGGGTTTTATCAACAGGAGTGCTTCCACCGCCACAAATGAGGCAAATTTATTCCTTTAGCTACCACGATGCCACATGTGCCTCAAAGTATTAAATCAGAGGCCTAATTTATTGATCAGGATCAGATATTTGTCTCAAAACGCAGCCAAAGAGGAAACTCTACCAAGGAAATTAATGACAAACATCTGCAGAGTTACTTCGACGCCACATAGAGCCTCAAAGGTCAACAAAAGCTCCCACCGAGCTTAAATCTTTATGTAAATCATTTAATACAGAGGATATGTATGAATTTTTCTTCATTGAGCCCCCCAAGGGCCAAGAAGCAATTAAGTCTATATTAATTGTAATTGGAGATCTTTTATCAGATCTCACCTCCTCATTTTTCTATATATACTACTGCAGAAGATGAGAGAGGGGTTGGTTGTAGAACTTTGATATACATTTGAGCTTAATTTTCTGATTGTAAATAGTGTTCACTGGCTCTTAGAGCTCTGCTTGTGATAGATAGGTTAGGCTGAGATGTGTAGATGGTTGCTAAACTAAAGCACTGGACTTAAAGTTGTAACTGGTTTGGAGCATCAATACAAGCTGATTTATGGGATCCTGGTCTATGTTGGCGGTGATGTTTCTCTAATTGTAACTTGTTATTTTGTTTCTATTTTCACTGTGTTTCATATTCTCTTATAAAGAACAACATACATAGAGTTAGGATCTACTGTACAGCAGTAACCTTCTCTGACTGAAAATATTTATATATATGTTTTCTTCCAATCTGTGTTATTTAGGAATGATTTAATTCAGTTCAAGCATAGGAATGCTGGTGTTCCCTCATCTTATGGTCTTAGATGAATGTGATTCTTAAATGTTATTTCAGTATATGTTTAGTGAAGATGAACTGAGGAAGATATGGTGAGCCCTGGTCCCAGTTTTATCCCCACAAATATCTGAATGTTTTCCTTGGAATATGTTAAAAGCTAGCTAGTTTAGAAGAACTTACCATATCTTAGTCCATTCTGTGTTATCTTTGTGTTTGTCTTGAAAGTAACCAAGTAAAACAGAGCTAGGAGAGGATTTGTGGTGAGCCCGGCTCGCTGGTTTCTACTCCAATAGTTGCCTTCAAGTTTCCCTTTGTTTTAAAATGTTTTCTATTGAAAGTGTATCAAAGGCTGGATAGTTTGAAAGTACTTACCAGATCCTAGTTTAATTTTATGTTTTTCTTGAGTCTATGTCAAAGGCTGACTAGTTTAAAATTACTTATCAAATCCTGGGCTGCTCTTTGTTCTGCATCTGTTTAATTTCCCTTCTAAGTGTATCATTTCATTCCATAAATCAAAATTCAAAGAGATCCTTAGACATAGATGACTTGCCCCTTAGACCACTCTTGCCTCTTGCTGTTCCAATTAAACCCTATTATGATTCCATAGCCCAATGGACTAAAACTTGCAATTATCTATCTTTTTGGCCGAAGCTTACTCTGATTGCTTGCAACTTCTCACCTTTGAAACTCTTTGCATTTGGGACTTTCCACCTCAAACAGTAATTGTGCTCAACCATCTAAAAAACAAACAAACCCTTGGCCTTCATAAATAGCCTAATATTATTACCCCAAAACTTCAAATACAAATCCATCTTTGCACTTATTGGAGAGATCCCTCTCCGGATTCAGGAGGGATAGATCCTAGAATCCCAAAGTGGTTGAAATGATGTTTTTTCTGTGATTGGAATTTTCCGATCTTGCTAATTATAGATTCCTAATATGAAACAATACCTTTGAGCTCAGTATTCCACCATTCCTTGGTCTGCACCCAGTATTCAGTGTGGACCACCTTCGTCCTTACTTCTCACCTCCACTGGACACCTCTGACATTGCAGAACAACTCACACCAACAGAGTTAAACCTAGAATCCATGGAACAGACCACCATAGATTGTATCACATACATGCAAATCAAGAACACTCACCAACAGAAGATCCAACTATATCAGGTTGCCAAAGCTGGCCAACTCATGCACCAAGGAAAGTGGTTCACCAGGGACCAAGTTCAGCATAATTTTCCTCATCTCATGGAGGAACTTAACGCAATGGGGAACATTGCTTCCTAAGGGGGGAGGAATGATCCAGGTGGATATTGGTGGTCACCCACCTATTCTACTTGGGGCCCCACCATTGTCTCTTTCAGTTTTTTAGTTTCGGCACAACTTACTATTTTTAGCAGTTTTTCGGGTCCTGAACTTCCGGAGCCGTTTTGAGGCCATAAACGATGATTTTTGGGAAAACGGGGAGCAACATGGGTCCATGAATCAATTTTTCTCAGTCAAAATTTGTAGTCCTCGGATACATATTTCTAACTAGGTATGATATGCGTCAAATGGAGATCGTATGCCAAGTTATGTCCCCAGGAAGTTGAAACACCAATTTACCCAAACGGGGCCGATAGTTTTCGTGCTTCATCTCCTAGGGTTAGGGTTTTGGATGTTTAGGATTTTCCATTGTTTCTAAATAATAAATAGGCCCTTGAGCCTCATTTTAACTCAGTTTAGAGGCCTGTAACCACCACATCTCTTCTCAGAGATAGCTACTAGCGCCCTGGCTAGTTTATCTCCATTCTGTCTGTATGCAAATTTCAGTTCTTTGATATTAATGAAATGAAGCTATTTTTCCACTGGATATTTGTATTTATGGTTATATGCTTATTCTGTTGTGTTCCTGCATAAATCCATATTAAGCACTTATCCTTTCGAGCTTGTTAAAGTAAATGAATTGATATCTACTCAGTATAAGTTTAACCCTTTTCCAGACTGAGATATATTATTTACAAAAAAGGAATACCTTGGTTAAACATGACCAAAGAGGTTCTTTCAGATATTATTTTACACTTTTTTGGGTCTAAGAGAAAAGTTTACAAAAAATTACTTTTATATTTTTCTTTCGTCCTCTTTTTCAAACTCTCTAAATATGAAAAAGGACCGAGCTATCACTGTCGTTAAGATCGTTAAAACATAAAATATCGATGGGCTTGTCGATCATGGCAAGGATCCAGTTTCATTCATCGCTAGACTCATTAAATTATTAAATAGCGATAATTTATTTTCCTGAAGGGTTGAATTATAGATCAAGCAAATGTTATCCTCCTCAAGCTTGTTAAAAAATAAAGAGGTACTGGTGGACAAATGACTGGGGAAAATTTGGGAAAAGTGAGCAAGAATTCTTTTTAGTAGCAAATCACTCTTGAACATGACACTTCTTTCACTCCATGTTCATGACTGTTTGGGTTGGGTAATCATCTTGACGGTTCATTCACACCTATGGTTCATCATACCTTCACTTGGGTTTTGGGTCAATGCTGCCAACTCATCACAGTGTTGCCGATATGCTCAAGGGATGTCATCCAGTGATTTAAAACTCATCCTTCTGCAATACTCATAAACCTTCATTATCATGACCGTCATCCTTGAAAATTTCTATATCAAGTCATACCCTTGTCTCCGAAATTAGTAACTCTTGTTTTTCAATAAGGTGACTTCCTGTTGACAACAAATCAATATCCAGGAAGCTCACTTAGAAACATTAGATTCTAGTACCATGAGGCTTGTTACAGCATCAACAAGATCCTCATTTCTGGACCTTTGACCGAAATATTATGTTCGGCGTTCAACATCAAATCATCTATTCATGGCTTATGAAATGTATTGCACTACCTTGAGGGCCATTTTCATTAATGGTGGTTCTGTCGCATTTGTTAAAAGCTCACATAATTGGCTGGTAATCAAACGATGTCTTTCCATGTTCAACTACGAATCATATATTCGCATGGCTAGACTTGTACCTGAATGATCGAGTGAACGAGATAAGAAGACCCCAGATCTAGTTTCATCCATCTGGGCTGTGATTTCAGGATTGGTGTACACATTATCTGTACGGTGACCTTACATACATATTGTCATCCAAACATGGGCCTATATCTATAGGCATGTTTGCATCTGGGCAACATTCCAATGAAGATGACTTTCTGAAGTATGTACATGTTATTAGATTTTTTATGTGCTAAACATGAGAATTCCTACCCTTCGCACTTATGATCAAAGAGGATATATCATGATGTAATATACTGTAAGGTTGATGCAGGTGACTATTCCACTTCATCTCCAGGCTCATCACAGTGTAAAGCATCTCAATCAAATTTTTTTATTATTTAGATGTCATGCTTTAGAGAGCAATTGT
Source organism: Pinus albicaulis (assembly GCA_034641835.2). Lineage (NCBI taxonomy): Eukaryota > Viridiplantae > Streptophyta > Pinopsida > Pinales > Pinaceae > Pinus > Pinus albicaulis. Next base: position 1,569,213,741 of record CM076581.1, read on the forward strand.
TATAGGTCAATTTGGGCATCATTCCCAATGACCTGGTTAACTGGGCATCATCTCTAGGACCAATGACTAAGGTTTCATCATTCCCTATCATTTCAGTTGCTACATGCCCTAAGGCAAAAACAAGAACAAATCAAGCAAGAATTTCATCAAGCAAAGGTTTCCAAGGTTTGAAGCTTATTATATAGCATATGACAGCTCACCAACATAGGCTCTAAGGGTCATAAGTGCATTGCATATGTAGGTAGCCCCATGCAAGGCTGCTCTACAAAGCACTTCCCGACATTCACATGTGTGTTGGTCACATTGGGAGCGAAATTCTCATTGTTCCGGAATCTCCACTTGGCTAGTGCCTTCTAGATGAGTTCACATGTTTCAAGCTTCAGATCTAAGTGTCTAATTGAAATCTACATTACTGGAAACATGTCTTGCCTATTATTTGAAAGTCATTGATTACAAAACAGCCTACAATTCATCTATAAATTGAGCACAGATCTAAGTGCTTGAGAAGGAAGAATTTGATTAGAGAAATGCTGGACGATTTTCAATTGAGATTTATATTTGTATAGCTGCTGCTGGAGAGATTTTTACTGTGATGAGGCTTTTGGAAGTTGTTGGAAGGGTCACTTCAAATCAGACATTATATTGTAACCTCTCCTTCTATCATCAATAAAGAGTACTGCTTATGTTTCCCTATATGCATCTGTATTGACTTTGATTTTCCATATTGCAAGATCTTGGTTGATGTATATGGTTTTTGCTTTACTGATTTAGCTAACTAGCTTGAGTAGTTATCTATATTATTTCATCTTCTATTGTTTCAGTGTTGTTTCTTGCAGGAAGCATTCAGCACAAAACCACTTGAATTTGAAGCTGCAACAGAAGCGATAGAAGGAGCCATTTGGAAGCGAATGATCAAGTAAGCCTCCAATCATTTCTGTGTATCTATTCTGAGTTAGGAAAAATAGTTGTATAGTCTTTCACCTATTTTTCTAGACTAGCACCTGTCTAGGGAATCGTGATTTATCTATAATTCACAATTCTGGCCAACACTCTTCAAAAATCTATTGTACATATAGTTCAATTAGATAGAAAAAATGTCGAGGTCATTGGAGAAATGTTGTCAGTATCCATTAGATTATCATCCAATCCAAGGATACTATAAATAATTGGCATTTTGGTTGCAGATATCCCTGAATTTTACGGTCTTATTTTAAGCAGGGATTGGTGTGAAAAGTTACATGGATATTTCGCTACCGATTGGTCACATATGTGGTTACCATAAAATGGTAAACCAAATCAAATCAGAGTTGATCGTGAAAAATTCATGAAACATACAGTCATTGAACTTGAAGAAATGAATGAACCTGTAGCTTTCACTAATAATATTATTGGAAATTACTCAGCTAATTCATTTCTTGGATCGTTCAATGCCCATATTTCACCTTTTTCAATAAATACTACTATTTCTCAAATTGAAAACTTTTCTCAAACAGACACTTTTAAATGTATTAATATTAGCAATAAAATTTCAAAACATTATTTATTTTGGACTTTATACTTTGATGGTTCAAAATCAGAAGATGGTGCAGGAGCAGGTTGCATTTTAATCAAACCGCAAGGAGAGAAAATGATGCAGGAGTAGGAGGCTTAGAGACAAAAGGCTTAATTAATTATTCCAAAAATCCAAAAAAATGTTACAAGCAAAGGTGTTGGTACCTTTAGCTGTAAATTTACAGTTTTACTAGATAGGGTTGAACTAGTATCCAGGAAGTTTGAGCTGTTTTAGATTAGATTTAGCATATTTAGCCTTCATTTGATATATTTAATGAAGATATTATGTAATTAGGATTTTATCTAAATCAGGAGAATTCAATCCTCAAGAGGAGGTCGACTGTTATGTAAAACACTATAAATGTAACCTCTGAGAAGGAGAAAATCGAATTGGGCCGTAGAAGAATTGATTGAGAGGGTTTTGCCTCTGATTTAATAAAGTTGCAGAGTTTTTTTATCTATTTTATGCTTGGAAAATTCCAAGAGGGTTTCATCTCTTCGAAAAATTCATTGAATTAATGTTTTCTGTGTAATATTTGAGTGTGATTAGGTTCTATGTAAAAGATTAGGATAAAAATAAAAATACTATCTTCGATATTAGTAAAAAACAATAATATTTTAATGTAATTCATAAGCTAAAATTGGATAATAATTTAGTACTTTTTAGGATAAATAATTAAGAAAAAAGTAGACACTTTAATCCACATAGGGTCTTATAAAATTAATAATAATCAATCCTTTTGATCATTTAATACAATCTACTAGGACCTCTCTACATAATTTTAGGATTAGAATGAAAATACAACACTTTGACTTGATTAAAAACAATGCTTTATGAAAAATTAAAAATAAACATAATAAAATAATTAACCCAAAATTAAATTAGCATAATACTTTAAAAAAAAGGGATGAAATTAATAATGAGATATATTAAACATTTTTAGCATGTAAACTCAAAACATCATTATAATGATTATGATACATTTATAAAACAAAATAAACTAAAACTCATCATAATTTAAAAATAAATAAATTAATTAATTAATTAATAATAATTGAAAATTTTAGAAATTAAAGCATTTAGTTGTTAGCTGGTCGGCTCTCCTTCTTGTCATTTTCCACTATTTATTCATCACTCATTGTCTCTCTTTTTTGCAAGAATGTCCTAATGATGGGTCTTGTTTTAGACCTGAAACGTAGACTTAAAAATGAGAACTGTGGAGATTCTGAGCTGTGATTCTAAAGATGAAGAGGAAATCGAGGAATTCTAGTTTCTTTGGCTTGAGATCAAAAATCGATAATAGATTTACATTTGTGAATTATAGAGTGGGGAAAGAAGTTTCCAAGAGGAGTTGAAGTGAAAACTATAAACCAGTAGAAATTCGACTTCAAATGCGATTGAAACAAAAGATTGTAGACCAAGCGGTTTTGGTAAAAACCAGTCACTGTTTTCGCGCTGCTTTTGGGGTTACGAGTGGATTTTTCTATTTGAACGCGATTGTATCGGATCATGACACGTCACAGAGGTGAAAGCGCCAGTTTCATGTGACTTTTGGTTGATAAGTCATGGGGGTTGATTGAACGCAATAGTCGTTCGATCAATAACAAGTGAGATCTGACGGTGTTTGCAGTCGAAGTTGCGTGGAGATTTAACAAAAGGTATGGACCCGATGATTATTTCAATATAATTTTATTAAAGTGTTTTGAAGTTTGGAACCCACTTCTGAAAGGTTTTCATTGTTTAAAAGTAAATTAATACATTTCCGAAGGGTTTTAAACATTGTTTCAAAGTGAGCTATAATGTTTCCGATGGGTAAAGGGGACTTTTCTTCCGCATAGTATTTTATTAAATAAATCAAGAAAAATTACTAAATTTTGATGACCGAGAGTGGAATTAAGGTTCAGGAAAAAATTCCTCTTGAATTAGAAAGCATTGTGACAAAATTTGAACAGCTCTGCTTAACGCCTGCACCCACATTGCCATCATTTGTGGTATCAGAGCAGTCTTCAGAGCATTTTCTAGACATTGAACAAGCTTCCAAAATTCAGAAAAAGAAATCCAACATGGCTGTCAGAATTGGTGAAGGAGGTGGTGTTGGTAGAACAAGAGGTAGACTAGTTGCAAATGCTGAAGTATTAGAGACTATGTAGCAGATTCAAGCTAGATTGGAAGCAATGGAAGCAAGACAACGGAGAGATCCTGAAGATGTTAGTGAACTTGAATATGAAGAAGAAGAAGAAGGAAATGATGAGCTTAATCCTGATATGAGATTCTTTAAATCAGTTTTAGGATCTACATCCAAGCCTAGACTTGAAGTATCAGCTTTTGCAGGAGGATTGAATCCAGAAGAGTTGATAGACTGGATCAATGAAATGAATAAATTCTTTGATTATGAAGAGATGAGTGAAGAAAATAGAGTTAAATTTTTTGTCACAAGGTTGAAAGGACATGAATCACTTTGGTGGGATGGAGTGCAAGCAAAAATAAGGAGAGTTGGTAAGCAACCAATTAAGAATTGGAACAGAATGGTAGAAAAGTTGAGAGGTAAGTTTTTACCTAATGACTATCAGCTTTCATTATTTAGAAAAATGTAGAATCTTAATAGAGATTAATGACAGTAAAATAATACACAGAAGAATTTTACAAAGTGAGCATAAGAGCAGGACAAATTCAAGATACAACAGTGAAGATTTTCAGGTACATAAATGGTATCAGAATGGAGATTCAATATGAAATAAGTCTATTATCTCCTAAAACAGTAGAAGAGCTTTACCAGATGGCCTTAAAAGATGAAGAAAAACTCATAAGAAATCAATATGCCAAAGGAAGAGGTACTTTTCGAGGAAGAGGAAGTCAAGGTGGTAGAGGAAGATCTATAGCACCAAGATATGGAGCTAGTAGTAGCTCACCTCAGTATGCACCCACAGAAGGTGATGCAAGTGGCAGAAGGAGTCCTTATAGAGGAAGAGGAGGCAGAAACATAGGAAGAGAAGTCAGATGTTACAGATGTAACAAATTAGGACATAGAGCCTATGAATGTCCATAGAATGTGGGGACAAACCAGAGAAATGCAATTGTTGCTCAGACTGAAGAAGAAGCAGCAAAGTTGCCTGAAATAGAGAAATAAATTTTGCTAGAGAAAGGAGAATCTTTGGTGGTTAACAAAGTTTTGTTAAAAAAAACAAAGGAAGTTGTTGAATCAATGAAAAGAAAGACGTTTTTTAGAAGTGTGTGCAAAGTTCAAGGGAAATGATTTAAATTGGTAATTGATAGTGGCAATACATATAATTTGGTCTCTACAGAGGTGATAGAGAAGTTGAAATGTAAGACAAGGGAACATCCAACACCCTACAAGGTGTCGTGGCTTCAGAAGGGACATCAACTGATAGTAAAGGGAAAATGTGAAATAGAATTGCAAATGGGTAGTTACAAAGATAAAATCATGTGTGATGTGATTCCTATGGATGTGTGTCACATATTATTGCGTAGACCTTGATAGTATGACAGAGTAGCAGTACATGATGGAAAGAGAAACACTTACAAGTTTTTCAAAGATGGTATGAATCAAACATTGTTACCTATGGAAGAAGAAGATGCATCATGTAAAAATTCTGATCCAAAGGCTTTATTGTTGAGTGGAAAAGAATACTTGTAGCAGATTGAAGATGATGAGGTAAATTTTGCTTTAGTTTGAAAACCTAAGGTAGTATTTACTTCTACTAAAATTTCTGATTTGCCAATTGAAATTCAAGAAATGTTGGAGAACTATTGTGATATTATTGTGGATGATTTTCCTGATGAATTACCACCTGTAAGAAGAATCAACCATCAGATAGATTTGATTCGAGGATCAAATTTTCCAAACAAAAAAAATTACAGAATGACTCCTACAGAGAATGAAGAAATCAAAAAGCAAGTACGAGAATTGGTTAACAAAGGTTTGATCAAAGAAAGTTTGAGTCCTTGTGCAGTACCTACAATATTAAGTCTGAAGAAAGATGGAGGTTGGAGAATGTGAACTGATTCAAGAGAAATTAACAAGATAACAATCAGGTATAGATTTCCTTTACCTAGAATTGAAGATTTGATGGATTGTTTGAGTGGAGCAAGGTATTTTTGAAAACTAGATTTGAAAAGTGGGTATCATCAAATTAGGATAAGGGAAGGAGATGAATGGAAAACAACCTTTAAAACAAATGGGGGATTATATGAATGGATGGTAATGCCTTTTGGTTTATAAAATGCACCTAGCACACTTACAAGGCTTATGAATGAAGTATTGAAGGAATTTATTGGTAAATTTGCAATACTATATCTGGATGATATATTAATTTATAGAAAAGCAAAGGAAGAACAACTGAGAAATCTTAATTATGTATTAAGGAAGTTACATCAAGAGAAGTTACTAATAAATTTAAAGAAATTCTCATTCATGAAAGAAGAATTGGTATATTTAGGTTTTCTTGTTTCTGCTGAAGGATTAAAAATGGATCCAAAGAAGATAAAGGAAATTGTGGAGTGGCCTTTGTGTAGTCAATTTAGCGTCCTAAATTGCTAACATAAATTATCAACCAGGGCTAGTAAACTGATGAAGTGTGGTGCACTATATGTGCTTAAGTGACCTCTTCCTTACTTTTTTGTATGTGTTTTTCGTATTGTTTTTATGTAATGTACCTCCGGAGTGCTCTAACTGAATTAACATGCAACTAGTCTATGGAATTCTACAGTCTATTTGTCCATCATGATTGGTATTTTGGAAGGGTTCCTTATTTTGGAAGAGTTTTTAGAACAATCCTGACTGTGTAATTGAGTGAAAATGCAAGCATAAAGATTGAAAGCAATGAAAAACTAAGATATCATAGCCATCTCCCACTCGTCATTATGATATTTTGGACAAGTGTTTAAGAGCAAGAACAGCGATGGTACTTAGTGAAAACACATAACTAAAACGTTCAAGATCACAGTCATGCCTTGGACATCATAAGGATCTTTTGGAAGAGTTTCTTCTTTTGGAAGAGTGTTTAGAACAAGTGTAACTGTAATAGTGAACAAAAATAAATTACAATTAAATCCTACAACACTATAGCCATTTCCCATTCATCATTATAATCTTTTGGAAGAGCTTCTTCTTGTGGAAGAGTTAGAATGAGTATAACTATAGTAACTAATAAAAGCAACTACGAATTCAACTTCTAATCCTACAATACTATAGCCATTTCCCATTCATCATTATAATTTTTTGGAAGAGCTTCTTCTTGTGGAAGAGTTAGAATGAGTATAACTATAGTAACTAATAAAAGCAACTACGACTTCAACTTCTAATCCTACAATACTATAGCCATTTCCCATTCATCATTATAATCTTTTGGAAGAGCTTCTTCTTGTGGAAGAGTTAGAATGAGTATAACTACAGTAGTTAATAAAAACAACTACAAATTCAACTTTAGAAACGTAAAGGCAACTAAGATACTCAACATGATACAACCAAATCTTTTTCATCTAATAATGATATTTTGGAAGAGCATTTTAAGAAAAAGAATGATTGTAAGATAATGAAGATCTTTCAGTTAAACAAATAATGCAAGACATGAATTAAAAGCTACTTATCTAGAAAGCATGTAAAAGCCTCCTTGGATAGCATGGGCCCTCTGCTACCAATTTGGTGAAGTCCTTCAGCTCCTTAAAGTTGTAATCAAAACATCATCAAAGAACTGAATTTCTTTATTGAAAATCTCACAAATCTACATCCCATTCCATCTTGAACTTTGTTACAAAATACTCCTATTTTCTCCTACTTCTTCATTACTTCTTCATTACTTCTTCATTAACCATGATAGGAGAAAGCTTCTCCTATTTATACAAAATATGAGGAGTCATCTCATTAATGAGAGTCCATGAATCTCTCCCTCCAACTCTAGAGTTACAATCAAAATAGGAAATGATAAGACACATGTCTTTCTAGAATTTCAACACAACTTAAGAAAGGAGACACATATCCTCTTAGAGTTTCAATACAACAAGGAAGTGAGACACATATCCTTTTAGAGTTTCGATACAACAAGGAAGTGAGACACATATCCTTTTAGAGTTTCAATACAACAAGGAAGTGAGACACATGTTCTCATGATCCCATGATCTTCTCCAACCAAATTCGAATTTGGCCTTAGAGTGCCACATAAGGGTCTTCTAGAAGTCTCCTTTTTGACCTATACATGTCACAAAACTCACAACACATATATAGATATATGAAACTATGTTAATTGTCTAGTTTCTAATCATAAATTCACTTTAAATACATAAAATAAATAACTTTGGAAAACAAGGATCCTAACCCATATATTTATGAAAAATGGTTATTTGATGTAGGGCTTTAGGTCAGATGGCTATGAAATAAGGGCTAGATGGTTATGACATAATGAAAATATGTATGAATATGGAAAACACTTTTGAGACTCAACAGCCTTCACCTAAAAGTGTTTTTGAGGTAAGAAGTTTTCATGGTCTTGCTATTTTTTATAGAAAATTCATAAGGAATTTTAGTAAGATCAATACACCTACCATTAAAACCATAAAAAATGACAAACAACCATTCAAGTGGATTGCTAAAGTTGAAAGGAATTTTCAGTTCTTAAAGCAAAAGATAACTGAGAAACCTATCTTAGTTTTGGCTGATTTTAATATACCATTTCAAGTGAAATGTGATTCCAGTGAGGAAGCTATTGGAGCTGTATTAAGTCAAGAAGATAGACCTATAGAATATTTCAGTGAGAAGCTGAATGATACAAGGAGGAAGTACTCTTCTTATGACAAGGAATTTTATGCAATTGTACAGTCGTTGAAGAAGTGGAGACATTATTTAATGTCTAAAGAATTTGTGCTATATTCAGATAATCATGCTTTACATTATATTATGCAACAACCTAAATTGAATCAAAAACATGCAAAATGGGTTCAATATATTCAAAGTTTTAACTTTTTATTGAAGCATATAAGTCGTCAAGCAAACAAGGTAGCTGATGCCTTGAGTAGAAAAAGCATTCTTGTTCAAGAAAGTCAAATTCAAGTGTTAGGTTTTGATTTTCTTAAAGAACTCTATAAGATAAATTTGGATTTCAAAGAAGCATTTGAAGCATGTTGTAATCTTGTTTTGATAGATAGAATTCAGTGGTTCGATTATTTCTTGCAAGAGGGCTTATTGTTTAAAAGAAATCAGTTGTGCATACCAAATTGTTCTATGAGAGAAAATTTAATCAGGGAGAAACATAGTGGTGGACTTGCTAGACATTTTGGTGTTGATAAGACTTATGAGCAACTAAGTCATTTTTATTTTTGTCCATAGATGACATTTGAAGTGGAAAATTATGTGAGGAATTGTAAAATTTGTCAATATGCAAAAGGGAAAAAGTCAAAATGCAGGTTTTTACATTCCATTACCTATTCCAGATAGACCTTGGGATATAGTAAGTATGAATTTTGTTTTAGGATTGCCTAAGACATAGAGAGGGAATGCTGAAATTTATGTTGTAGTTGACATATTTTCAAAAATGGCACATTTTATTCCATGTTATAAAACCAGTGATGCTACTCATGTTGAAAATTTGTTTTTCAAGGGGATTGTCAGATTACATGGGCTAACTGAAATTATTGTCTCTGATAGAGACAATAGATTTTTTGGTCATTTTTGGAGGACATTGTGGAAGAAGCTTGGTACTAAACTAAGTTTCAGCTCAGCTTATCACCCTCAGATTGATGGGCAGACTGAAATAGTGAACAGGAGGTTGGGTAATATTTTGAGAAGTCTTGCAGGAGAACATCCTAAACAGTGGGATCATATTTTAACATAGGCAGAGTATGCATATAATGATTCACCTAATAGAAGTACAGGACAGAGTCCATTCCATATTGTTTATGGAATGCACCCAAGAGGAGTATCTGAATTGAGGAACTTGGGGAAAGCAGAAATCAGAAGTGCTGAAGGAGAGGATTTTTCTTAAGAAATTCAAGTAATACATGAAGAGGTAAAGCAGCAGCTACAAGACACTAGCATCAAGTACAAAAACAAAGCAGATTTGAGAAAAAGAGAAGTTAATTTTGAAGTTGGTGATTTGGTTTTAGCACACTTGAGGAAAGAGATATTTCCAAAGAGGAAGTATAACAAGTTAAAATTGAAAAAGATAGGACCATGCAAGATATTGAGAAATTTTTCTGCAAATGCTTATGAAATTGAATTACCATCTGATATTGGAATAACTCCAATATTCAATGTTGCTGATTTTTACAGATATGAAGATGGTGGCACATATGAAAAACCAGAATATAGAGAAAATATTGACTGGGTAAAACAGTTACCCACAACAAAGACATTACAACCAGAGAGGATCTTAGACAAGAAAGTGTTTAAGAAGACTAGAGTACAGGAGTATTTTCAATATTTGATCAAGTGGAAGGATCAACCAATTGAGGATGCTACCTGGATGATAGAAACCATGCTATAGAAATTGGGCAGTTTTGTGGAACCCATGAATATTTTTGTCCTAAGGATTCTGATGCAGGAGCATGAGGCTTAGAGAAAAAAGGCTTCATTAATTATTCCAAAAATCCAAAAAATGTTATAATCAAAGGTGTTGGTACCTTCAGCGGTCAATTAACAGTTTTACTAGATAGGTTTGAACTAGTATCTAGGAAGATTGAGCTATTTTAGATTGGATTCAACATATTTAGCCTTCATTTGATATATTTAAGGAAGATATTATGTAATTAGGATTTTATCTAAATTAGGAGAATTCTATCCTGAAGAGGAGGCCGACTGTTATGTAAAACACTATAAATGTAACCTCTGAGAAGGAGAAAATCGAATTGGGTCATAGAAGAATTGCTTGAGAGGGTTTTGCATCTGATTTAATAAAATTGCAGAGTTTTTTTTTTCTGTTGTATGCTTGGAAAATTCCCAGAGGGTTTCATCTCTTCGAAAAATTCATTGGATTAATGTTTTCTGTGTAGAATTTGAGTGTGAATAGGTTCTATGTACAAGATTCAGAGGAAACCGAGGAATTCTAGTTTCTTTGGCTTGAGATCGAAAATCAATAATAGATTTACATTTGTGAATTACAGAGTGGGGAAAGAAATTTCCGAGAGGAATTGAAGTGAAAACTGTAAACCAATAGAAATCCGACTTCAAATGTGATTGAAACAAAAGTTTGTAGACCAAGCAGTTTTGGGAAAAACTGGTCATTGTTGTCGCACTACTTTTGGGGTTGCAAGTGTTTTTTTCTATTTGAACGCGATCGTATTGGATCACGACACGTCACTGAGGCGAAACCACCAGTTTTGTGTGAATTTTGGTTGATAAGTCACGGGGGTTGATTGAACGCGATAGTTGTTCGATCAATAACAAGTGAGATCCGACGGTCTTTGCACTCGAAGTTGCATGGAGATTTAACAAAAGGTATGGACCCGATGATTATTTCAGTAGAATTTTATTAAAGTGTTTTGAAGTCCGGAAGCCACTTCTGAAAGTTTTTCATTGTTTAAAAGTAAATTAATACATCTCCTAAGGGTTTTAAACATTGTTTCAAAGTGATTTATATTGTTTCCGATGGGTAAAGGGGAATTTTGCTTCCGCATAGTATTTTATTAAATAAATAAAGAAGATTTATTAAATTTTCATGACCGAGAGTGGAATTAAGAGTCGGGAACAAATTCCTCCTAAATTAGAAAGCATTGTGACAAAATTTGAACATCTCTCCTTAACGCCTGCACCCACAATGCCATCAGAAAACAATGCTAGCTTACAAAATTTAATTTCAATGCACAAATAGTACCGATGAATATGAAGCATCGATAAAAGGTCTATACAAAGCTATTGGATTAAACGTTAAATATTTACAGGTGTATGGAGATTCTGAGATAATTGTTAAACAAGTCAGAAACACATTTCATTGTATTTCTAGACATTTGAAACACTATCAAGCTTTAGCTCAAAGCCTTACATCCCATTTTTTTTCATTCAATATCTCCATAGTTCCTAGATTACAAAATGAAAGTGTTGATTTACTTGCTAATGTAGCATCTAAACTAATACCATCTGAAGAATTTAGCCCAGACAGATTTTCAGTTGAGTTAATTTTTAGGCCTTCCATTCCTGATAACATAACAAATTGGAGAATATTTAATAATGATATAGATATAGTATATTTTCTTACATCAGATAGATCTTACGAGGGTCAAATCGTAGATGAAAATGAACATGACTTACAGATTGAAAATAAACAAAATGCTATTCCAATTCCCAAATATGTAGTCAAAACGGAAGATCTCTATGATTTGAAAGATAGGTTTAAGAATATTACCAATTCAAAAACCTAGAGTTCTACTTTAAAATTTGAATTGATTAACCTTGGTACACCAGAAAAACCTCAAAACATTAACCTAGGTCTTGGTTTAAAACCTGAAGAAAGGATGTCATTCATTAAGTGGTTGAAAACATATAAAAATATCTTTGCATGGGATTATTTAGATCTCAAGACATATGATACTTCTATAATTCAGCATACCATACCTAATGTCTTAGATGACAAGCCTGTTTAGAAAAAAAATAGAAAGATCCACCCAAACTTAGAAAGTCAGATTAAATCTGAATTAAACAAACTTCTTAAAGACAAAATCATTTTTCCTGTTAGACATTCAAAATGGGTGTCAAACATGGCCCCAGATAGAAAGAATAATGGAGACATTAGGATTTGCATAGACTTTAGAAATTCGAATAAAGCTTGCCAAAAGGATAATTTTCCTTTGCCTACCATGGAATAGATATTGCAGTCAGTTGCAGGATCTGAATTGATGTTTTTTTTCGATGGATTTTTAGGATACAATCAGATTATGGTACATCCAGATGATAGATTAAAGACAAAATTCAGAACAAAGTGGGGAACATACGCATACCAAAAAATTCCATTTGGGCTAATTAATGTTGGTGGTGAGATTTCAACTTTCTATGGATATAGCTTTCAGAGGACTAATCAACAGCTCAGTTTTTATACACTTGGATGAAATTACTATCTCTTAATAGAAGGTAAATTATTAGTGTTCATTGTCTCCAAAAAAGGAATCCATATTGACCCTGAGAGGATTCAGGAAATCGAAAACATTACTCTACCATATAATAAAAAAAACAATGCGATCATTTTTAGGACAAATTAATTTTGTAAAAAGGTTTGTTCCTAATTTTTCCCAAATCATCTTACCCCTGCAATCAATGATAAAGAAAAATTCACTTTTTAAATGGGTAAAAGATGAGAGAAATTCTTTTGAGTTGATTAAGAAAGCCATCATCAAAGCTCCTTCTTTAACAACTCCCAATTTTCTTAAGCCATTTATATTATACACATTCTCTTCTGATACGTCATATGCAGCAGTTTTGACATAGCTAAATGATCAAAACATTGAAGCACCTATTTCTTTTTTCAGTTCTAACCTTCAAGGTGCTGAATTAAATTATATAGCTATGGAAAAATAGGTTTTTGTTGTGTTTAAAACCTTGAAACATTTTAGACCTTTTCTCCTAAAAACATATACTAAAATAATAGTACCTTACTCAGCAGTAAGGCAATTATTAATCCAACGAGAGGTCGAAGAGAAGAGAGAAAATTAGGTTACCACACTTCAAGAATATGATGTAGAGATACATCCTGCTAAAATTGTTAAAGGTCAAGGTCTCTGCAGGATGTTAAATGGAGCCTTTCATTTACCAACAGAAGAAGATTAATCGAATGAAATACAAATATCTGAGGTAAGCCTAAACTATTCTCAGTCATAATACGCTGATCTGAAATTTTTCTTAAAAAATGGATATGCTCCATTATAGCTCAATTACACAGTAAAGCGTGCTCTAAGGCTTAAAGAAAATCAATATCAACTCATAGATGAAGAATTACGATTCTGTACTACTGAGATGTTTAGAGAAAACTGAAGCTAAAAAGGTAATGCAGGAATTAAATGATGGACCAGCTGGAGGTCATTTCGGAGGAAACACCACAGCTCATAAAATACTACATGCTGGTTACTATTGGCCAACTCTATTTAAATATGCACATGAATATGTGATAAAATGAAAATTATGTCAAATTGCAGCAGGAAGAGAAAGGAAAGAAGCATTTCCACTACAACCAGTAAATATCCAACAACCATTCAAACAATGGGGGTTAGATATCATAGGTGAAATAACTCCAAACTCTTCTAAAAAACATAAATATATTCTAACTGCAACAGATTATTTCACAAAATGGGTAGAATTTATCCCATTAAAGGTGGTTACTACACAAAATATTATAGAATTTATTAATCAGTTCATAATCACCAGGTTTGGTCTCCCATTAGCTTTGATATTTGACAATGCATCTTACTTTTCTGGAAATGCTATGATAGAATTAGGTTTGAAAAGAGGTTTTAAATTAAAATACTCGGCTTACTATTATCCGCAAGGTAATCAATTGGCTAAATCTAAAAATAAAAACCTTATCAGAATCAACAAACGAACTATAGAACAAAATCACAAAAATTGGGACAAAGCACTATTATTTTCTTTTTGGGCAGATAGAATGACCCAAAAGGCCTCGATAGTTACTTCTCCATTTGTATAAGTTTATGGGAAATAAGTAGTTCTACCCACAAATATAACAATACCATCATTTTCTTTAGTGTATTTTACTCATGAAAATCCTTCATCTTCCCTTCAACTTAGACAAGATCAAATTCTTAAAATGGAAGAACAGAGAGAAAAATCCAAAACTATACATACTCATCATCAACAAACTGTTAAAGCCTCATTTGACACAAGATCTACCAGTCCAAAAACTTTTGAAATTGGAGACCTTGTTTTAAAATGGGATAAGGCACATGAGGAAAAAAGTAAACATACCAAATTCCAAAGACTATGGCTTGGTCCATTTCAAATCATAGAAAAAATAGGTTTATCTACCTTTTTGTTACAAGAATTATTAGGTAAGAAATACTCCTTGCCTATGAATGGTAAAATTCTTAAAAAACATTTCTCTTAGAAATCAAGATTTAAATTTCACTTTGCTTTAAGAAAATAAAAGTTGAAAACAACATCATTTTTGGTTGATTCAAGGTTTTAAAATTTCTGATAAATTTATTTGATCTTTTGCTTCTATAAATAATTAAAGCAAAAATATGATTATAACTATGAGAATTGAGTAAACCTTATTTCTTTGAAATATTTTGAAATTTACTAAAGACATTTACTTCCTAAAAGGACTCTTAATGTCATAAAATATAGATGCTATGTATCAGTCAAGAAAGAAACCTTTAACCTAGAAAGGATTCTCTACGAAAAGGTATCTACCAACTCTATAATTATCATCCATATCTCTTAAACGAGCTAATGATTCATCCCATCTGATAAAATTTCTTCTTCAAAGTATAATTCAAAAAGAAAAGAAATATATACAATATACAAACTCAAAAGAAAATAAATCTCATCATGAGCTTGTTTATCATAATCATAGAGAAATAATCTAGATTGATATTACCAATACTGCATACCATAACAGGGTAATAGCTAAATGATTATAAAAATCAAGAGACAAGGGGTCTCATCACGAGCCAACTTTTTTAGCCTAAAGTACTATCAGTGAATGACATTGTCACTATCAGGCCACCAAACCTGGACAATGATTTTGAGAATGTGTCAGAAAAAAGAAATTCAATTATATGTAAAATTAAACTTTGAAATAAGAAATCAAATTCATATGGGACCATGAATCATTATTGGCTAAAAGATAACCCTGTCGAGGCTATAAATGCCTTCTGGCAATAGTGGCTCTATTTGCGATAAATGAGTAAAAATATATGAAACCAATTTTTAGAGAACACCTACTTTATCTTTTTAAATCTGAGTACCAACTGATATAGACACCTATGTGTTATCATTGAATGGCTTGACAAAGAAAAAAATGAGATAGGTAAATAGATTATATTCCAAAAAAACATTGTTTAATTCATGAATCATACTATTATTATTCTCATAAAAATTTTCTTGTTTTGAAAGTTTAGAAATATCAAACAAACGAATTAGAGATATATGGTTCTCCCAAGTGAATCACCAATTGTTGTGCTATGCAACAACCCCCCCATTTTTATTTTCAAAATAATTTAAAATTTGATAATATAAATAGGGACCTTTATTAATATGTATTTTTTCATTTTGAATAAAAAATCAAACTCCAAAACATTTTTTATTTTTAAATATAAAACAAAAAACAAAAAAGAAATTAATAAATTTCATTTTCATATCTTTTTGATCACCTTATGGAAAATTGCATCCCGCATAATATTTTCCCATTAAAATTTAAGCACAAAACATAAAAACTCGATTTGCGATTTTGCAATTTGAACTTCACAAGAAGCATCATAAATCGCACATCACACATATACATTTAAAACTTAAAAAATATTACTTACCAATGCTCCGATGTTGCGATATCCCAATGAAGGCAATTTGGCAATTGGGGGATATTGCGAAATCGCATATCGCATAAACGTAAAGCTTGTTAAAAAAATTTGCTTCACAAAACAGGTTCAAAAATGCGTGATGCGATGGAATTGACAGGGTTTAATCAAGGTTTTAATGTGAAAATAAATCATGTCAGAAATAATTAATCACGTTTCATCATCCCAATGCAAATATTTATTGTTTTGTTACGGCTAATTAATGATACAGCTGCTTCCTGGATCTTTTAGTTTAAAATTAGTCATTTCACTATATATTTCATCACTTAATCGTTTCTCTGTCTTAAATAGGAATTTTTCCTCAAGAGATGTCCACACGCAAGATAATGCAGAAACACGAAAAACAAACTATTGCAGAATTTGAATGTATATAAATGTTGTCCACAATCACAGATATTGTTTTCACTGTAGATGGAGGTGCTACAACATGGAAAGCTGTCTAGATTATCCTCGAAGATGAAAAACCTGAAGTAATGGAGTTCAAGGCAACTGCTGATGATGCAAAGCCCTCAGATTTACAGTTAAAATATGTTGAATGCTCCTTCCTTCACAGAATAGTAGCTAGAGCCTGGCTTTTATCATACACTGATATGATAAAATGGGTGGTTGAGAATTCAACAATTAAAGATAGACAATTCATAACCATTAAGGATGAAATCTTAGGCTCTTTCAGAGCTGAAGATTTGAAAGTCTGATACAAACTGCCCAACCAACTAGACATCTATGACAACTAGTTTGTCGAAAAAATTGCAAAATATAATGAAGACCCTTTCAAAATTATTCAAGGTTGGAGGAAAATGGATAACAAGTTTAAGCATGATAAGTTAGGTATGTATCCTATTGCTTCACTTGAAAATCCTTACAATTTTACAGCATCAATGCTGTGCAGATTATATGGTCTCCCCGATAACACCAAGTTCTTCATTAATTGGGTTCCCTTAATTGACTCTTGTGTTAATTCTCACATCATGAATTGGGCAACCATTCTTTCCGAAAACCTACCCAAAGGGACTAATGAATATCGCTAGACAAGAGTTAGTTCTTCCAAATCCATGCCCCAATTTTTCATGAGTGCATATGTCTTTTACGCCATTTGTTTCTTCACCATATTTCCAATTATGGGTTGGAAATGGACTCCCGAGGACCCTACCCCTATTCATTTAAGTCATAAACAGATATGGGAACATCATTTTGTACCGCACTTCCACAGATTATGTTATGGGGTTGTATTACCATTACATCAGTTAATGTTTGATAGAAAGAGCCCCAGATTCACTAAGGAAGCCATCATAGATCTCCAAATGACAGGAAGATGTTTCATTGAAGAATCATTTTCATACATTAGAGTATTTGAAAGCTCTGCTCCTCCACATGTGCTTCCTATGTATGTTTCAGATAAACTAATGGAAAGAGAAGTGGCTTACCAAACTGTCGGCAATGGACTCACTAAAACTCTAAAAGATAATAAAAAATCTTTATGGCCAAGTTTCCCAATTCAATGTGGTTTATTCTCTCTCATGAATTTCAATCATGCGTCGAAAGAATGCCAGAAAATTCATCTTTTGAAACGCCCTGTTCTACCACCAATGCAATTCAACCCATGACAGATCGGTTGTAAATTTACTCAGTCAGTAAAAATGAAACCTACCATACATACAGATGATAGATTTGAAGACATTTTGCAATCCATTGAAACTTTTGAAGAAGTTCAAAACTTTGTCAGATTGAATCTAAACCCAGAGGACTTATAAAGTCCATGAGTATAGATGTTAGGATATTCCAACACATGAGAAATAGTGAAGAATAACTTAGTCTAGTGTAGATTTAGGTAAAGTGTGTTTCTTTACCATGTACATTTGTAACTTATAATCTGACGGGCACGATTTGTAGTGATCTAACGGTTATCTCTCACCTCATTATTAACGACAAATGATCCATGGCCTAACAACCGATTGGTTCATGATCTCTATTTAAAGAGGATGGAGGGTCATTTTTCCGGTAACTGTTTATGAGAGAAACATATGTAACCTTTATTTTTATATTAATAAATTTCCTGAAGTGGCCATGTTGGCTCAGGCCGTGGACTATTTCCCTCTTTGAGGGTTTTAACCACGTGATTATACTAGTTGTGATATGTTTGTGAGTGGTGACCTTTGGTTCTTGATCTATGGAACTTACCCTCTAAATTCCTACATGTTATCAAAGCTATTTTGAGGGCCGCATCTATTGTTGATCAAAATCCAAAGCGGTTTTGACTGCAGGCGACTGCCGTTTTGTAGATCTACTATTTCTGAACATTTTTGGGCTTGTAGAACTTCTCTGTTCTGTCTGGAGAGTCTGTTACAGTTATGAACTCCTTTCGTTTCATGCGAAAATTTTTATGGCTGCGCAAGTTATGACAGTTTAGATCTGGAGGTATAAAGCATATCTTTTTCAATTATATTTGTTAATAGTTCTGCTTATTTCGGTTCCCTATGTTTATTTTTTATTTTTAGGTTTTATTTATTTTCCGGATCTATATCCTCTTCTCTATGTATGCTATTTTCTCTGTGCTGCGTGCGATCTCGGCAAATCAGAAACAGGAAAAGGGATTTTTTTTTCTATGCATGCTCTTTCCCTGCATCTTTGTGTGATCTAAGGAAATCAAAAATAGTGAAAAAATTGATAATTGTCAGTAATTCTAAACAAAAATATAACATTCTATCGTAAGGCTTGAATTTCAATTTTTTTTTGCTCATTTTTTGTGTTTTTTTGTGCAGGAAAAGGCATGCACACTGAAGAAAAAAAAACCCTTCCTCCTTTCAAACAATAACAGAATCCTTTTACTATCTCACTTGGTGAGGGGTTAGTTTATGAGAATAGAGTTCTTGGTTTCAAATCTCTTTATCAAGCTTCTTTTGTAAAAAAAATTTGTTAAAAGGGGTGGATTTTTTTTTTTTAAAGTCGCACTTCATCCCGTTCCCATAAATATTCAGCGTCTTCAACTCGTTTTTTCAAAAAGGCATAACTTCTTCATCTGGAAGCCATTTTTCGAGCTGGTTTTTTTTTAATCAGCCTAAGCTTTTGAGATCTTTTGAATGATGTAGTTGGTTTCAGCTTTATTAGCTTCAGTTTTTTTTAAAATGGAAACTGGATGCCCGATTATTCTTAACAACACCAATTATTTCCAATGGCTACCTCACATGGTAGATATACTTAGAAGTAAAGGACTTTATAGAATAGCCACAGGAGTGGAAAATAAACCTTACGATGATTATAAAGTCGCTAAATTGGAAAATAAACAAGAACAAGCACAAGGGTTGATAGGAATGTCCATTGCTCAAGATCTTCGATTTCATATGCTTGACATTGACACCCCTCTTGAAGCCTTGGACAAGCTAAATACTGTATTTGGAATTCAAAATAAAATCAAGGCCCATCAACTTGAAAATGAGTTGCTTACTTTGGACCCCAATAATTTCTCCTCTATTGAATATTTTTTGTCCAAATTCAAGACCCTTAGACTTCTTTTAGAAGGTTGTAAGGTCAAAAAGGAAGATGGTAGCCTCATCTATTGCATTCTTGCTAAGCTTGGTCTTCCATACTCTGTATTTGTTTCTGCCTTCCATTCTACTAGAGAAGCCATCATTTCTTTAGGAACCACCTACAAGAACCCCTTTTTTGATGCGTTTTGCGATTCTTTGATAAGAGAACAAGAAAAAATATTACACCTTGGTCTTATCACTTCTGGAAATGCTTCTAATAAAGCCTTAGGAGCCCAACAACAATCATATCAAAAGAATCCCAAGAAGCAATATCCTAAAAGGTATGGTCTGAAACCAAACAAGGGTCCTAACCAATTTCAGCCGCAAAATTTTGCAATCGTGATGGCCATATAGAGTCCAAATATTTTAAGAAGATGGAAGCCTTAGAAGCAGCAATGAAGAAGCACAATATCAATTTGGAGCACTCTTCACCTTCATCTTTAGGAATGACACTTTCTGCTTTTGGTTATCAAGCATCAACATCTGGTTATGCATTAAATGTATCTTCCTCTTCTCATTCTCATGGGTGGCTCATTGATTCTGGAGCTTCTTATCACATGTAAAAAAATAAAGCCATGTTTTCTTCTTTAAATAATTGTAACACCAAACATATTTATGTTGGTGATGATATATCTCTTAGCGTTGTAGGATCTGGAACCACTCATCTTGATAATGGTCAGTTTAATGATGTACTATGTGTTCCTACCTTGTCATGCAACCTTCTCTCTGTTTATCAGACAACTCATTCAGGTGAAGGGAAAATAGTAGAATTCTCACCTCATGATGTTGTAGTCAAGGACCTCAAATATCCTAAACATATTTTAGCTACTAGCATTGCTGATGATTCCACAAGGCTGTATAAGTTTGACAACTTTGGGTCGTCATGTCTTCTCTCCATTTTTTTTGCTGATAATGATGAAGTGAGAAGAGTTTGGCATGAGCGATTTGGCCACTTAAACTATCGATCTCTTCAAACTCTATGTAAGGAAAATATGGTGATGGGTCTTCCTATGGTATCTTGATGAGATGGTGTTTGCTCTGGATGTATACTTGGAAAACATCATTGGGATAGTTTTGAAAAATGTGCCTCTTGGCATGCTTCAGCCCCTTTGCATCTTGTGCATAGTGATTTATGTGGTCCACTCCATGTTGTTTCTTTCTCTGGTTGCGATTACTTCTTAAATTTAATTCATGATTTTTCCAAACACACTTGGGTATACTTCTTAAAACTCAAGAGTGAATTTTTTAACATGTTGTTGGCCTTTAAGGCCTTTGTTGAGAAACAATCTGGACATCAAATTATGAAGTTAAGATCAGACAATGGAGGAGAATATGTTAACAACAAATTTATCAACTTTTTCACTGGGCATGGAATTCAATTGCAACATATTGTTCCACATACTCCACAACAAAATGGTGGAGCTAAAAGGAAGAGTCGCACCTTAAAAGATATGGCTAATTGTATGCTTCAATCTAGAGGACTTGGTATTAGTTTTTTGGTAAAAGCCATTAACTGTGAAAATTACATATTCAATCACACTCCTACTAAGATTTTAAAAAATATAACTCCAGAAGAAGCTTGGAGCTCAATCAAAACAGATGTAAGCCATTTTCATGTTTTTGGAAGTGATTCTTGGGCCCATATTCCAGATGGGAAACATAAAGCCTTAGAACCTAAGAGTGAAAAATGCATTTTTTTTGGATATTCTAAAGATGTCAAAGGATATAGACTTGTTCAACCAAAATCCAAAAATACAATCATTAGAAGAGATGTAAAATTTTATGAAAATATATTGGCCTCCAAGCCTATTCAGCGAGTGTGCCACCATTGGCTTGCGAGCCTGATTCATCATATGTGCCACCTCTCTCTCTCTCTTCTATTTTTAATAACATTCCTTCTAGTTCAGATGATGACAGCGAGGATGAAAATCCTCCTCCACCTCTTGAAATTTTTCCTTTTACTCCACTACTTCCATGATGGGTCTTCTCTACTCGGGATGCTGCAGGTTCTCTTCCAGGTGACCATGTCGATCAATGACGTACACATTCTCAGTTTGAAAGAGACTCTTCCTTATTGGCTCAAGTTCTAGAAAATCCTGATCCATAAACCTTTGAATAAGCCTCCGATCAGCCAGATTGGGATGAAGCTATGAATGAAGAATATCGATCCTTATTGGTGAATGATACTTGGGATCTTGTTCCTCTTCCAAAAGGAAGAAAACTTGTCAGATGCAGATGGGTTTACAAAACAAATTTTGGACCAGATGGAAAAGTGGATAGACATAAAGCTCTTCTTGTCGCTAAAGGATTTTCACATATTGAAGGCATTGACTATACTAAAACCTTCTCCCCTATTTCCAAAATGAATTCTATCCACGTTGTTCTTTCCCATGCTACCTCCTTTAAATGGGAAGTCCATCAGATGGATGTTAAATATGCCTTCTTACATGGAGATTTGAATGAAGAAATATACATGGAACAACCCCATGGATTTATCCAAAAAGACTCCAGCCTTGTTTTTTGTCTTAGGAAGTCTCTCTATGGTCTCAAACAAGCTCCTATGGATTGGTATGCCAAAATGGATAGATTTCTATTAGATAATGGCTTTTCTAGGTGTCATTCTGACAACACTATCTACACCAAGAAAGTGGGTAAGTCCTTCACCATCCTTGTTCTTTATGTTGATGATACTATCCTTACTGGTAGTGATCAAAACCATATAAACCATGTGAAGTCTAGCCTCAAAAAGAAGTTTGAAATGACAGACTTAGGACACTTGCATTATTTCCTTGGTCTTCATTTCTTACAATCCAAGGAAGGCATTACCCTCTCTAAGTCCAAGTATGCCTATGATCTTCTACACCACTTTCACATGGAAGACTGTAAGCCATCCCCTTCTTCATTTTAGTTTGGAGTCAAGCTTTCAGTCACTTGTACTACCCCTAAAGTTGATGCTACCTTATATCGTTAACTTGTTGGTAAACTTCTATATCTAACCCATACCCATCCTAACCTTTCCTTTGTCATTGGTCTTGTCACTCAGTTTATGCACCAACATCATGAAAGTCACTGGAAAGAAGCTAAAAGAATAATTTCATATATTTGAGGTACAATTCAATTCGGGATTCCCTACAGTGCAGGAGTATCTCCATTGTTGATTGGTTTCATTGATTCTAATTGGGTTGGTGACCCTGATGATCGAAAGTCTACTCCAGGATATGTATTCACTCTTGGTTTAGGACCTATTACTTGGTCTTGTAAGAAACAAAGTGCCATCTCTCTTTCTTCAGCAGAAGTGGAGTATCATGGTGCAGTCGAAGCCAGCAAGGAAGCCATGTGGCTTCGTCAGATTCTGTCTGAATTTATTCTTCATCAGCATCATCCAAATACACTTTGGTGTGATAATCAGAGTGCCATTTAGCTATTTCAAGATCCAGTTCAGCATCAGTGTATAAAACACATTGAACTCCACATACACTTCATCAGAAATCTTATTCATGATCGTGTTCTTGAAGTGCAAGACTGTCCAACCAATGATCAAGTAGACGATATCTTTACAAAGGCTCTCATAGAAGAAAAGTTTACCAAACTTCGATCCATGCTTCGAGTTTAGGAAAATTGTCATTAAAGGGGGATAGGCTCTAATGCCTCCTTCCTTCTCCTATTGTGTCACTTTTGTAAATCCTTCAATCCTATCCCAATTTTGTCTTAAGGGGGGATGTTAGGATTTTTCGACAAATAGGAAATAGGCTCCTTTTGTGTCACCTTTGTAAATCCTTCAATCCTATCCCAAGTTGTTCCTAAGGGGGCATGTTAGGATATTCTGTCACATAGGAAATAGTTAAGAATAACTTATTATAGTGTAGAGTTAGGTAAAGTGTGTTTCTTTACCATGTACATTTGTAACTTATAATCAGACAGTCACGATTTGCAGTGATCCGACGATTATCTCTCGCCTTGGTATTAATGATAGTTGATCCATGGCTTAACACTCGATTGGTCCATGATCTCTATTTAAAGAGCATGGAGGGTCATTTTTCTGGTAACCGTTTATGAGAGAAACATATGTAACCTTTCTTTTTATATTAATAAATTGCCTGAAGTGCCCGCATTGGCTTAGGCCGTGGACTGTTTCCCTATTTGAGGGTTTTAACCATGTGATTATACTGTTGTACTAATTTGTGATATGTTTGTGACCGGTGACCTTTGGTTTTTGATCTACAGAACTTACCCTGTAAATTCCTACAATAGAGAGAAAAGACTCAAGTGTATTCCACAAAATATCCCAATTACTAGTTATATGACTGAACTAATCAACGAGATCAGAACAGAAGAATAAGACCCACAAAATGAAAGTGAGCTAGATAAATTGTGGACTTCAGTTAGTAATACATTGATGGATACCCCCAAGGGATCATCCACACAGAAAAATACAGGATTTCATACTCCCCAAGGTTAGATAGTTTCAGCAAAAGAAACCATCGAAAGTCTGGGACAAGCTCCCAAGATACAGAAGTTATTCTTGTGTTTCCTACTGCTGAAATTATTATAAAGGTAATTGATATCCCTCCATTGGATGTATTCGATAGCCCTATTCATGTCAGGAAACAGAGAAAGAGAAGAAGGATTGAAACACCCCCAGGTAATGAAATCATGGAAGTTGTATGGAAAGACATCCAATCAAACCCAATCGACAACCTAACTCAGCTATCACAATTTGTTGGAGCATATACTACTGCAACAATGGAAAAAGCAGTCGAAGTATCCATTTTGGTTCAAGAGAAGGATGATAAAATAATGCAACTACAACAACAACTGGATGAAGAAAGGAACCGTTTGAATCAAAAGGCTGAGCAGCAACTCTTTAAATTACAACAAGTTATGGAAGTACTTAAGATAAGTCATGGAAGTGAGTTATCCAGCAAAGACGCACTGATTAAAGATTTGAGAGAAAATCTTACAAAGTATGAAGGGATTCCTACTGTAGAGAAATTCATTAAATGCCCTACTCTCAAAACAACAAGATTTGTTTGTCTTACAAATGTCAAACATAGTTCCACATTTGGAAATCAGTGAACAATTAACTAATACATTCATTGATCAGAGAATTGAGTTTAATGAACTCAATACCAAAATTTATGACTATATTGAATGGCAGGATTCATAGGAAGGGAGAAGATCAAATCTCCCAAATATCAAAGAAAATTATAAAGATATTCTCTTTAATGGTTGGGATATATAGGTAAAACATGCAGAATTGGAAATAGTTGGAGCATCAGGCATATCAAAGAGCATTGTCAAAATGATCAACCACATGTTACATACTTCCAGTTTAATTAAAGAAGGAGATCCTTAATCAATTCCTAATCTCAAAATATTGGAGAAAAGTTTGAA
The DNA here is from genome assembly GCA_034641835.2 of Pinus albicaulis. Classification (NCBI taxonomy): domain Eukaryota; kingdom Viridiplantae; phylum Streptophyta; class Pinopsida; order Pinales; family Pinaceae; genus Pinus; species Pinus albicaulis. The sequence continues at coordinate 1,569,238,740 of CM076581.1, forward strand.
AAATACAAGTCAAATACGAGAAAAAACAATTGCACAACTGAAAAGGACTAATTGGGAAGCATACTGGCAACTCTTGGTTAAACCTCATAGCCAAATAATGACATTGAATTTTTCTCTAGATTCCATACACAAAATGCTGCCACTTTTACTTGATGCTATATTTACTGGACATATGAAAACACAGTTTGGGAAACCTCCACAAGTTCAACCAATGTCCGATATTTGTGAACAGAAAAACAGAGCTTGCACTAGCCTATCATCAAGCATGATCATGAGTTGATTTTTTTTTTAAATTTCAATTTTAGCAATTAGATACTAGGAATGAGGAAGGTTGTTTGAAACCTCCTCATAAGATATTTTGTACAAGTTATTTTTGTAAGTATTTAATGTAGTATTTAAACTCTTCTCATGCATTTAGAGAAGGGTCCAGGATTTTCATTAAGAATATTTACAAAGAATGCATTATTGTATGTTTGTGGATGTCTTGATAAGATAATGGAACATGGTCTTTTCAATTATATATCATTTTGGTTGATCACTGTTGATGCAATATTGTATTCTTTGAATGACTTATTGATAGAAGATTGATTGTGGCCTATTATCACTAGTTAGATGAGTAGGAAAACGCACATATGGTACTATTATCATGTATGCTAAACTCTGTTTTAACATTAGTGGTAAATATAGCTTTCATGAATTATGTATGAAATCAATTATTTCTCTTTAAAGTATCAGTTGCACTATTGTATGATATCATAATAGAAATTGATTTTTTTTTATATATGATCATCAGAATATATGCGATATGTTTCACATCTTCCTCTGATTAACTATTTTTTCAAAAGGATTACCTTACAAAAGTATCAATTATATTAATTCTATGATTGATTTAAATCATCACATACTAAATAGACATCATTTTAGATCGCATAAAATCAATATTATCTCGGGTTAGATTAGATCAGATTTAATTCAAAGTTTTGCATCTTAGAATAAAGTTGTCTTATTTTTAGTCATTCTTCTTGCAAATCATTTGAAGGAAACCCAACAATTATATAAAACCAAAAATTGGGAAACTGGTCCCATTATCTCCAGTTGAAGCCACTATTCCAAACGGAAAAGGAGCTGCTTTAAGGTCTGGATCGGGTGGTTATCCCCCTTGTTGTTGCCACAGATTTCTGACGCCTCAACAACTTTCGACTAAGTAGGCCTCGCGTTCTAGTTATAGTATTGATGTAGTACCACCAGATATTTGACATTTATATGCAGTTCTATTACAGTTGTATATTTTTGACATTATATATATATATATAGTGCATGTATTTTATGTTCATGTTGATGTACATAATTTGCATGTTGGTGTTCATTATGATGTGCATATTTTTAGGTCATGTTAGATATGTTCATTTAATGTGCTTACAGATAGATGTGTATGTGATATCAGTTATTTGACATGAGATGTATATTTGATGTTTGTGTGATGGTTATCATGATCGTAATGTTTATTTTTAATCTTAAACAATCTTATTTGTTAAATATTATGTATTGGTAATTGTAAAATTGTGTAGTTGTAATTGTAATTTTAATTTTATGTAAAATTGTAAAATTGTAATTGTAATTGTAATTGAAATTTTAATTGTAATTGTATGTAAAATTGTAAAATTGTAATTGTAATTGTAATTGTAATTATATGTAAAATTGAAAATTCTAATTCTAATTGTAATTGCAATTGTTGTTACACAATTTTTGGTCTCTAACTTGTTACAATTAGTTGGACCAAAGTACACCATGTAAGACCAATTTTACCCAAAGTAAAAGTGATTTCACTATGAAAAATAACTTAGTAATCCTTATCTTGGATGCAAGTAATGAATCTAGCAAAGTGGACGGCGAGCCCAGCATGTGACACATGGCCTGGCCACATGGTCATGCATGGGCTCAAGCCAGTGTCATTTATAATAGCCAATTGGTCTCAACACTCAGCGATTAATATGCACGAACATTGATGCTGCTACCACCTTTCCATAATTCCTCCATGATGTATCAATTCACCATTTCTCTCTTGCCACATTTTCCCCTCTGCGGTCTTAGAGCCAAGCTCTCGAACGCACACAGGGAGGTGGTGAAAACTTTACTGTGGCCTTATGCTTGCTCCTGTTGTCCACTTCACTCAAAGTCTCTACTACAGCTTCAATTCGCCCCCTGGGTCTTAGAATCCTCGACCTATAGCTCCCTCAGCTTATCCATCTCCACTCACTTACATCTCTAACACTTCTGACGGCTCCAATATTCCCAGGCAGCATAGAATGCATTGCCACCAAGGGAGTGGGCATGGTCATGCGTCCCGTCCCCCTCTGTCCATCCGCTCTGAGTCTTCCTCGCCGACTCACAATGAGATTTTCGCCCACTATCTAGTCACTCACAGCAGCAGAGGAAGAGGTCCCACCTCCTGGTCACCTCACTCTGTCTCTCCTAACAGCATTTCAGCTCCGTGTCACACCACAAGCCATGGCAGAGGTCGGAGCCAAAATTCTTCGTCTCCGCAGACCCCTCATTTGGAGACACGACCTCTTCTGCCTAAGGAGAACCTTGGCCAACCCCACTATACCTATGCTCTAGACCACCCTCGCCTTATTGCTACCATCACCATTAGCTTCAAGGAGGAGGTTTCCTTCGAAGCTGGTTGAAGCTCGAGGAAAAAACAAAGAAAATCCACCATAGACTCAGTGCCTCTTCCGCTCTCGTGTAAGTCTGAAGCCCTTCCAGTCAAACATGACACCCTCTCCTCTAGAAACAAAGGAAATGGCAGTAGTGGTAGCAGCAGTAGTGGAAGTGGCAGCTCAGATTGGTTGAGAGAAGATGGCTTCAAAGGCAATGTAAGCACTGTTCACACTGCCACAACTGTAGATCCAACAGCTCAACAAATGATGCATGCAGATGACTCCTCCAAAGACTACAGGTGCCTCTTTGTGGAGGAACCACCACCTCAACAAAATGAAACCTAGCATGGAGAGGTCTTGTTTTATAGTTTTTTTAATTTTCTTTGTCAAAGTATCTTTCCTGAATATTTTCATAACACTTAGCTATTTTTCGTATGAAGTTGGTTTCCCATCTGTGGGCAGCTGTATTATGGCTGGTTTCCCCATCTGGGGCAGTCACCATTTTTCTTTTTTGACATATAATGCCTCTTGAATTGGCTATTTCAGTGATTCAAGAGGCCAAAATATTCTTGTACATTATGTTACATTAATAGAATTTAGTCCAACTTAGGAAAAAAAAAACATAGTAATCCTTAATTTATTAAGTTGTTTGTGGTCCAAATAGGAAACGCCATGAGGAAATATTGAATAAATCCATATGTGTATGATTTCCTCAAGGAATAATTAGTTAAACAACAGTTTAATTAATATTCCTGGTCATAGCTAACCCAAAATAGGAAAATTAATGAGATAAATCATTATTCATCTGATTATTTTCTAGGAATAATTATTTAAACATTATTTAAATAATATTCCTTGTTAAATTTGACTAAATAATTTATAAATAATTGAATAAATCACTATTTATTTAATTATTACTCAACCAAATCCTTAAAATAATAAATAAATAATTTATTTATTTATTATTTACAAAGGGATTTGACCAAATTCAAATTCTTTTTCCCTCCAAAAAATATAATAAAATATTCCATAAAAGTTGGATCTAGATTTGGTTTATAATATTTTAATTATGCACCAATATCTAGACTAACTCAATATTTTGTTATAAATAGAAGTGTTTTTCCATTCACTCACTACCTTTTGTTTCCTAAAGATCACTCTGGATCTATATTTTTGTTCTGACTTTGATCCTCCATCATTGTCATGTTTTTCTACCATTTTGCTTGTGAGTTCCCTTTGAGTTCCATTTTTTGTCTGGGTTTTCTACACCATCAAGAGAGAGAGATCTTAGATATAAAGTGTTGGGGACATAGAAGAACCCATCCCATTGAGGGGGACTGGTAGCATCTTTCTATTTTCCCTTCCCAGGTGTCATAAATACAAAAATTCTTCAAAAATATTATTTTCTTCTCTATTGGATGCATGGAGCAACTCTTACTTTTATTTACTACTTAATGCCTTTTACTGCATATATCTGGTTATCTCAGTCAACTAAATACATATCTAAGAAATTTGGTAGCCATATTTGATGTTAGGGTTGTTTGTTATGCACAGGTAAAGTGAGCTTTTTCCATACGCTTGTGATTAGAATTCATCCTAATAACTGGCGACTCCACAAGGGTTTACGATTATGAACTCTATCGTTTTTCAGATCCCTACATGACTAGCTGCGTCAAACCCTACGATTTTTCGTCAGCTTCTTGTTTTGATTTTTATTGATGTTGTTTCTACCTATAAAACCCTAAAACAATAAAAATTATAACTTGTATTTGTTTCTGGACCTATTGCGCAGGTGATAGGCATCAACCGCAGCTGAGATGACACTTTTTTCTGAAACCTACTCTTGATAGTGACAGAAGTACAGGTCGCACTTTATAGGCCAAAAATTGCGACCTCAACCTTCAGGACGCAGAAAACAGCCTCAAACCTGTGACCTCTGTAGAAATCAGGTCAGAAACTGCGACCTGTATTTTTTGCGGGAATATTTCTATGATTTTTCTGGGTTTGTCTGGGCTACTATTCTATTAGGATATTCCGACACATAGGAAATAGTTAAGAATAACTTAGTCTAGTGTAGATTTAGGTAAAGTGTGTTTCTTTACCATGTACATTTGTAACTTATAATCCGACAGTCATGATTTGTAGTGATCTGATGGTTATCTCTCACCTCGGTATTAATGGCACTTGATCTGTGGTTTAACACCCAATTGGTCCATGATCTCTATTTAAAGAGCATGTTTTCCGGTAACAGTTTATGAGAGAAACATATGTAACTTTACTTTTTATATTAATAAATTCCATGAAGTGGCCGCGTTGGCTCACAGCATGGACTGTTTCCCTCTTTGAGTGTTTTATCACATGATTATACTGGTATACTGATTTGTGATATGTTTGTGAGAAGTGACCTTTGGTTCTTGATCTACAGAACTTACCCTGTAAATCCCTACATGGTATCAGAGCCATTTTGAGGGTTGCGTCCAGTGTTGATCAAATTCCAAAGGCGGTTTGACTGCTGTGAATGTCGTTTTATAGATATACTATTTATCTACATTTTTAGGCTTGTATAACTGCTCGGTTATGTCTGAAGCATCTGTTGTAGTGAGGAATTCCTTTGGTTTCATGTGAAAAGGTTTTTGGCTACCCAAGTTATGTCAGTTTAGATCTGGAGGTATAAAGCATTTATTTTGCAGTTATATTTGTTAATAGTTCTGCTGATTTCATTTTTTTTCTTTTTATTTTCGGTATTAAGGTTTTATTTATTTTTTCGATCTATACCCCCTTCTCTAAGTATGCTCTTTGTTGTGCGCTCCATGTCTCGGCAAATCAGAAACAAGAAAAATGGATTCTTTTTTTTGCTACGTATGCTCTTTCCCCGCGTCTTTGTGCAATCTTGCGAAATCAGAAATAGTGAAAAAAGTGATAGTTGCTGGTAAGGCTAACTGAAAATCTAACATTCTGTTGTAATACTTTGCATTTCGTTTTTTTCTCGGTTTTTTGTGTTTTATTGTGTAGGAAAAGGCACGCACAACGAAGAGTAAAAAAAAAAACCCTTCCTCCTTTTATACAATAACGTGATCCTTTTATTATCTCACTTGGTGAGGGGTTAGTTTATGAGAATAGAGGTCTTGGGTTCAAGTCTCCTTCTCAAGCTTCTTTTGTAAAAAAAAATTGTTCAAAGGGGCGGAATTTTTTTAAAAAAAAGTTCCCGTAACTATTTAGCATCTACAACTCAGTTTTTTCAAAAGGCATAACTTCTTCATTCGGAAGCCGTTTTTCAAGCCGTTTTTTTTTTTAAACGGTCTAATTTTTCTAGATCTTTCCATTTGAGTATTTATTTTCAAATTTTCTCAGCTTCGTTTTTTTTTTTAAATGGAAAGTGCATGCCCGGTTATTCTTAACAACACCAATTATTTCCAATGGCTACCTCACATGGTAGATATACTTAGAAGTAAAGGGCTTTATAGAATAGCCACAGGACAAGAAACTAAACCTTCTAATGATGATAAAGTTCCTAAATGGGAAAATAGACAAGATCAAGCACGAGGGTTGATAGGAATGTCCATTGCTCAAGATCTTCGATTTCACATCCTTGACATGGACACTCCTGATAAATCCCTATAAAAGTTAAATAATGTTTTTGGCATTCAAAATCAAATCAAGGCCCACCATCTTGAAAATGAGTTTCTTACTCTGGACCCTAATAATTTCTCCTCTATTGAAGACTTTTTGTCCAAATTCAAGACCCTTAGACTTCTTTTAGAAGGGTGTAAGGTCAAAAAGGAAGATGGTAGCCTCATATATTGCATTCTTGCTAAGCTTGGTCCTGCATACTCTGTATTTGTTTCTGCCTTCCATTCCACTAGAGAAGCCATCATTTCTTTAGAAACCACCTACAAGAATCCCTCTTTTGATGCCTTTTGTGATTCTTTGATAAGAGAACAAGAAAAAATTGTACACCTCGGTCTTATCACTACTGTAAATGCTTCTAAGAAAGCCTTAGCAGTCCATCAAAAACCATATCAAAAGAATCTCAAGAAGCAGTATCCTAAAAAGTATGGTCCTAAACCAAACAAGGGCCCTAAGAAATTTCAGCCGCAAACTCAAAAATCAAATCACCAACATAATAAGGAAAATCAAAACAAAGGGAAGAAGGAAAATAAACATTGCAACTTTTGCAATTGGATGGCCATATAGAGTCAAAATGTTTTAAGAAGATGGAAGCCTTAGAAGCAGCAATGAAGAAGCACAACATCAATTTGGAGCACTCTTCACCTTCATCTTTAGGCATGGCACTTTCTGCTTGCGGTTATTAAGCATCAAGATCTAGTTATGCATTAAATGTATCTTCTTCTTCTCCTTCTCATGAGTGGCTCATTGATTCTAGAGCTTCTTACCACATGGCTAAAAATAAATCCATGTTTTCTCCTTTAAATGATTATAACACCAAACATATTTATGTTGGTGATGATAGATCTCTTAGTGTTGTAGGATCTGGAACCATTCATCTAGATAATGGTCAGTTTAATGATGTACTATGTGTTCCTACCTTGTCATGCAACCTTCTATATGTTTATCAGATAACTCATTCAGGTGAAGGGAAAATAGTATAATTCTCACTTCATAATGTTGTAATCAAGGACCTCAAAGACCGTAAACATATTTTAGCTACTAGCATTGCTGATGATTCCACAAGGTTGTATAAGTTTGAAAAATTTGGCTTGTCATCTCTTCCCTCGGTTTTTTTTGCTCATAATGATGATGTGAGCAAACTTTGGCATGAGTGATTTGGTCACTTAAACTATCTCTATATTCAAACTCTATGTAAGGAAAATATGGTGAGGGGCCTTCCTATGGTATCTTTCCAAGATGGTGTTTGCTCTGGATGTGTACTCAGAAAACATCATTGGGATAGTTTTGACAAACGTGCCTCTCGGCATTCTTCAGCCCCTTTGTAGCTTGTGCACAGTGATTTATGTGGTCCACTTCCTGTTGTTTCTTTCTCTAGTTGCAAGTACTTCTTAAATTTCATTGATGATTTTTCGACACACACTTGGGTATATTTCTTAAAACTCAAGAGTGAAGTTTTTAACATGTTCTTGGCCTTTAATTCCTTTGTTGAGAAACAATCTGGACATCAAATTCTTAAGTTGAGATCAGATAATGGCGGAGAATATGTTAACAACAAATTTATCAAATTCTACACTGATCATGGAATTCAATTGCAACATATTGTTCCATATACTTCACAAATCATTACACTAGTATAATCACGTGGTTAAAACCCTCAAAGAGGGAAAAATTCCACGCCTTGAGCCAACGTGGCCACTTCAGGGAATTTCTTAATATAAAAAGAAAAGTTACATATGTTTCTCTAATAAATGGTTACTGCACAAATGACCCTCCATGCTCTTTAAATAGAGATCAAGGACCAATCGGGTGTTAAGCCATGGATCAAGTGCCATTAATACCGAGGTGAGAGATAACCGTTAGATCACTAGAAATCGTGACCATCAGATTATAAGTTACAAATGTATATGGTAAAGAAACACACTTTACCTGACTCTACACTAGACTAAGTTATTCTTAACTATTTCATGTTTGTCGGAATATCCTAACATCCCCCCTCAAGAACAACTTGGGATAGGATTTAAGGATTTACAAAGGTGACACAAAAGGAGCCTATTTCCTATGTGTCAAAATATCCTAACATCCGCCATTAAGAAAAAATTGGGATAGGATTAAAGGATTTACAAAAGTGACACAATAGGAGAAGGAAGAAGGCATTAGAACCTAGGTTATGGGCCCACCATGCTTCCACTGCAAGGAAGAATCACACCTTAAAAGAAATGGCTAATTGTATACTTCAATCTAAAGGGCTTGGTCTCAATTTTTGGGTATAAGACATTAACTATGCAAATTACATAGTAAATCACACTCCTACTAAGGTTTTAAAGAATATAACTCCAGAAGAAGCTTGGAGCTTAATCAAACCAAATGTAAGTCACTTTTATGTTTTTGGAAGTGATGCTTGGGCCCATATTCCAAATGCAAAACATAAATCCTTAGAACCTAAGAGTGAAAAATGTATTTTTGTTGGATATTCTGAAGATGTCAAAGGATATAGAATTCTTCAACCAAAATCCAAATATATAATCATTATAAGAGGTGTAAAGTTTGATGAAAATATATCGGCCTGCGAGCCTAGTTCGGCGGGTGTGCCACCTTTGGCCTGCGAGCCTGATTTAGCATATCTGCCACCTCTCTCTCCCTCTTCTAATTTTAATATCATTCATTCTATTTTAGATGATGACAACGATGATGGAAATCCTCCACTAGCTCGTGAAATTTTTCTTTATACTCCATCGCTTCCAAGATGGGTCCGATCTACTCAGGATGCAGCAGGTTTTATTGCAGGTGACCCTGCCGATCGACGACTTACCCATTCTCACTTCGAAAGAGCTTCTTCTTTATTGGCTCAAGTTCTAGAAAAACGTGATCCAGAAACCATTGAAGAAGCCTCCGGTCATCCAGATTGGGATGAAGCTATGAATGAAGAGTATCATTCCTTATTAGCAAACAATACTTGGGATCTTGTTCCTCTTCCAAAAGGAAGAAAAATTGTCAGATGCAGATGGGTTTACAAAACAAAGTTTGGACCAGATGGAAAAGTGGATAGACATAAAGCTTGTATTGTCGCTAAAGGTTTTTCACAAGTTGAAGGCATTGACTATACTAAAACCTTATCCCCTGTTGCCAAAATGAATTCTATCCACCTTGCTCTTTCCCTTGTTGCCTCTTTTAAATGGGAATTCCATCAGATGGACGTTAAATCCGCCTTCTTACATGGAGATTTGCATGAAGAAATCTACATGGAACAACCCCCTAGATTTATCCAAAAAATACTCCAGCCTTGTTTGTCGCCTTAGGAAGTCTCTCTATGGTCTCAAACAAGCTCCTCGGTCTTGGTATGCCAAAATGGATAGATTTCTCTTAGATAATGGCTTTTCTAGGTGTCATTCTAACAACACTGTCTACACCAAGAAAGTGGGTAATTCCTTCACCATCCTTGTTCTTTATGTTGATGATCTTATCCTTACTAGTAGTGATCCAAACCATATAAACCATGTGAAGTCTAGCCTCAATAAGAAGTTTGAAATGACAAACTTAGGACACTTGCATTATTTCCTTGGCCTTCAAGTCTTGCAATCCAAGGAAGGCATTACCCTCTCAAAGTCCAAGTATGCCTGTGATATTCTACACCACTTTCACATGGAAGACTGTAAGCCTGCCCCTTCTCCATTTCAGTCTGGAGTCAAGCTTTCAGTCAAATATACTACCCCTGAAGTTGATGCTACCTTATATCGTCAACTTGTTGGTAAAATTTTGTATCTAACCCGTACCCATCCTGACCTTTCCTTTGTTGTTGGTCTTGTCACTCAGTTTATGCACCAACCTTATGAAAGTCACTAGAAAGAAGCTAAAAGAATAATTCGATATATTCGAGGTACGGTTCAGTTCGGGATTCCTTACAGTGTAGGAGCATCTCCCTTGTTGATTGGTTTCACTTATTCTGATCGGGTTGGTGACCCTGATGATCGGAAGTCCACTGCAGGATATGTATTCAATCTTGGTTCAGGACCTATTACTTGGCCTTGTAAGAAACAAAGTGCCATCTCCCTTTCTTCAGTAGAAGCAGAGTATCATGGTGCAGTTGAAGCCAACAAGGAAGCCACGTGGCTTCGTCAGATCCTGTCTGAATTTGGTCTCCATCAGCAGCATCCAACTACACTTTGGTGTGATAATCAAAGTGCCATTCAGCTAAGTAAAGATCCAGTTCATCATCAGTGTATGAAACACATTGAACTCCACATACACTTCATCAAAAAGCTCATTCATGATCGTGTTCTTGAAGTGCAGTACTGTCCAACCAATGATCAGGTAGCCGATATCTTTACAAAGGCTCTCACAGAAGTGAAGTTTACCAAACTTTGATCCATGCTTGGAGTTCAGGAAAGTTTTCATTAAGGGGGGATAGGCTCTAATGCCTCATTCCTTCTTTTATTGTGTTACTTTTGTAAATCCTTCAACCCTATCCCTATTTGTTCTTAAGGGTGGATGTTAGGATATTTTGACACATATGAAATAGGCTCCTTTTGTGTCACCTTTGTAAGTCCTTCGATCCTATCCCAAGTTGTTCTTAAGGGGGGATGTTAGGATATTCTGACACATAGGAAATAGTTAAGAATAACTTAGTCTAGTTTAGATTTAGGTCAAGTGTGTTTATTTACCATGTACATTTGTAACTTATAATCCGATGGTTATCTCTCACCTCGGTATTAACGACACTTGATCCGTGGCTTAACACCCGATTGGTCCATGATCTCTGTTTAAAGAGCATGGAGGGTCATTTTTCCGGTAACCGTTTATGAGAGAAACATATGTAACTTTTCGTTTTTTAATAAATTCCTTGAAGTGGTTGTGTTGGCTCAAGGCATGGACTATTTCCCTCTTTGAGGGTTTTAACCACGTGATTATACTAGTGTGATCTATTTGTGAGCGGTGACCTTTGGTTCTTGATCTACGGAACTTACCCTATAAATTCCTACATGTTTAGGGTCGTATGACCACCGTCTCCACCTGTTTTGGAGAAATTACTCTGTTTTACTCATTGAAGTGGGAACCTATCCCCGTAGGGCTTCAGCACGCTTCGACCTTTCTAGGAGGAGTTTAGCTGAAGTAGGTCATCTAAAATTTCAGCGTGTTCAGCCTTTTTCTCAGATCTGATCTTGTACCATCAAATCCATTTCAAATTGGTTATTCATCCATCCAAAACACCTCTTTTCAGTTTTTTTGGTCCTCCTCTAGGATCCCCTCTGTTTCCCTTCAGGTTGTAGCCTTTCGCCACCTCATTTGCAACACTTTTCCCTCTGGTTTTTTGTTGTTTTCAACATCTATTTCCAACAAATCTGACCTTTAGATCATTTTCCCTCCCGACTTTAGATCCATTGGCTATTTTGGTGTGTTATGAATAGATTTTTTCCCACCCACAACTAGTTGTTGAGAATCCCGCCTCCCTGGGTTTAGATTGATGCATCTTTCGCTTTTTATTTTTTGTTATATTCAGTTTACTTTACTGTTATTTGCAGATCAATTCACATTTATACAACACACTTTTTTATTTTTCTCTACACACGTCTAGGTTTAAAAATTAAAATTAATACACTTAACACACACACCCTAAGTGAAGATCACCTTGTTTACACAGCCAGGCAAAGACTATAACATTGTAAACATTTGATCCTGCACCTCTCTACCCTTTTTGCGACATTGTAATCATTTGAGACTACACCTCCTTGCCCTTGTTTGTCTCTCTTCCTCTTGTGATCCGTGTTTTTTCTTCCCTCATTGTGCCCCCAAGGAATTTATCCCAGAGACTTCTTCGCCTTCATGCTCAATTTCTGTTAGGAAGACTTACTCCTTCGCATAGGATTCGAGTTATTCCTTAACGGAGTCCTTATTATGACTCTGCTTCTAGTTCATTGAGTTCCCCTTCTGGTTCTTATTAGGGTCCCATGATTTGGCAAATTGGCAAGCCAAGTGACAGGGTAACATCAAACAAAATTTGGAGCCCTAGGACCTAGGTTTCCTGGACTCAGAGAGGGCTCTCTCTATTTATGCAAAGGATGTAAATTTGTTTGCTTGTTATGTATTTTATTTTAGGCTAGTTGTTAAGTATGTTTTTAGTTTGTTTTAGGTTTTTGAAGGGGAAATGATCAAAGGATAAATAGATAAAAATTTTGTCAGATCAACTGGGCTATGGGATCGAAAAGGTCGAGACTGTCTCAAATGGTGGACAAGGTATTTTGCAGGGCTGAATTAATCAAGATAAATGGATTCTTTGGGTGAAAGTGAAATGATATGGACACTAAGTTTGTCAAAGACAAAGAGGTTTTAATCATAAATAGTTTTACAACAAACATCCATGTGGTAGGGCTAACCATTAATCACTATAAATGAAACTCAAACTGATAGATGCAGAAAATAAACAATCAGGTGATGCATAGAAGTATAAGACCCTCTAACTTTGGGAAAATCACCTTCAGACTTTTGGGAAAACAAATAAGACAAAATAAAAACTCAATCTATGAAGAGGGAACTCCTAAACATCATATCTTGAGCTATCAGGAACTTTGAAATAAGACTGCAGAGCATGGACAAAGGGCAAGATCGAAACAAGACCTCTTTGACTTAACTAAGACAATCAATACTTCAGAGAGAGATTTCAGAGATGGAGTTTTGATTAGCTATGAGTAAGCAAGGCATACCATGAATCATACTAGACAGCATACATAATAACCATTAATGAAATTGATATCAAGTTCTTAGGGTACCAAAGAGAAATTAAGAATTCTTTGACATAACCAAGAAAGAAGAAAAACATAGAAGTTGTAATGAATCAGGAAACTTGAGGTGCCTCCATCGGCTTGTCTGAAATCTATTCTTTACCAACCTACAACAAGTAAGAAGCATGAAAAAATGTATGATAAACTAAGGAAACATAACAGATAAGGGACACAATACCATTCACCAAGCCATGGAATCCTACAAACAATCCTCCTCTACCATCCAAGTCAAGCAAGAGATCATCCACTTCATGAAACAAAGTATTTATTCAAAGATTGTAATGCTATGTATTGCTCTATAACATTAAGTTTAGCCTCTGGTTACAATGAATTCTCTTGGATTATATAGGTCAAAGAGAAAGAAACCCTCCTAGAGCATCTAGAAGGTCGTTGGCCTAATACAAATATCTGATTTTGTCCTTGAGGATTTGCAAAGCCCAAGGCACAAAATATCTTCGAAAATATCTATTTAAACCAAAAATAGCAACAAAATTGACTTCTAATCTCTGACATAGAGTTAAAAATAGCTAAACGCACATTTGGACAATCATATTCAGAAAACTTCTTTTTTAGCCAAAATGCTACAGGAGCATAGCAATAGAAAGAAGCCTATTTTGTTGAAAAAGTTTTAGGGACCTCCTAATGTCGAAACGAGGCTCGTTATAGCTCGTTGGAAAGCCCTGGATGTCTAGTTTTGGGAACTACTTTATTTTTCCCAAAATTATCCACGGAAGTCTATTGAAAGGCGGACTGACTGAAAAAACCCAGGAGGTTCTCATCTGCTTATATGTGAGGCAGAAAGGTGAATTTTGACTGATGTTTTCCTCTTTGGAGGACCAAAAAACCTCCTTTTGATCTGAAAACTTGTGAGTAGCTGCCCAAAAATTTAATATATCCAAAAAAATGACTTTCATGGGCTAAGGATGCTCCTAGCACACATGGCAGCGCCTAGAAAAATGTGCAATTAGGGCCAAAAAACACAAGAAACAAGATCATGTCAAAATTTTCTCAATTTTGGTGAGCAAGCCCATTATGGGTTCTTAGAAGCATGCAAGGAAGCTGAAGCCAATATTTCAAGCCTAGATATGTCTTTTTCTATTTTTTCACCAGGTGCCTCCTTCGGGCATTTTTGAGCCTTTCTTCAACAAGTTTGAGCTTTTTTCTGGCAAATTGGTTCAATTTCTTGTAGTGCCCGGTCATCTTCCTTTGCAGACCCAAGTCTCTGTTTGTTTTCTCTAATTTATCCTCCAAATTCTTGTTGACTCTTTCAAGCCATGATTCTTTATCATTTTCTATTTCTTGGGCAAGCAATTGTGTGAGAGGATTAGATCGAACAAGGGCTGCTTCTTCTTCCTTCTGTTTCTCCAAAGCTTTCCTAAGACCCATAGTCCTAGGCCTTTTTCTTACTGGCTTCTCTTCTTCCTCAGTATCATCAAATTCACCCATATACACTTTGAGCTCGACTTGTGCTTTGTATGCTTCCCTTTGGTATTTGAATGCATGAGCAGCATAAATTGCCATTTGCCCACTCATTTGTTTATTTTGCATTTGTAGAAAATGTATGAGGTCCTTTGACCTTTCTAGATCAGTTTCTAAGTCATGGATTTGGGCTTCTCTATTTTGCAAAAGTGACTCAAGAATTCTAGCTTCATCATCTCCAACATCACTTTCTATTTGTATGATGTCAAACTCCCTCTCTTTTTCATGACTACTCTCCTATTGTTTAACTTTTTCTTTGCCCTTGCTTTGGATAGACTGATTTTCTCTTTTTCTCTTTATCAATTCAACAATACTCTTCTTAGGTTGTTTTCCTCTACTTCTTAGCGCCCTAGTGACATTACTAGTCACTGTTGGAGTGATCTTATTCTTTGCAAATTTGGATTTTTTAGCCTTTAGTGCTTTTGGAGAATGAATCATGGCCCCTTGCCTAGGAGTGGTAGCAAGCACATGTTCTTCGTTGTGTGGAGGAGAAGAGAGAGGAGGTTTTATCTCTAGCACTTATTCAACTTGGTCCTTTACCCTGTTGCCATCATCATTACTTTCTTTTCTACCCTGTTCACTATTTTCCTTAATGTTTTGAGTTTGTTTGGGGATGTCAGCTTTATCCTCTCTTTTTGCTATTTGACTGCCTTCACTGCCTATCTGTGGACTGCTTTGTTCACCCTCCTTACTATCTTGAATTTGTTGAGGGCTTCCTTCATTAGGACTATCTTCATTGGGACTATCTTCATTGTCATTTTGCATGTTGTCACCTCCCTCACTATTCTCCTTAGACTCTATGTGTGGGCTTCCATTATGGTCACTACTTTGCTGGGAGGTGCTTTTTTCACTGTCTCTACTGCTCTGCTGATTGTCACTTTCCTTATTCCCTTCACTGTCTGTTTGAGGACTATTTTTCTGTTCATCATCACTACCTTTCTTAGAATATTCATTGTTCCCTTGAGGACTATCCTCCTGATCACTGTTCTACTGATGGTCACTTTGTCTTTCATAACTTCTTTGAACCTCTTCCCTTTGTTCCTCATCATCACTAGCTGTGGGTGGGCTGTCCTCATGCTAATTTTATTTGCTCTGCTCAGGGTTGCTTTGTTCTATATCTTTACTACTTTGCTAAGTATCACTATGTTCCTCATCACCACTAACCTCATGCCTACTTTCATAAGACTGCTCTTTTTCACTATAAATCATGTGTGATGTTTTCTTTTGAGGAGTATTTTGACTTGATGGAGGAGAGACATAGTGAGTGGAGGGTGAGGAGGATAGATGAGATGGGCCATGAGATGAAGAGGTAGTAGAAAAATCTAGATGAGAAATGAAAGTCTCCCAAGACACTCCTTTATTTTCAAGCTGGTGAAGGATGATGATTTTGATGAGAGAATGATGGAAAATACTAGCTTTTTGCTGAGCAGGAGGTCTATTTTGAACAAGGGAGGACATCTTGTCTATGATTTTGTAGAGGAAGAAAGGGAGATTTAGTAACTGAGTTCTTGTGAAATGCATGAGAAGCCTAATGTGATAGGAATAAACTCAGGAATATTTCCTTTCACATGTGAAATACTTCATGATAACTCTCATGAGGGGGGCATAGCTGCTCAATAAGTGAGAAAAAAAAATATAGCTTGGAAAGCATCTTGATGGTCTAGTTTTAGGAAGGGTTTATAGTGATTTAGATCCAGGTATGCTTGTTTGAACCACCTTTCTCCTATATATGGGATCTTAGTTGCTTTGGATACAATCCTAGGAGTGAGTTTAAAGTCCAGACCTGCTAGGTGGACATGTTTTCCTTGCAGCCTCAGGGCAAACAGTTGTGTTAAGGGAGGGTAATTGGTGACCTCCTGGAATTTTTGGAAAAAATCAAGGTAGCCTACCTCATGGAAGTTGAAAAGAACCAAAGGTGAGTCATTTACTTCCTGAGTTGTAACAGGCTCAAATATTTTGTGAAATCCACCCTTGCTGACTTTCTTTGGAGGCATAGCTTTTTTTAGGCTTTCCTTCACTCTCTTATCAAAACAGGCCTTTGACTGAATTAATCCTTTCTTCAAATACTGTTTTCCCCTCTTGCAAGACTGTATTTTTATATGAAAATAATTCTATTTCTCTAAACTGTGTTTCTTTTCATCACATTACAAACACATTTTTGACTTTGAAAACAGACCCTTTTTCCTTTAGCATAAAAGATGATTTGCGCTTTGTGGATTGTGTTTATTTTTTTTAAAATCAAACCAATTTTTTTTTTAAACTGACAAGGTTCCTTCCTCCTTAAACATTGTCTTGTTCTCTCTTAGTAAACATGGTGGTTTTTAGGAATAAACTATGTTTTTGCCTTCATGGGACTGTGTCTTTTTCTTAACAAAATGACTCTTAACACCTCCCAAACTCAAAAACCTAGGCGAAGAAAACAATAAATACCTCTTAAAAATGTATTCGCTGCTTTTGGAGATAAGTTCAGTGTGAAAAAAATACGATTTGAGGTGAATTGGAGGTTGATTGACCAGTGCTACGCTCCTGTGCACATGCATGTAGCACCTGCACGCCGTTGTGGATGTTGTTGGGTCGGGCACTGGGCGCCCTCTGAATGCCGATTGGGCAACACACAGGTGCATTGCTCTGTGTGTAAAAACCTTTGTAAAGATGCTACAGGTGCTTCACGTCATGAAATTTTACCACTGCTTGCCCAGGGTTCCAAAGAAATGCTCTTTTTTTTGTTCCTTTTCAAAATAGACAATGAACTTCTTCTTTGAGAGCTTTTATAGCTTTTTTTAAAACGTTTTTGAACGTTGTTTTCCTCCTTGTGGTGATTTTGACATTTTGCCTTTGTATTTGTCATCAAACTGAAGGTTTTCTTTAAAACACAGTGTCTCTCTTTTTTCAAACAAACTTTAACTTTTTGGTGATTTGCCCTCTGCTCATCTCTAGGAGGAGGCATTCTGGCTAATGTAACCACTTAGGTCACTTGAAACCACTGCTGAAGCTATGCTAATTTGTGAAGGGGGTGCTTTAAAAATACTTTTTGGGTGCTTGTTTTCCACACTACAAGAAAAAATCACATTGGTGAGGGTCATTCTTGTGACGGACCTTTAAGGTCCATCACCAATGTCACATATGGTGACGGTCATTTAAAAACCGTCACTGTAAGTGTATATAGTGATGGTCCTTTATGGTCCGTCACCAAAGACATTTTCAATGACACTTTTGGTGAGGGTCGTTAAAGGCCCATCACTAATTCTCTCTTTGGTGACACTTCTAGTGACGAACTATTAATTACCCTCACCATTGCTCTTTTTGTTACTTTTGGTGACGGTCAAAAAATCTCTGTCATCATTGATCACTAAAAACCGTCACTGTAAGTGTATACAGTGATGGTCCTTTATGGTCTGTCACCAAAGACATTTCACTTTTGGTGAGGGTCATTAAAGGCCCATCACTAATTCTCTCTTTGGTGACACTTCTAGTGACGAACTTTTAATGACCCTCACCAATGCTCTTTTTGTTACTTTTGGTGACGATCAAAAAATGTCCGTCATCATTGATCATTCCAATGAGTTTTTGATGACGCTATGTGCCTGTTAATATATTTTTTGTCAAAAGATAGCGATTTAATACCATTATTGTGGAGCATTTTTTATAATATGTCCAAGGCCATAGTGGTTAGGGTCAATCAATTTTTTAAGAAGTAATAAGTGTGTATCATTTCCCTCAAGTAATGACTAGTTGAATAGAGATTTCCTATAATTCAACACATGATTCATATCTATTATTTTTATTATCTAGAAAATTCCATTTAGATAAAGTTCCACTATTGTGTGTAGGAAATATATTATTTAATACATAATCGAGCTCTGACAATTCTATTAATGAGAAAGACCTAACAATCCTCAACAATCTGAGCACACCTTAAATTAATGCTTTGGCACACACTAACATTTCTTAGCACCCCACATGTCTTGGAACATCTTTGTACCTAGAACATCTTGTGATGACACTGACACCCAAGCACATGGTGGCATGTGCTAGCACAACATGGAACTCTCCTAGCATGTGTTGGCATGTTGCATATAGTCCCTAGCATGCCCTGGAACACCTTGGTTGAATGCATTGACATACATTAGCACTTGGCACACAATGCCACTTGGCATGTATTAGGACCTATTATTAGTGTGCCTAGCATGCCCCTTTTCAAAAAGATAAATTCCTGACTTATTAACCCTCTTATTGGTTCTTCCTTTTGTTGCCTTGACACATATTGATATACCCTGGCACCCTGCACCACATCCTTAGCACCTAGCATGTATTGGCATATCTTGGCACTATTAATTGGCACATGATATAATTAGCACACCCTGGAACTCCCAAGCACACTTTGGGAATTCTTAACATGCCTTGATATTCCCTAGCATGACTTACAATGCTTAGCATACCTTGTCACTCCCTCCTTGGCATGACAGCTAACACTGACCATTAACACTAGTCTCTGGCAGTACACGTTCCTCATATTCATTGAATTTTTACTTAGTGCTCCCTTAATGTTTTTTCCTAGTACTCCTTAACACTCATCAACATGCATTATCACTCTCTAGCACACCTTAGCACTCTTCAACATTCCCTTCCACTTCATAACATGCATAACATTAGTCCTTGACACATATTGGCGCTTGGCACGTGTTGGCGCTTGGAAAGTCTTAGCATGTATGGAATACGTTAAGATGCATTGGTATGATTTGGCATGGTTTAATATTAAATTTATTTGTTATGATCAATTGTTGGAAAGTAGATGAGAAGCAACAGAGGAATACTTGGCACTTAGAATGCACTAAGACTTTGCACTTGGCACCTATTTCCACCTAGTGTTGGTGTGCCTAGCATGCCCCTCTTGGAAAAGGTAAATTGATGAATTATTAACCCTCTTATGTGTTCATTTCCTTGTAGTTTAACTTTTTTCTCCCTTTTGTTGTCTTGATAGTCCCTGACACGCATTGACACACCCTTGCACATCTTGGCATGCCTTATCACTTGGCACATCTTAGCATGTTTGACATGTATTCCCACTATCTGGCACATCAAGGGGGCGAAGAGAGATGTAGTCCTAAAGTAGGTTGAGTACGAGGGCCAAGTAAGGGTTGCTAAAGGGAGGTCATGATCATCCTCCAAGAGCAAGATCATCATGTGAGGGTTCAGAAGAATGTTGCATACCTTAATTGTCAGTTTGTGCTAGGAAGTAGGATGGAATATTGTTGGTTCTCTTATGGCAGATCAAGATTAAGAGAGGTTTCTCGTGAGAATCTGGGCATGTGATTTCAATGGTCTCTTTGTGTCAAGGCCGCATAAAATTTTGAAATGTTGAAATTTGCAACAAGAAATAGTGAGATTGGAAACTAGAAAGGACAAAAAAAATGCACCCACACTGGTGAGGAATTTTGATGCACCAGGAGTGAGGAATGTGGGGCGTCTAATTTATTTTTCCCTTAAATAAATTGGACGGTAAATTGTAATTTCATCTCATAGCAACTTTTGTCATTTAATTAAGTAATGATGACCGATTTAGCTCAAGAAATTCGAGTTGAGGGTATAATATGAGGCCTTTAGAGGGATTCTAATCTTTTTGGGGTCCAGTTGAAGTTGATGCATTAGTGGGGTGCAAGTGTAATTAACTCAATTAAATGAGTTAAAATCAGTTTAACTAGTTCTAACTGAGTGATGAGCTAGTGAGAGGTCCAGTGAATTAAATTAGAGTTAATTCACAATGAGTGATCAATTAGATAACTGATAATTCACTATTAATAGTTGCATTCATGTAAGTTTCGAGGAATACCCAGTTGAGATAGAGATTAAAGGGAACATAACTATGATTTGTATTCAGAGAAAATTTCCCATGTGAAATTATGAAGTCATTGGGATGCCATGATGGATTGTGAAATCAAGGAAGACTGATTTTCCTAATTAATAAGGATTTAATTCCCTAGGAATTGCATGAGCAAGGCAGACTGAAGTAATGATGAGAATTGGCTAAGTACTAGACCAAGTTTGCCTAGATCAACGGGAGACAATTAACAGAGTGCTGGAAAATCTCATGAGAGATTAAGCATTGTATTGTTTCATGATTCCTTGACTTAATACACAATAGAGATAGAGGGGTTTTGATTAGTTGCTTTCCCCAAATACATCATGTTGTTGTGTGATTGATAATTTATTTCTCTTACTTATATATGATTGTGTGATCATGTTTTGTTTCCGTAAATTGTAGGAAGGATTCAGTATCTTGTTTTAGTAGATTACAAGATCAGATTGAATCTCGTTGGTTAGATTTTCTACATGGTATCAGAGTAGGAATTTTTTGGGCGGCGAGTTTGTAGAGAATATTTGAATATTTTGGTGTAAAATTTTCGAAAACAAATAGAATATTTGGATTCCTTGCGAAAATCTACCCAAATGGAAAAATAATCGGTCAAATCGGAGCTCGGATGAGGGAGATATCATCGATTTAAAATCAACTCTTTTTTAGAAACTTTTTGTAACTTTGGGACAATTACACTGTGCGCGAGTCAAGAACCTATATGCACTTGAGGTACCAGATGCATGCAAAGCTTTGAGGAGAAAGGCAGAAGTTAGAGACTTGGTGGTTTAGAGGGAGCATAAATTACCTCTCAATATGCATCCTCATGAGAAGCAGTCTCAGAAGGTTGTGGAGTAGCTGCCACAATTGGAGAAGCAGAGAGGAGACCGAGTGGAAGCGTCCACTCAAGCAGAGACCTC
This sequence comes from Pinus albicaulis, assembly GCA_034641835.2. Lineage (NCBI taxonomy): Eukaryota > Viridiplantae > Streptophyta > Pinopsida > Pinales > Pinaceae > Pinus > Pinus albicaulis. Next base: position 1,569,260,053 of record CM076581.1, read on the forward strand.
CATGAGGGGGAAATTTCGAGCCAGATGGGAAGAGGGAGTAGCCATACCTCGAGGTGTAAGGTGGGGTTATGTGTAGACATAATCCCAAGATAAGAAATTTGGGCAAGGTCCATTGAGATGGCGTGTCTCATGGATCGAACCTGGCTATGAGGAGCCCACAGTACAGTTGTAGTAGGAAGGATCAACTATATTGATGTAGTCAGATGTCAGCAAGACATAAATCATAGTGATATATGTCAAATATTGGAGCACAAATAGAGTTAGCAATAGTTCAAAGGGCACGGATGCATATGTCAGTAGAAGTGCAGAGAATCCAGTACTAGACAGGTGCAGTAGCTAGCAGCAGTCAGAAGACTCCGATGACAGATGCATTATACTGATTCAGTTGTTTAGAGGCTATTCAGTTTCAAGATTTGTAGGTGCAACACTAGAGAAGTGTAGCATGCAAAACATTCCAAAGGTACCAGATGGGGATAGATTGAATTCCTTTCTTATTGAGAGGGAGTGTTGAAATTTGCAACAAGAAATAGTCAAATTGGCGACTAGAAAGGACAAAAAATAATGCACCCACATTGGTGAGGAATTTTGATGTACCAGGAGTGAGGAATGTGAGGCGTCTAATTTATTTTTCCCTTAAATAAATTGGACAATAAATTGTAATTTCGTCTCATAACAACTTGTGTCAATTAACTAAGTCATGATGATTGAGTTAGCTCAAGAAATTTGATTTAAGGTGATCGAGGTGGATAATGGTGGCCACCCACCTATTCCACTTGGGCCCTAGCCATTGTCTCTTTCATTTTTTCAGTTTCCTTAATTATAGCACAATTTACTATTTTTGTCATTTTTTCAGGTCCTGAACTTTCGAAGCCGTTTTGAGGCCCCAAACGATGTTTTTTGGGCATGAAAGGTTTGGCAATTTCATAGAAATCATATTAATGGTTGTAGTCCCCGGAGACATATTTATAATGAGGTATCATGTGCATCAAACGAAGATCATATTACCAAGTTACAACCCCGGGAAGTTGGCTACCAAACTAACCCCAACGGGGCCCATAAAATCTTGGTGTTACATCTCCTCAGGATAGGGTTTTGGTTGTTTAGGGTTTGATCTTATTTTAGATAATAAAAATACCCTTGACCCTTGGTTTTTTAGGGTTTTATCAATGAATAGATGGGAAGTGACCCTCGAAACTCTTTCCCTAAGATAAAATAAAGAATGGGACTTGCTTTCCTTTTAAGCAAGGGAATTACCTTCTAGGGAGAGAGGAGGAGGATTGAAGGGTTGAGGGAGAAGAATAAGACTTATGAAGGAAGTTCTCAATCCATAAAATCCTTTGGGAACTTGGATTCCCAAATGGTCCTTGATGAAAGGCCTTTGACACCAAATGGGACTACACGAGGCCAAGTGGACCCAGCCCAGGTTCGGGGATGGAATTTAGTAACCAATGATGTTCCTATCCTGGACAAGGTGATGGGAAAGGATCAGACAAGTTTTTTTACTTCGATAGGTCAAATTTATCCTACTAGGTTCTATCCTTGGGAACACCTAGGAAAAACTTGATCCTAGTCTTAGCCACCTATAATATTTTTTTATACCAAAATGTGGCTAAAACTTTTTGGAGCCCCCAAGGAACAAATTTTATCACTAAGAGTTGTTGGCTCTTGAAGTCTCTTTAAGGCCTCCTTCCTTTTTCCCACTGTCCAGATCCTACACCGATGTTTACATTTCAAAAAGACTCAGAAATCCTGTTGATTTCCAAGCTAGATCACCGCTGCAAAGGCCATGTTTCCTTCCCCCCACTTCAGAACTAACCTTCATTTGTTGCCCCCTTTTTTCTCCATGAAGTCCTCTATCTTTCATGAGTTTCCTTCTTCCATTCATGAAAATCCACTTTATTAAGGTTAAAGACTCATTCTTTAGCTTTCCCCCTTTTTTTTTCTATAACCTGCCATATATTATAAATATAACTTTATCATAAATTTTATATCATATAAATTATGGCCCACCGCTTACCGCAAATTGCAATATCGCATTATCACGTTTTCTATGGTGCGTTTCATTAACTCATCGCAAAAAATTGCGATGTGATCGTTCCACCCGATCGCATATCGCAAGTCGCATATTTGTTGTTTCACATCCACTGATCCATCGCAAATTTATGCGATGCGATCAACCCATCGCATTTTCCGCCCATCGCATATATCCGCCATCGCACTTTTTACAATTACGATCGACCCCGCCAGGCCCACCATATGATACCCCCGCCATTCATATAAAAAATGCCTTTTCCTTTTGTAAGTCGAAAAATGTCATATTTCGTTGATTATAAAGGTTTTTCCCATTAAAATCCCTCCATCGCGCAATCGCAAAATCGCATTTTTATGTGAAACCCCTGATCACTCATCGCAAATATTTGCGATGTGATTTTGCGATCTCTTTAACTGCCTCTGAATAAAATATCCACCGTTGGATGCAGCCATCCATCGGCCATGATCTTTCCCACCTTCCAAAGAAGTATAAACCTAAAAACGCAGGATTTGTTAATTGTTTTTGTGTTTTGCAGGTGTTTTAATGGTTTTCCATTGTATAAGGAAGGAAAGCCGAGGGTTAGGAAAGACGTTTCCTGCGCCTTCGAGCTATTAAAAAGAACCATTCACAGGTTTGAATTCAATGATTTATCAATGTTTCATGAGCGTTGATAGCAAGTAAAATGGCCTGTGCGGCCCTGCACATCGACAAGACACTGTTTTATCCAAAAACAGTTAAAAAGTATAAGTTTGAAGATAGAGCACAACAGAATGAAGATTGAAGACATTTTTATGGGGATTACGGCTAAGACAGTTATCAAAAGCCTAATCCCCAACTCAAAACACAGTTCAAAGAAAACCTAAAGTGTTTTATCAGACAGAAAGCCTCCACCACCACATCTGAGGCAAATTCATTCCTCAGCTACCACAGAGCCACCTGTTGCCTCGAACCTTTCAAAACAGAGGCCGAAGTTACTGACGAAAATCAGATATTCGCCTCCAGCGCAGCCAGGGAGTTACTTCTGCAAGGAAATCAATGCAAAAATATCTGCAGAGTTACTTCAAACATTACACAAAGCCTCAATGTAAAATAAAGCTCCCGCCGAGCTTAAATCATAAATGTAAAACAGTTAATACAGAGTACCACTTGTAAACTTCTTCATCGAGCCCCTCAAAAGGCCAAGAAGTCTTGAATCTGTATTAATTGCTTCGAGAGATCTTTTTTTAGATTTCACCTCCTCATTTTTCTATAAATACCTCAGTAGAATATGAGAAATTGTTGGTTGCAGAACTTTGAAATACATTTGAGCTTAAACTTCTGATTGTAAATAGTGTTCACTGGCCCTTGGAGCTCTGCCTGTAATATATTAGTTAGGCTGAATAGTGAAGATGATTGCTGAACTAAAACATTGGGTTTGAAGACTGTAACTGGTTTGACATCAATATAAAAGTTGTTTCTTGGGATCCTGGTCTATATCATCGGTGAATTGCACCTCTCTTTGTTAATTGATTTTCCTTCTATGTATGCCATACTTTTCATATTCTACTGTAAATAACAGTTTAAACAGGGTTAGGATCAGTTGTATATCAATAACCTTCTTTGGCTGAGAAATCTTTATCTTAATGTTTTCTTCAAACTTGTTTATTTAAGAATAATTCAATACAGTTTAAACAGTTAGGAATGTTGGCGTTCCCTCGTCCTTCTGTTTGCTTAAACATTGTTCTTGAATGTGATTTCCATTATTTTTTATTAAAGCCAGACTAGAGAAGATATGGTTTGCCCTGATTCCTAGTTTCTGTTCTCCAAAGGCAGATTCAGAAAGTTTCCCTTGGTGTTGACTGAAAGCAGACCAGGTTTAAAAGTACTTTATCTGATCTTAATTTACACTATGTTTTTCTTATGTGTTTTCATACTTTCTGAAGGTAATTATGTGGATTACTGGATTGTTTGTCAATTAAGCTGCTTGAATACAGACTGGCCCAAGGAGTCAATGGTTAGCCCTGCACTTGGTTGGTTTTAAACAGTTACTTAAGAGGATTTTCTTGTTTGGACTTTTCTTGTTTGGACTGACTATAAATCCCTTGTGAAATTATTATCAGTTTCCACCCCTCCAACACTTTAATGTATCCATCCCATCATTTTAATCTAAATAATCCTGTGATATAGTTGACTTGCCCCTTGGATCAAACTTGATGTTGTTGTTCAATTAAAGCCCAGATATGACTCCATAGCCCAATGGACTAAAAAACAGCATTACATCTATCTTTTTAGCTTAGCTGTTCTATCCACTTGCAACTTCTCACCTTTGAAACTCTTTTCCTTTGGAACTTTCCCCTCAGGTAACATTTCATGCTCAACCATCCAAAACAAAACAAAACCCTTGGCCTTCATAACTAGCCTAACATTTTTACCCAAAACTTTCAAAGACAAATCCATCTTTGCACTTATTAGAGAGATCCCTCTCCAGATTTAGGAGGGCTAGATCCTAGAATCCAAAAGTTGGTTGAAACGACGTTGTTTCTGTAATTGGACTCTGCCAATCTTGCTAATAAATTACAGATTCCTAACATTTCTGGCGACTCCACTGGGGAATTTTCCCTTTAAACACTTCATAAAACCTTGAGAGTAAAAAGTAGCCTTTTCAAGCACTACCAAAGAATGGTAATCAAGATGAAACTTGTTTCAATCAGTGACAAACTAGGTAAACCCTAGGATTCTCATAAGGCTTTATCTAACCTTGAAATATCAGCTATCTTAGCCATAAGAATACACTTTCTTTGTCTCATAACCTTAGCTAAGTTTTGAAACAGTGTTAGGATATTCTTAGAAACCACACAACTGAAAAATAACTCAGAAAAGCACCTAAAAATATTTCAGATTGGAATTCAATAACCATGGTGGTGAACCATAAAACCTTTTACCTCCAAAGGAGCTGAAAATTTCCACTTGGCGACTCCACAATCCTTAACAGACCTAAAGACTCTACTGGGAAGAACCCTTATCATCATAAAATCATTTAAAACTCAGTTAGAGGACTGTAGGATTAAAATATGTGTAAACAGATTAGTTAACCTCTTAAATATTGTCATATCTGGTTGAACTTGTCTTGTTTATTTGGGTCTAAAAACACAGCATAGTGGCTTCTAGAAAGATTCACACTAGAGCCCATCCTGACCCTAATCCACCTGAGATAGTTGATGACCCAGAAATCATCTTTTGGAAGTCTCCTGGGATTAAATTATCAACTGTTTTCAGATCACCCTTGAGAGCTAATTCAGCTCCTGAAAATCTTTCAGCTCTACAACAATCACAAGCTGACTTAGTAAACCTCTTTAGAACTAGGTCATTTGATGATATAATCCAGTTAGACTCTGAATCTTCGCTTTCATCCCCAGAGACAAGTAAACATCCTGGTAGTAGAGAAACAACACCTCCTGATTTACATTTCCTTCACAACCTAGGTGTCTCTCACCCAAGATCAGCCCAGCAGTCTACTCCTGGTCCATTCATTTCCACTCATCCTACATCTACTATTCAAACCACTCCACTTCAGCCCACTTTCCCTTTTTTCAACCCACCTGTAAATCCACCTCCACCTCCTATCATGGCAGCATGGTATGCCCCTTTAGTTCTTCCTATACCACTAGTCAATCTTCCATAGGAATATCAATCCAAAATTCCATTGTATGATGCTAATAATGCTACAACTGCATCACAAAATGTGGATAAGATGAATGAATATTTCGACATAAATGAGATTGATAATGATTATGTATAACTTAGGTTATTTTCTCAGAGCTTGGGAGGAGAAGTAAGAAAATGGTTTAAAGGCTTAGCCCCCCATAGTATTAATGATCTCCAAGGTTTCCATCAGACGTTCTTAAATAAATGGGAAGTAAGGAAAAATCCTCTCCAAGTCCTTGCAGATTACAACAATCTCCATAGGAGCCCAGGGGAAAGTGTACAGGCTTATTGTACTAGATTGAACAGTGTGTATAATGCACTTTCCCCAGAGCTTAAACCTCCACAAGGCTCCGCTTTAAACAAATTTCCTGAAGGGTTTGATGTTGATATGACCTATTCGCTAAGAGAAAGAGACTTTGCAACCCTTGAAGACATGCAAAGAGGCGCCCTTTCTGTGGAAGTCAACTTAATGGAGAAAAGAGCAAGGATGAAAAACCAGAAGAGAGTCTCTTTTAGAGAGGAAAATACACCTTCTACGTCCAGCTCAAAAATGGAGAAAATGATGGAAGAAATGATGAAAGAGATGAGCATAATCAAGAGAGCACAAGCGAGCCAAAATCAAACCGCTCCTCAAAATAGAAACCAGAACCAGAATCAGAATGTTAGAAGGAACCAACCTCCAAACAGACCTAGGGAAGATGATCAGCAGATCGCTCCTCCCTTTCATCAAAATATGTAAGTGAGGTTGAGGAAACAGAAGATATAACAGAGGAAGAGGATATCAACATGTTTGGGGTAGAGGATGATGAATTGGAAGTTCATTATGATAGAAAACAAGGTCTTTACACACCTTATGATGACAAAAGAGATGATAATGAAAATGATTATCAAGACATGGAAAATGTCATCATAGAACCTCAAAGAGAATATGACCTTAGAAGAAAGACCAGTCAACAAACCCCCAACACCAAAACCTCTGACAAATCTTCACAAAACAGCACTACAAACAAGCCTAAAGTTGTCAAACAAAAAGACAAAATGGTGTCTGTCAATTCTGATAAAGGAATAGAGAAAGGCACTCAAAGCAAAGAAAAACAGAGTGTAGATATTAGTAGTACTAACACTCCATCTAGTACTCCTGTAAAAACAATTTTGTCAAGTGTAAATAAAACCAATCAGCAACCTGATATTGCTAATAGACTGACAGCTAATAAGGCTGAGAAAACTGCTTTAAAGAGTCAAAATCCTTTCAGCCTGGAGCAGGAAATTTCCAAAATTAAAATCTCTATTCCTTTGACTAAGTTAGCTGCCCAACATGTATATAGGATCCAAATTTTGAAGGCTTTTAATATAGAGGAAAACGAAGATACAGTCAATCTTAGTGATGACTAGCCAGAACTTATTTTTGGTCCAATGATTGAAGGTAGATATCAAGAGGGGCCCCTTCCTCCTTTCTACGTAAGTTTAAACCTTCATGACAAAATTTTACACAACGCTATGCATGATTCCGGGGCTTCCCATAATTTAATGCCTAAAGCTGTGATGGAGAGCCTTGGTTTAGAAATCACCAGACCTTACAAGGACCTATACTCCTTTGACTCCAGTAGAGTAAAATGTTTAGGACTAATCAAAGATCTCTGTGTTAACTTAGCCCAGATTCCAGCCAAATTCTTACTCATGGATATTGTTCTGGCTGATGTACCCCCAAAATATGGAATGCTTTTATCAAGATCTTGGGGGGCTAAGTTGCAGGGAACCATGCAAATGGACATGACCTATGCGACTATCCCTGTTTTCAATCAAACTAGAAGACTTTACAGGGAGTCCCATATGCAATACACAGTCAAAAGCCAAGACAGACCACAAAACTCAACTATCTATTCTGTCAATACGGGCCTTGATTCTTTTATCATGTTTAATAATGAAGCACTCAGTGAACAAGTCACACTAACCGAATTAATGGCCGACAGAGAAGAGGAGGTAAATGTCAATGAACCATCAAAACAATTTGCTGAACCTTTAAACAACAGCAAACCAAGTATGGGTCTTGAGCTACGAGTCAGGCGCCCTTTTCTTTTAAACCTTGACACTCACAAAAGCGTTACTCTGCTTAACAAAAAGTCTGAAGAGTCAAAACAAATTCAATCAGGTGCCGCTAATCATGAAAAATCAGAAGGCACGATAGTTGAAGAGGACAGTAAACGTGATGAAACCAAGACCAGTCCTCTGTGGAGTATGTATTTTGATGGGTCATGCACTAGAAATAACGCTGGTGCAGGAGTCTGGATTACTAACACTGAAAACAACCACACTGAATGCATTTCATGCAAATTAAACTTTCAGTGTTCAAATAACATAGCAGAATATGAATCCCTTCTCTTAGGCTTGCATCTCTTGAAGAAGTGAGGAGCCAGAAGAATTAATGTGTATGGGGATTCTAAGTTAATCATTAGGCAAGTCAACGGGGAGTATAACACAAATCATCCCAGACTTAGAGCCTATCGGAACAATGTCATGGACCTTTTACAAAAATTTGAGGAGTCCAAACTATCTTTTGTCCCAAGAAAAATAAACATTGCAGCTCACAATTTATCTTTTGCGGCCAGGACATGTCTAACGCAATATGAAATCAGAGACAACACGACTTCGATGAAATTTAGATCAACAGTTCCTGATAACAAAAAATATTGGCAAGTGTTTGACAATGACAAACAAATAGAAGACTTCATGCAATTCAGAAATGAATTCGAATTGCATAGTTCGGACTCAGATTATGATACAGATTGCAGCGAAGAAAAATTTATTGGTAAAGAAGAACCGTCTCCTGAGCTTGCCAATATTAACCTATTACCTCGCGAACTTATGAACGAAACAGAGGAATTAGAAACTCTCCATACTAAAGAAGAAATTTTGCCTAGAGGTCTATCACCTTTGGAAGAGTTGTTCAATTTTGACGATGTGGCTAAGAAACCAAAACTGGAACCTGTAGAGACTGAAGTGGAGGAATGCAACATAGGCAGTGAGGAAAAACCGAAGATGGTTAAACTGTCTAAAACCTTACTAGCTCACATTAAACTCAAATATATAGAGTTGTTTAAGGAGTTTTCTGATGCTTTTGCATGGAGTTACGAAGATCTTAAGTCCTATGACACTGAAATAATACAGCACAAAATCCCTCTCAAAGAGAACCATAAACCATTCAAACAGAAACTGCGCAGAATAAACCCGGTACAGCTGCCTTTGGTTAAGAAGGAGATCATGAAAATGTATGATGCTGGTATTATTGTCCCTATTAGATATTCTGAGTGGGTATCTAATCTGGTGTCTGTGAGGAAGAAAACTGGAGAAATCAGGCTTTGTATAGATTTTAGAGATTTAAACAAAGCTTCATTAAAAGACAACTATACTTTACCAAAAATGGATCATATTTTACAAAGGGTGGTAGGGTCTAGAAGAATTTATTTGCTTGATGGCTACTCAAGGTATAATCAGATCTTGGTTTACCCCACTGATCAATTAAAAACAGCCTTTACTACACCATGGGGCACCTTCATGTATGTGAAAATTCCCTTCGGTCTAATGAATGCTGGAGAAACCTTTCAAAGAGCCATGGACATAGCATTATCGAAAGAATTGGGCTTCTTCATCATTATCTATCTTGATGATGTCACTGTGTTTTCAAAAACAGATGAAGAACACTTAGAACATTTGAGGAAAGTTTTCGAGAAGTGCAGAAAGTTTGGGATATCTTTAAACCCTAGGAAGACTTTATTTGGTCTCCAATAAAGTAAACTTCTCGGGCAGATTATTTCTGAGGAGGGTATTAAGATTGATCCTAAGAGGATTGAGGCCATATTACAAATCTCTCATCCTCGAAACATCAAAGAGTTGTAATCTTTCATTGGGAAGATCAACTTTTTGAGAAGGTTCATCCCCAACTTAGCTGAGCTCCTTAGGGATATCACAAACATGTTGAAGAAGGAGCAAGGGGTAAAATGGACCTTGGAAGCAAAGACATCCTTTGAGCTGGTAAAACAAGCGTTAACCAAAACACCGGTTCTTGTAAGTCCTGATTTTTCAAAAGATTTTTAGATTTTTTTAATTTGCATCAGAACATACCATAGCTGCTGTCCTTTTACAGAAAAATCCACAAGGACAAGAGAAGCCTATTGCATTCTTTAGCAAGGCATTGAGGGATGCCCCTTTGAAGTATAACATTATGGAAAAGAAAGCTTTTGCTTTGGTGAAAGCATTGAAAGACTTTAGGGTATACATCCTTCACTCTCATATCATTGCCTTTATCCCAAATTCAGTTGTTAAAGACATTCTAACACAGGACCCAGATGGTAAGAGAGGTCAGTGGATTGCTGTTATTCTTGAATATGATTTAGAGATAAAACCCACTAAGCTAATCAAAGTCCAAGGTCTAGCTAGATTAATGGCTAAATCAAATTCTGAAGTTCTTGATATTAATATGATCGATGCTTTGGATAACCAAGAAGAGTTCCCAACTCCCATTGTTGAAAAATATTTTATGAATTCTCCTTGGTATTCTGATATTGTTTATGTTTTTCTTAATTTGAATACACCTCCTGGTTTTCCAAAAACAAAGGCAAGATTCCTAAAGTTAAAAGCTGTAAACTATTGCATTGTTGATAGATGTCTTTATTAGAAAAATGCAAGCGGTCTACTGATTAAATGCTTGCCTGAGTTTGATGCAGAGAAGGTTAAGCAGGAATTCCATGAGGGAGAGTGTGGAGGTCATTTGTACTGGAAGTCAACAACCAACAAAATTTTGAGGGCTGGTTTCTATTGGCCTACTCTTTTTCCTTATATACACAGGATCATCATTGCCTGTCATAAGTGCCAACTATTTGAGGGCAAAAGAAAACTGCTACCCCTTCCTCTGCATCCCATCACTGTTGAAGCTCCTTTTCAACAGTGGGGACTTAACTTCATAGGATAAATCCATCCACCGTCTTCTTCCCAGCATAGGTGGATTCTTACTGCCACAGACTACTTCACCAAGTGGATAGAAGCCATTCCGTGTAGGCAGGCCAATGATTCAGTTATCATAAAATTTATGGAGACTAACATTGTCTCCAGATTTGGCTATCCTACAAAAATTATTACTGATAATGCAGCAACATTTAGATCAAAGAGGATGGTTGACTTCTATCACAGATATTAGATAAAATTGGGGCATTCCACAGATTATTACCCTCAAGGTAATGGAATTGCATAATATTCCAACAAAATCTTAGTGAACATAATCAAGAAACTATTGGAGGACAACAGGAAGTCTTGGCACACAAAGCTGGTCCATGCACTTTGGGCTGACAGATTGACTTTGAAGAAATCTATTGGTATGTCACCTTTCCAGCTTGTGTATCGTACAGATGCAATTTTTCCTAATAGTCTTGGTGTACCAGTTATGAAGTTGATCTAGGAATGGCAGACTGAAGATAATGACATGACCAGAAGAATAAATTAGACCATTCATCTTCAACAGACCAGGGAGGAAGTGTATAACAAATCGTTGCAGAAACAAGACAGCATAAAGAAACTTTTTGGCAGAAGAAAAAAGTCTAGCAATTTCAAGATTGAGGACCAAGTTTTAAAGTGGGACTCAAGAAGGGAAGAAAAGGGCAAGCATGGAAAATTTGACAACCTATGGCTTGGCCCTTACTCTATTCGTTCAGTTGCTAGTAATAATGCTTTTTTCTTACAGAAACTGGATGGAACAAAATTTTTTGGGGGTCCTGTTAATGGCAGGATGCTTAAGCATTACTTCTCTTGATTCATATTATGTTTTGAAGCCTTTTTATACTTTTTTTTTCATTGTGAATATTCCATCCTCCATTTCATTCAAAGTTATGAAAAAAAAGAAGAAGAAACAAATCTGAAAGTGTGCAAGCTTAAAAGCCACTCCTGATAACCACACTTCTAGTTAGTCAACTCTTGATTAATTAATTTTAAAATTTTCTGCTGATAGGGTAGTGAATTTGATTTGCCAAACTGTTTAATCTTGGCTTATCAATAGATAGATTAGGATATAAATTAAAGGTTCAAACAAACTCAAAATCTGAACCAAAGTTTCCAAATAGAGATGACTCAAAATTGTTTTATTTTCTGAGTCATAAAAGAGAAAAACTGGTTCTAATTTGCCCAAAATATGAATCAGATATCAAGGAAGAGACAGCTCAAACAAAATCAAAAACAGAGCTGTGAAGAAAAGAGAAGGCCATGATGAGAAACTTTCAGATCTTAAGCCTTCCATTTTGATTTTAATTTTCTGCAAATAATAATCTATGTGTAGCTTGTTTTTATGCCATAGATCACAGCAAGTCAAACAACTTAATCTTGACTTGACTGTTTTTAAATTTCTGTTGTAGAATTTAGAGAATGAAAGTCTGTTGGATAGTTTAATCCCAACAGACAGTAGATTAGGTAGAGAAGAATCTGAGCTCAACTGTTTAATCTAAGTTCAAGGAAAAATAAGGAGTAGAATTAGATTAGTTTTCATGCTTTCAAGAGAATAAAATGTTGTGAAAAGAGTTTGCCAATCCAAGTGCACTCTGATGAAGAAAAATGTTAGATCAGTAGCATTGGGTAGGTAGAAAGCTTGTAGATGAAAATCCGTTATTTTCATGGCTGCTAATATGTTTTCAAGGCTAGATCATCCAGCAAAGGAAGGGCAGCAAAATGGATCAGGCACATGTCAGCCTCCCAGAGAAATCAAGTCTGAATTCTTGATGCCTTCAAGAAGGCACCATCCCCCAGTGGAGCCACTGTTAGCCACCTATAATATTTTGTTATACCAAAAGGTGGCTAAAACTTTTTGGAGCCTCCAAGGAACAAATTTTATCACTAAAAGTTGTTGTCTCTTGAAGTCTCTTTAAGGCCTCCTTCCTTTTTCCCATTGTCCAAATCCTACACCGCTATTTAAATTTCAAAAAGACTTAGAAATCCTGTTGATTTCCAAGCTAGATCACCACTGCAAAGGCCATTTTTCCCTCCCCCCACTTCAAAACTAACCTTCATTTGTTTCCCCTTTTTTTCTCCATGAATTCCTCTATCTTTCATGAGTTTCCTTCTTCCATTCATGAAAATCCACTTTATTAAGGTTAAAGACTCATTCTTTAGCATTTTCCCATTTTTTTTCAATAACCCACCATATATTATAAATATAACTTTATTATAAAGTTTATATCATATAAATTATGGCCCACCGCTTATTGGAAATTGCAATATCGCATTATCGCGTTTTCTATGGTGCGTTTCATTAACTCATCGCAAAAACTTGGGATGCGATCGTTCCGCCCGATCGCATATCGCAAGTCGCATATTTGTTGTTTCACATCTAGTGATCCATCGCATTTTCCGCCCATCTCATTTTCCGCCCATCGGATATATCCACCATCGCACTTTTTACAATTACGATCGACCCCGCTGGGCCCACCATATGATACCCCCGCCATTCATATAAAAAATGCCTTTTCCCTTTGTAAGTTGAAAAATGTCATATTTCGTTGATTATAAAGGTTTTGCCCATTAATCCCTCCATCGCACAATCGCAAAATCGCATTTTTATGTGAAACCCCTGATCACTCGTCGCAAATATTTGTGATGCGATTTTGTGATCTCTTTAACCACCTCTGAATAAAATCTCCACCGTTGGATGCAGCCATCCATCGGCCATGATATTTCCTGCCTTCCGAAGCAGTCTAAACCTAAAAACGCGGGATTTCTTAATTTTTATTGTGTTTTGCAGGTGTTTTAATGGTTTTCCATTGTATAAGGAAGGAAATCCGAGGGTTACGAAAGACGTTTCCTGCGCCTTCGAGCTATTAAAAAAAACCATTCACAGGTTTGAATTCAATGATTTATCAATGTTTCATGAGCGTTGATAGCAAGTAAAATGGCCTGTGCGGCCTTTCATATCGACAAGACATTGTTTTATCCAAAAATAGTTAAAAAGTATAAGTTTGAAGACAGAGCACAACAGAATGAAGATTGAAGACAGTTTTACGGGGATTACGGCTAAGACGGTTATCAAAAGCCTAATCCCCAACTCAAAACACAATTTAAAGAAAACCTAAAGTGTTTTATCAGACAGAAAGCCTCCACCGCCACATCTGAGGCAAATTCATTCCTCAGCTACCATAGAGCCACCTGTTGCCTCAAACCTTTCAAAACAGAGGCCGAAGTTATTGAAGAAAATCAGATATTCACCTCCAGCGCAACCAGGGAGTTACTTCTGCAAGGAAATCAATGCAGAAATATCTGCAGAGTTACTTCAAACATTACACAAAGCCTCAAAGTCAAATAAAGCTCCCACCGAGCTTAAATCATAAATGTAAAATAGTTAATACAGAGAACCACTTGTAAACTTCGTCATCGAGCCCCTCAAAAGGCCAAGAAGTCTTGAATCTGTATTAATTGCTTCGAGAGATCTTTTGTTAGATTTCACCTCCTCATTTTTCTATAAATACCTCAGTAGAAGATGAGAAATTTTTGGTTGCAGAACTTTGAAATACATTCGAGCTTAAACTTTTGATTGTAAATAGTGTTCACTGGCCCTTGGAGATCTGCTTGTAATAGATTATTTAGGCTGAATAGATGATTGTTGAACTGAAACATTGGGTTTCAAGACTGTAACTGGTTTGAATTCAATATAAAAGTTGTTTCTTCGGATCCTAGTCTATATCATCGGTGAAGTGCACCTCTCTTTGTTAATTGTTTTTCCTTCTATGTATGCCATACTGTTCATATTCTATTGTAAAGAACAGTTTAAACAGGGTTAGGATCAGTTGTATATCAGTAACCTTCTCTGGTTGAGAAATATTTATCTTAATGTTTTCTTCAAACTTTTTTATTTAAGAATAATTCAATACAGTTTAAACAGTTAGGAATGTTGGCGTTCCCTCGTCCTTCTGTTTGCTTAAACATTGTTCTTGAATGTGATTTCCATTATTTGTTATTAAAGTTAGACTAGAGAAGATATGGTTTGCCCTGATTCCTAGTTTCTGTTCTTCAAAGACAGATTCTGAAAGTTTCCCTTGGTGTTGACTGAAAGCAGACTAGGTTTAAAAGTAATTTATCTGATCTTAAGTTACACTCTGTTTTTCCTATGTGTTTTCATACTTTTTGAAGGTAATTATGTGGATTACTGGATTGTTTGTCAATTAAGCTGCTTGAATACAGACTGGCCCAAGGAGTCAATGGTTAGCCCCGCACTTGGTTGGTTTTAAACAGTTACTTAAGAGGCTTTTCTTGTTTGGACTGACTATAAATCCCTTGTGAAATTATTATCAGTTTCCACCCCTCCAACACTTTAATGTTTCCATCCCATCATTTTAATCTAAATAATCCTGCGATATAGATTACTTTCCCCTTGGATCACACTTGATGTTGTTGTTCAATTAAAGCCTAGATATGACTCCATAGCCCAATGGACTAAAGACCAGCGTTATATCTATCTTTTTAGCTTAGATATTCTATCCACTTGCAACTTCTCACCTTTGAAACTCTTTGCCTTTGGAACTTTCCCCTAAAGTAACATTTCATGCTCAACCCTCAAAAACAAAACAAAACCCTTAGCCTTCATAACTAGCCTAACATTTTTACCCAAAACTTTCAAATACAAATCCATATTTGCACTTATTGGAGAGATCCCTCTCCGAATTCAGGAGGGCTAGATCCTAGAATCCCAAATTTGATTGAAACGATGTTGTTTCTGTAATTGGACTCTGCCAATCTTGCTAATAAATTACATATTCCTAACATTTCTAGCGACTCCACTGGGGACTTTTCCCTTTAAACACTTCATAAAACCTTGAGAGTAAAAAGCAGCCTTTTCAAGCGCTACCAAAGAATGTTAATCAAGATGAAACTTGTTTGAATCAGTGACAAACTAGGTAAACCCTAGGATTCTCATAAGGCTTTATCTAACCTTGAAAGATCAGCTAGCTTAGCCATAAGAATACACTGTCTTTGTCTCATAACCTTAGCTAAGTTTTGAAACAGACTTAGGATATTCTTAGAAACCACACAACTGAAAAATAACTCAGAAAAGCACCTAAAAATATTTCAGATTGGAATTCAATAAACATGGTGGTGAACAATAAAACCTTTTACCTCCAAAGGAGCTGAAAATTTCCACTTGGCGACTCCACAATCCTTAATAGACCTTAAGACTCTACTGGGAAGAACCCTTATCATCATAACATCATTTAAAACTCAGTTAGAGGACTGTAGGATTAAAATATGTGTAAACAGATTAGTTAACCTCTTAAATATTGTCATATCTGGTTGAACTTGTCTTGTTTATTTGGGTCTAAAAACACAGCATAGTGGCTTCTAGAAAGATTCACACTAGAGCCCATCCTGACCCTAATCCACCTGAGATAGTTGATGACCCAGAAAGCATCCTTTGGAAGTCTCCTAGGATTAAATTATCAATTGTTTTCAGATCACCCTTGAGAGCTAATTCAGTTCCTGAAAATCTTTCAGCTCTACAACAATCACAAGATGACTTAGTAAACCCGTTTAGAACTAGGTCATTTGATGATATAATCCAGTTAGACTCTAAATCTTCGCTTTCATCCCCAGAGACAAGTAAACATCCTGGTAGTAGAGAAACAACACCTCCTAAATTACATTTCCTTCATAACCTAGGTGTCTCTCACACAAGATCAGCCCAGCAGTCTACTCCTGGTCCATTCACTTCCACTCATCGTACATCCACTGTTCAAACCACTCCACTTCAGCCCACTTTTCCTTTTTTCAACCCAACTCTAAATCCACCTCCACCTCCTATCATGGCAGCATGGTATGCCCCTTTAGTTCTTCCTATACCACTAGTCAATCTTGCACAGGACTATCAGTCCAAAATTCCATTGTATGATGCTAATATTGCTACAACTGCATCACAACATGTGGATAAGATGAATGACTATTTTGACAAAAATGAGATTGATAATGATTCTGTCAAACTTAGGTTATTTTCTCAGAGCTTGGGGGGAGAAGTAAGAAAATGGTTTAAAGGCTTAGCCCCCCATAGTATTAATGATCTCCAAGGTTTCCATCAAACGTTCTTAAATAAATGGGAAGTAAGGAAAAATTCTCTCCAAGTCCTTGCATATTACAACAATCTCCATAGGAGCCCAGGGGAAAGTGTACAGGCTTATTGTACTAGATTGAATAGTGTGTATAATGCACTTTCCCCAGAGCTTAAACCTCCACAAGGCTCCGCTTTAAACAAATTTCCTGAAGGGTTTGATGCTGATATGACCTATTCGCTTAGAGAAAGAGACTTTGCAACCCTTGAAGACATGCAAAGAGGCGCCCTTTCTGTGGAAGTCAACTTAATGGAGAAAAGAGCAAGGATGAAAAACCAGAAGAGAGTCTCTTTTAGAGAGGAAAATACACCTTCTACGTCCAACTCAAAAATGGAGAAAATGATGAAGAAATGATGAAAGAGATGAGCATAATCAAGAGAGCACAAGCGAGCCAAAATCAAACCGCTCCTCAAAATAGAAACCAGAACCAGAATCAGAATGTTAGAAGGAACCAACCTCCAAACAGACCTAGGGAAGATGATCAGCATATCACTCCTCCCTTTCATCAAAACTATGTAAGTGAGGTTGAGGAAACAGAAGAAATAACAGAGGAAGAGGATATCAACATGTTTTGGGTAGAGGATGATGAATTGGAAGTTCATTATGATAGAAAACAAGGTCTTTACACACCTTATGATGACAAAAGAGATGATAATGAAAATGATTATCAAGACATGGAAAATTTCATCATAGAACCCCAAAGATAATATGACCTTAGAAGCAAGACCAGTCAACAAACCCCCAACACCAAAACCTCTGAAAAATCTTCACAAACAGCACTACAAACAAGCCTAAAGTTGTCAAACAAAAAGACAAAACGGTGTCTATCAATTCTGATAGAGGAAGAGAGAGAGGCACTCAAAGCAAAGAAAAACAGAGTGCAGATCTTAGTAGTACTAACACTCCAGCTAGTACTCCTGTGAAAACAATTTTGTCAAGTGTAAATAAAACCAATCAGCAACCTGATATTGCTGATAGAATGACAGCTAATAAGGCTGAGACAACTGCTTTAAAGAGTCAAATTCCTTTCAGCCTGGAGCAGGAAATTTCCAAAATTAAAATCTCTGTTCCTTTGACTGAGTTAGCTGCCCAACATGTATATAGGATCCAAATTTTGAAGGCTTTGAATATAGAGGAAAACCGAGATACATTCAATCTTAGTGATGACCAGCCAGAACTTATTTTTTGTCCAAAGATTGAAGGTAGATATCAAGAGGGGACCGTTCCTCCTTTCTACGTAAGTTTAAACGTTCATGAAAAATTTTTACACAACGCTATGCATGATTCCGGGGCTTCCCATAATTTAATGCCTAAAGCTGTGATGGAGAGCCTAGGTTTAGAAATCACCAAACCTTACAAGGACCTATACTCCTTTGACTCTAGTAGAGTAAAATGTTTAGGACTAATCAAAGATCTCTGTGTTAACTTAGCCCAGATTCCAGCCAAATGCTTACTCATGGATATTGTTGTGGCTGATGTACCCCCAAAATATGGAATGCTTTTATCAAGATCTTGGGGGGCTAAGTTGCAGGGAACCATGCAAATGGACATGACCTATGCGACTATCCCTGTTTTCAATCAAACTAGAAGACTTTACAGGGAGTCCCATATGTAGTACATAGTCACAAGTGAAGACAGACCACAAAACTCTCCTATCTATTCTGTCAATATGGGCCTTGATTATTTTATCATGTTTAATAATGAAGTGCTCAGTGAACAAGTCACACTAACTGAATTAATGGCCGACAGATAAGAGGAGGTAAATGTCAATGAACCATCGAAACAGTTTGCTGAACCTTTAAACAATAGCAAACCAAATATGGGTCTTGAGCTATGATTCAGGCGCCCTTCGCTTTTAAACCTTGACAGTCACAAAAGCGTTACTCTGCTTAAAAAAAAATTCTGAAGAATCAAAACAAATTCAATCAGGTGCCGCTAATCATGAGAAATTGGAAGGCACGATAGTTGAAGAGGACAGTAAACGTGATGAAACCAAGACCAGTCCTCTGTGGAGTGTGTATTTTGATGGGTCATGCACTAGAAATAATGCTAGTGCAGGAGTCTGGATTACTAACACTAAAAAAAACCACACTGAATGCATTTCATGCAAATTAAACTTTCAGTGTTCAAATAACATAGAAAAATATGAATCCCTTCTCTTAGGCATGCATCTCTTGAAGAAGTTAGGAGCCAGAAGAATTAATGTGTATGGGGATTCTGAGTTAATCATTAGGCAAGTCAACGGGGATTATAACGCAAATCATCCCAGACTTAGAGCCTATCGGAACGATGTCATGGACCTTTTACAAACATTCGAGGAGTCGAAACTATCTTTTGTCCCAAGGAAAAGAAACATTGCAGCTCACAATTTAGCTTTTGCGGCCAGGACATGTCTAACTCCATATGAAACCGGAGACAACACGACTTTGATGAAATTTAGACCAGTAGTGCTTGATAACAAAAAATATTGGCAAGTGTTTGGAAATGACAAAAAAATAGAAGACTTCATGCAATTCAGAAATGAATTCGAACTGCATAGTTTGGACTCACATTATGATACAAATTGCAGTGAAGAAAACTTTCTTGGTAAAGAAGAACCGTCTCCTGAGCCTGCCAATATTAACCTATTACCTAGCGAAATTATGAACGAAACAGAGGAATTAGAAACTCTCCATACTATTACACCATTTTTTGGTCATCTAACCTATTATCATTAGATGGACCCAAGTACACCATGTAAGACCAATTTTACCCTAAGTAAAATTGCCTTCACTATGTTAAACAACTTAATAAACCACATTTATTAGGTTGTTTATGGTCTAAACAGGAAACCCCAAAAGGAAATATTAAACAAACCTATTTGTTTGATTTTCCTCATGGAATAATTAATTAAACCATAATTTAATCATTATTCCCAGTCATGTTTAACCCAAAAACAAAGAAATTAATTAGATAAACCTTTATTTATCTTATTATTTTCTAGGAATAATTATTTAAATCTTATTTAGATAATATTCCTTGTTAAATATGACCAAATCACACACAAATAATTAAATAAATCATTATTTATTTGATTATCTTCCAACCACTTCCTTAAAAAGATAAATAAATCATTTATTTATTTATTTTTAACTAATCAAGGGATTTGACCCAAGTCAAATACCTTTTCCCTCCAACAAATATAATAAAATATTCCATAAAAAGTGGATCTAGATCTGGTTAACCCATGCACCAAGATCTAGAATGACCCAATATTTTGTTATAAATAGGAGGGTTTTTCCAACCATTCTTCACCTTTTGTTGCCTATTAGATCACTCTGGATCTATACACTTGGTCACCATTTTCTGCCATTTGCTGTGTGAGCTCCCTTTGAGTTCCATTCTTTGTGTGGGTTTTCTACACCAACAAGAGAGAAATCTTAGATCTGAAGTGCTGAGGACTTCCAAGAACCCATCCCACTGAGGAGAATTGGATACGCCTTCTTGTTTTCCTCCCAGGTGCCCGATTAATATAAAAATTCTTTCAAAAATTGTTCTTGTCTTTTCTATTGGTATATGGAGCAAACCCTTGTTTTTACTGCTTAATGTCTTTCCATGCATAGATCTGGTGTTTTGCAGCTCTTTTCTTGTCTAACTAACCGCAGATCTGAATATATTGGCAGCCACTTTTGTTGTTAGGGCTATTAGTTATGCGTAGTTCAAGTGGTCCTTTTTCGTACACTTCGACAAAGGATTCATACTAACAAATGGTGACTCCACGCGGGTTTTAAATTACAACCGCTGTCGTTTTTCATATTCCTGCATATCCAACTATTTCAGACCCTAGGGTTTCTTTTTAGTTGAATATTTTCCCTATTTTAATGTTTTTTTTCTCACATAAAACCCTGAAACATTAAAATTTCTAACTTCCATGTGTTTCTGGCCCTATTGCGCAGGTAAGCGAGACCAGCCGCAACTGAGACGGCAACTTTTCTGAAAATCTGCCGCCGAGACAACCAGAATGGGGGGGTCGCACTTTTTGGCCCATAACCTATGACCTAGACCTCCAGGTCGCACTTTTCAGCCTATTTTCTGTGACCTGCACTGAAAATAGGTCAGAACCTACAACCTGCCAATTTTTCAGTGATTTTTCTGCAATTTTTCTGGGTTTTGCTGAAGCTTCTGTCAGGGTTTTCCAGCCTCTGTCTCAGCCCGCTTTGACCTAGTTCTGATATGTTTTTACTCATCTAAGTGGGAACCTAGCCCCCTAGGGCTTTAGTACCCTCCACCTTTTTGGAAGAGTTTTAGCTGTTTCAGCCGTCTATTTTTCAGAGTTTCAGCCTTCCATTTTTCATATCTGAAACCTCCTCTTCAGATCCCTTTAAATCAACCTTTCTTCCTTTCAAATCACCTCTTGTCATTTTTTTTGGACCTCCCTTTAGGACCTCCTCCCTATCCTTTCCGGCTATTGCTGATTTCCTCCCTTTTTCCAGCCACATTGCCTTTGTCTCTTGGCTGTGATCTGCACCTCTTCTCAGCATCTTTATCCTTTAGATCCCTGTCCCTTTTGACCTTAGATCTATTGGCCTCTTTTCTGTGTGTTTTGCCTAGATTTTTCCCCTTTTTTAGATTAGTTTTGAGAGACCTGCCTTCTTGGGTTAGATAGATGCACAAGTAGCTGTTAATTTTATGTTATTTGAGCATTATATACTGTTCTCTACAGATTTATTTTCAGTTACGCAACACGCTTTTTTCTTTCTCTCAAAACGGAAAGGGTTTAAAAATTAAAATTAACGCACGCCACACACTGACCCTAAGTGAAGAAGCACCTGGTTAACACCGCCTGGAAAAGAATCTAAAATCAATTGTCACTGCACCTTTTCTGCCCTTGACCTCACTTGATTCTGTCCCTTTTTTCCCTTGTCGGTTTCCTTCTTCCCGTCATCATTGCGCCCCAAAGGCACCTTTCCCAGAGACTTCTTGGCCTTCACCCTCAGTTTCCGGCTGATCGACCTGCTCTGTCCCACCGTCGTCGAGCCAGTCCCCCTCCGAGTCCACACTCCGACTCCTCTTCTGATTCATTGGGTTCGCCTTCTCCTCCTGGTTCTCCCCCTGTCACCTTCACCATGTCTAGTCCAAGGCCTAACGTTAGTGGTGCTCTAGGCCCTAATGCTGGAGTCACTACTAGCGGAACCGCCACAGGAACTACCTCGGCCATACCCTTGTTGCCGTACATTGCAGGCCTCAGCCTCCCCGATTTCAATCAGTTGATTAATGACCCTATCCGCCACGATGTTGGTTGGCCTGCTATGCCAACCAAGCTCCCCTCCGACATCCCTAAGTTTGAAGGCCTTGCTGGAGAAGATCCAACCAGTCATGTCCGATCTTTCCATATGTGGTGTTCCTCCAATTCCATTACCGATGACTCCATCCGTCTTCGTTTGTTCCAATGCACACTTACCGGCGAAGCTTCTAAATGGTATGTTGACCAAGCCACCTCTTCCCATACCACCTTTGAGACCCTTTCCCAAGCCTTTTTATCTTATTTCCAGCTCCCTCTCCAATACGATACTGGCACGGAGCTCTTGACTTCATTCAAGCAAACCTCTTCGACCCGCCTTTCCGCCCATGTTCAGGAATGGTGACGAAGACGGAGCTTATGTCGAGCCCCCCCCTTCGAAGATCGGGTTTACATGGACTGGTTCCTTCGCACCCTCTTAGCTCCTATCGGCAAAGATGTCGCCTCTCACTTTCCTCAAACTGAAGAAGCCGCCCTCCAAATAGCCTTGAAATATGACCTGATCTACGCTCAATCTAGTTATGTTTATACCGTTCTTCCTGACCTCCCCAGGCCCAGCGGCGCTAACGCCTCGGGGGCATCTCATTCCGCCGATGGTATCGTTGGAGCCCTTTCCCGCCTGTACGCTCAACCTCCTATGGGCTATGGTCTCCCTCAGGGAGGGGCCAGCACCTCTAGCACTCTTCCCCCTCCCACTAGCATGTATCCAGGATACGGAATGCCTCCTCCTTTTGCCCAACCTCCTGCTTACCTCAATGTTGCCCACCCCCACCATTACCCTTATCCGTAGCCTGGTGCGCTAGCTCCTCCAGCATATGCGCTTCCATCTCCCTTGCCTCCTCAAAACCCACAACAACACTTACAGCCCCCTCCAGGGCAAGTATTTTCACAACAAGGCACGACTAATCCCCCTTCTTCTCAAAGAAGGCGGAGAGGAAATCAAAACCAATCTGCCCCTGGTACCCGTGGACCCAATCCTGGTGTGGACCCTAACACTTCCAACCAGCAACAGGGCACTCAGCCCAAGCCAGACAGGCCACTTCGCACAAATAAGCCTTGTCCGTGTTGCGGTGTTTATGGTCATTACACCCACGACTGTCCCCTCTTACCCCAGATGCGACAGATGTGGGAGTCTCAAGCCACATTGCGCGGACAACACGCCTCCCCTCATGCTCCTCCTAATGTGGCCACTACCCAAGCGGCTGTGTTTACTAATCCTTTCCCTCAGCAAGGATTCATGGCTACCCAACCACCTGACAGCTAGGTCACCACTCCCTCTTCCCTTTCTGGTTCCTCTAATTACCAGATCCTTATGATGCACTCTGATCCTTCCCCGACCGTCGACCTTCACCTTCAAACTCAGTCTCACCAGTACCCCAAGCCTCCTTCTCAGTCTGCCCCCGAGCCTCCTTCTTCAGGTTCTACAGAGCCTCTTTCGACATCCAGTGCGCCCTTACATATCCCTCAACCCAAAGTTGAGGTTCATACCAATATTCCTAAGGGACCCCTACATCGAAATGCTTCTTCCGGTCGAGCTGCTCATTCGTATAGTATAGTAGATGATTTGGCGCAATCTCCTGCTGCCATTTCCACACTGGAACGCCTCTAGTCGTGCCCTTCCCAAAAGAAGGCTCTACTATCTGCCGTGGGCGTTGTAGATCCTGCTGATGACCAAATGATTGTTTTCGATGCCACTCAATCGGACCATCCCCCTCTTCCTGCATCCGTCGCCTTCCAAATCCCAGTCAAAATCCGGAACGCCAACGTTTCATGGTGCATAATTGACGAGGGGGCATCCACCTGTGTGATGTCCGCTTCGGTTTGGAAGCAACTCGAATCCCCTGAGCTGGCCCCTTCCACGATCACCCTTCGAGCGTGGGACGGCCATGCCTCCCAGCCCATTGGCCTTTTCCGTAATTGTCCTATCACCCTCGCCGGTAAGACTGTTTGCGTTGACGTCGAAGTCATAGACGCCCCGCTAGACTACAACATTCTATTGGGGCGAAGCTACACCTATGCTATGTCTGCTGTCCCATCTGCGGTTTTCCGCAAGATGTCTTTCCCCCATAATGGAAAGATAGTCACCATTGACCAATTGACATATCATGAGCCAAAATCTCAGACCTCACCTGAGATGACCATCTCTTCTGTAGCCAACAAGCAAACCGTCGATTCCTTGACCAGTGTCTCCCCCAGCGTTTACAAAGATTCCTCCCTGCTTGGAACTTTTCCTAATCTCCCTCCTCCTCCCATCACTGATCCCAGCTTATCGAATGTTTGCATGATGCAATCATCTCAGGCTGCCCGTAAGCGGCCTGCCTCAGCTAGTCAGCAACCTCCCCCTCGCCCTTCGCAACCCACTCCTAGCCATTCATCTCAGCCAGCCGGACCTCCTCCTTCTGGCCCTCCCCCTACAACTGGTATCCCTGAACCCCTTTATCCTCCTGGATCGGTTCCCCCAGGCCTTAACCATCTCGGAGCCGTCCCTCTTGGTCATTTCCCTGCTGGGCAGATCCCTTTCCTGGCTCCCCCTCCCGGAGTATATTTTGTCCCCGTCATGGCCACCCTCTCTCTCCCTAACCTGACCTTGGGCATACCAGTCTGGTACCTTGATCCTCCAGCAGCTACCCCTCCTGGTCACCCCAAACCCTACATGGATTTGACACCAGTTCAACCGGTCCCCCTCGCTTCCTCCATTGCCCCTGTGCCCCCAGCACCTCTACAGGACCCCTCTCCTGTCGTGACGGCTCCCGGGAAGAAAAGCAAAGCTCGCAAGGGGGCACCCAAAGACAAGACCACCACGACTGACCCGGCCCCTCCTCCACCAGCAAAACCTTGGGCCTTATGTGATGTCGCCGGTCATGCCACCCATGCTTGTCCTGAGTTTCCCCGTATTCAGCCCATGGTTAAAGTCGCGTTCCCTGAAGCTACGGTCCCTGAAGCCTCCATTCCTTCTTCGTCCGTAACCAAGAACCCCAAGACTCTCTGCACCAACAAACCCTATGCTTTGTGTGGTGTCCATGGCCATTACTCCCACCATTGTCCTCACCTGACGCATTACCGTGCCTCTTTAGAGGTAGTCCGAGAGTATAAGGTTGAACAAAATCAATCTGCCTCTCCCATCCTCGCGCAGTATGCTTCCGGCCAGCTTGAGGATCCCCCCACTCCCATCGACATTCCCCCCCATGATGTTCAGATGACGGAATCTACCACAACCATTCTTTACCTATCCTCCTCTGCGAGACACTTGGAGCCCAATCCCCCTGCATCCTCCCCTATTGTGTCACCTGAACACCTTTTTTCTACCCATACGCGAGATCACTCCACCCGTATCTCTGTTGACCTCAGCAGCCTGAGTCCTCCCCATACTTCCGATAGCCCTCATATACCACCCTCCAGTTTTTATATGAGTCATAGTCATCCTGCTCCTTGTACTCCCTCCCACAGTTTCCGCTCGATGTCTTCTGTACACTCACGCTGCCGTCATTGCCTCTCCTCCCCTAATTTGTTGTCTTGTAACACCATTCCGCAGGATCCCCCGTCCACGCCCTTTATCGGTTACGCCGATGGTGCCAGTTGTTACTCCCGGAATCTTGCCTCGGCAGGTTGGGCCATCTTCACCCCCTTGCATGCCCTTGTTCTCTCTGACGGGGTCTGCATTGGTTTTGCCACCAACAATCAGGCCGAATATGATGCAGTGCGTGGTCTCTTAGCCGATGCCCTCTTTCATCGCATCCTCCATCTGCACGTTTGTTTGGATTCCCTACTTCTTGTAATGCAACTAAATGGTGTTTATCGTGTGCATAACCCTGTGCTGTTTAGATGCTATTTATGAGTGAAACTCTTGATACGTGCATTTGAAACCATAACTTTCAACCATGTACCTCGAGAACAAAATTACTATGTAGATAGTATTGCAAACCATATTCTAGATTGGCATTTATCACACGCATTTCATATAAGACAATAACATTCATAATCATTAAAAACGATGCATATCCATAATATGTGTCACAAAAACATGTGTTTAGAGTCCATCTACTCTGATACATATGACATGCCCATAGCATGTTACAAAAAACTCAAAACTGGGGGCACCACCTGCCCCTACATACACACTAGGGGGCACCACATGCCCCACACCTAATCCCTATCTGGCAGATCCCAAGCCAATGGCTCTGCCCCTGCAGCCTGTAGATCACGTATCCCCTGACCGGCCATCGCCATGTGCCACATGACCCCTCGCCATTTCGAGGGTAGACCAATACACGGCTCTATGTACTGGCCGTCTAAGTCCTGCCACCCGCGCTCTGATACTCCGGTTAGCAACCTTTCACATCTACGGCGGATGTCCTCCAGAAGGGCGGCTGCATCCTCATTATGCGCTGCTCTCGACCCACTTGGACCTGGAGCTCTAGCTGCTGCCGGTCGTCCCATATATCCAGCCGGTTTTACCGGAGCTACATCTGCATACCAACAGTACATGAATCAGTACCCTATCTACTATTCAAAAACTGTAAACATGCCCATACAAGAATAGCATCTGTCACTTACCATCGGGCCCCCATACTCAACCAGGCAGAAGTGGTAGGTCCGGATCTCCACAATAACTCATCCCACTATAGGGATAGTCGTCTATGTATAACGACATCTGATCCCAATGGGCAAATAACTCAGGTCGAAACACTCGCCCGACCGCCCCTCCTCCTCCTTTGCACAGTAGTCGCCCCCACCGGTGCATCCTGGGCTCTCTCGGGCCCCCATCTAGAAGCTGTATATGAGGCCGCAAGGTCGGGATCTTCTCAAAGAAGAAGGCGCACAATAAAGTCCCATACGAGAAATCGTGGTTCACTTGCCGCTTGCAGAGTGACAATTGTCGTTTTAACGATACCAGCATCATTTGGGCCCACCCATAGTAGGTCCCACTCAACACACTCTCTACAAGCATCATCTACCCCCCGGTGATGTGATGGAATGCCTGGTTGCCCAGGATACGCAGCACAGCTGCGGCCACTGCACGGGTTTCTAGCCTCTCTAGATCCCTGATTGGTATCCGAGTCCCCTTGACTTGGAGACTCGGTCGAAAATTCCGTTCCAAAAACTCCATGATATGTCACCCCCGCAGTAATACCGGCTGTGTGTTTCCCACCATCCCCAGTGGTGGGAGACCCGTCAGGAAATACACATCCAGGACTGTCAGTTCGATCCTGTGCCCCTGCACTACAAAGACCTCATGCTCTGGATCCCAATAACTGATAATCCGGGCCAACAAGGACTCTCCTGCTCTCATCAACGGGTTCTCCAGAAACTTTAGAACCCCAAACCTGGCCAACACACGACGGACACCCTGATCCGCCTGGATCTCTGCCCGTAATGTACCCAGGTCTCTCTCTCTCCAGTTAACCTGTAAATCTGCCATAACTGCACAAAAACATCATCTTTTTCAGCATACAAATCGGGAATACCATAACCAAACACCAAAACCCAACTCTCAGCCATAAAACAGCACCAAAACCCCCTCATCTCCCAGGTCGCAGTTTTCTACCCAGTTCTAGACCAGGTCGCAGGTTTTGCCCTGAAACATGCGTCCCAGGTCGCACTTTTTGGCCCAAAAATTGTGACCCAGCCGTAGAGAAGAAGGAGGGTCTGTTTCTGGGATTTTGGGCCCTAAACTGAACTTTCAATCCATCAAAATGAAAGAGTAAGGTTAGGCCTCTTACCTGCAACTGACGGATCTCGATTCCAACGATCGGTTTTTCCGCTATGCTCGCTGCAAGATTTAGGGCCTTCTCTCCTCTCTACATTCACCACAGCCACAATAGAAAATGAGTGAATTTGGAGGGAAAACAGCCTTATTAGAAGAGAACTCTTGTTTCTTCTTTCGACCGCTGCGACCACACCGTAGCCCCGTTTGACAAACCGTGTGCACCATTGGAAAGCTCTCACCGAGCCCTCGAATGTGTATCTATTAGTTTTTTATGATTTGATACTTCACCAGGACACATTTTGTCCAAGAAGGGTCACTTCACCTCTCATTAAAATCGAATTTCCTCACTTGCGACACTTGTACTCGGGGCACCACTTTGCCTCCTTACTTGTCTTTGTTCGTGTCGATTTTAGTCATGAGTTCCCATCTTGTACTCATGTTTTTCTGGTCCCCCATTGGGCCTTTACTTTGTGGCAAAACCATCGAGTCACCCTTGTTTAGAGCATCCAAGTTGAGTCATCATCGCATTCATGGAGTCTATCCCGAGTCCCTTTGTACTCCGCTATAGCCCTCCATCCTTCATTGCTTGGTCTCTCTCTTGTGTCGCACATTATGACCTTCCGTCCCACTATCCCCTATCCCTTATGATATTGTGTCAGTCGCTGCATGTCATTCATGCCCTTTATGCTCTAACAAGTGAAGTCGTCCATTCTCTATTCAGTCCTTTCCATTTCACTATCATCATTAGTGTCAGTCTGTCCATCGCTCCACTATTTTCTCTCGTGCCTTAGTTGAGGATGTCTCATTGCCTCACCTATAGCGGACCTCCTTCTGTCGACATCAGCTCATTCCTTCCAGAAGCTAGGTCTAGAAGGCAGTGTACCTTGGTTCCAGCTTCCACTCTTGTTCGGTGCCTCGGATCAAGCAAAGGGATCTCTCATTTCCCTTTGACTTGGTTGTTTCTCCACTCCAGCTCCTTTCAGCATGACCGAGATCCGTATACTTGATGGTTCAGTGATACAGCAGCAGCTCTTCATGATTCCCGGGTGTTTTTGAGATGTCTCAACCCTCATGAGGGGGTGGCCCTGCAGGTAGCCCCCCACATGCCCGGATGACCTCCTCCTTGCAGCCTTCGATGCAGCTCCAGATATTTGATGATGTTGGCCTTAGCCACTTCCAGAGCCTCTTTGATTTGCATGTATCAGTCAGATTTTGTGAGCCCTTCCCCATGTACAGGGGGCATTTGGGTTGTATTTGTATCTCATGTACTCAGATATTATTTTACAAGTCCTGGCTGTTATCCCAGGCATAGCATGTATATGGGATTCTTCATTGTATTTTTATCTAGCTCATGATTATGCCGGCTGAACTTTATGGTTCGGTCCCTTGTTTACTGGACACACTATTCTTTTGTACTTTGTCTCGGCGGGCATAGGTATGCCTCCCCCGCCGCCTTCAGCACAGGTACCCTCTCATAAAAAGAGACTCGTTACACCTGCGAGTCTCATCTCCTCACGGTCTAGTTCTTCAGCACACTATCTACCTTGCATTTCTCTCTCTGGCTTCCCTTTTGTTGCCTGGTGATTGAGTTCTTACAACGTACTTCGGTTATACGATTTGCTCCTGACACTCGCATGCTAGGGGGCAATCTGTTACACCATTTTTTGGTCATCTAACCTATTATCATTAGATGGACCCAAGTACACCATGTAAGACCAATTTTACCTTAAGTAAAATTTCCTTCACTACGGTAAATAACTTAATAAACCACATTTATTAGGTTGTTTATGGTCCAAACAGGAAACCCCAAAAGGAAATATTAAACAAACCTATATTTGTTTGATTTTCCTCATGGAATAATTAATTAAACCATAATCTAATTATTATTCCTAGTCATGTTTAACCCAAAAACAAAGAAAATAATTAGATAAACCTTTATTTATCTTATTATTTTCTAGGAATAATTATTTAAATCTTATTTAGATAATATTCCTTGTTAAATATGACCAAATCACCCACAAATAATTAAATAAATAATTATTTATTTGATTATCTTCCAACCACTTCCTTAAAAAGATAAATAAATCATTTATTTATTTATTTTTAACTAATCAAGGGATTTGACCCAAGTCAAATACCTTTTCCCTCCAACAAATATAATAAAATATTCCATAAAAGGTGGATCTAGATTTGGTTAACATTATTTTAATCATGCACCAGGATCTAGAATGACCCAATATTTTGTTATAAATAGGAGGGTTCTTCCTACCATTCTTCACCTTTTGTTGCCTATTAGATCACTCTGGATCTATACACTTGGTCCCATTTTTCCATCATTTGCTGTGTGAGCTCCCATTGAGCTCTATTCTTTGCATTGGGTTTTCTACACCAACAAGAGAGAGAAATCTTAGATTTGAAGTGCTGAGGACTTCCAAGAACCCATCCCACTGAGGAGAATTGGATACGCCTTCTTTTTTTCCTCCCAGGTGCCCAATTAATATAAAAATTCTTTCAAAAATTGTTCTTGTCTTGTCTATTGGTATATGGAGCAAACCCTTGTTTTTACTGCTTAATGTCTTTCCATGCATAGATCTGGTGTTTTGCAGCTCTTTTCTTGTCTAACTAGCCACATATCTGAAGATATTGGCAGCCACTTTTTTTGTTAGGGCTATTAGTTATGCGTAGCTAAAGTGGTCCTTTTTCGTACACTTCGACAAAGGATTCATACTAACACATACTAAAGAATAAAGTTTTCCTAGAGGTCTAGCACCTTTGGAAGAGTTGTTCGATTTTGACGACGTGGCTAAGAAACCAAAACTGGAACCTATAGAGACTGAAGTGGAGGAATGCAACATAGGCAGTGAGGAAAAACCGAAGATGGTTAAACTGTCTAAAACCTTACCAGCTCACATTAAACTCAAATATATATAGCTTTTTAAGGAGTTTTCTGATGCTTTTGCATGGAGTTACGAAGATCTTAAGTCCTATGACACTGAAATAATACAACACAAAATCCCTCTCAAAGAGAACCATAAACCATTCAAACAGAAGCTGCGCAGAATAAACCCGATACAGCTGCCTTTAGTTAAAAGGAGATCATGAAAATGTATGATGCTGGTATTATTGTCCCTATTAGATATTCTGAGTGGGTATCTAATCTGGTGTTTGTGACAAAGAAAACTGGAGAAATCAGGCTTTGTATAGATTTTAGAGATTTAAACAAAGCTTCATTAAAAGACAACTATCCTTTACCAAAAATGGATCATATTTTACAAAGGGTGGTAGGGTCTAGAAGAATTTCTTTGCTTGATGGCTACTTAGGGTATAATCAAATCTTGGTTTACCCCGCTGATCAATTAAAAATAGCCTTTAATACACCATGGGGCACCTTCATGTATGTGAAAATTCCCTTCGGTCTAATGAATGCTAGAGAAACCTTTCAAAGAGCCATGGAAATAGCATTCTCGGAAGAATTGGGCTTCTTCATCATTATCTATCTTGATGATGTCACTGTGTTTTCAAAAACAGATGAAGAACACTTAGAACATTTGAGGAAATTTTTCGAGAAGTGCATAATCTAAGTACAACAATCCTGGGCACCAAACTGGTTCACCCAATAAAGAAATAAAAACAGCAGTAATACGCTGCTCTAAATCCCTCTACGTTAGCCTAACTGGCCTGCGTCGGCCTCTGCGCTGCTCAGTAAGGGCCTGTGTCACACCTAAAGGGCTTACACTGCCCTTGCGCTGCCCTGACTGGGCCTGCGTCAGCCCTGCATGGCTCTTATTGCCTCTGCGCTGCCCCTGCTGGGCTCTGGCTGGACTGCATGGCTTTTGCTGCCCCTGTTTCTCTGGCTAGCTAGAATTCTTAAGCACAAAAATCATAGGTAAGAAAGAAGGCACTGGTGAAAGGCAACGCATAATAGTCAGAAAAATTGAAGAAATGAAATGAAAATAGATCAATATTGTCCACAAATAATTGAAATAGCTCAATGGGACTAGAGAGTAAAATATTTGAAAACAACAATAAGTGCTTATAGAATCGGCTAAGAGAACAGAGGAGACTAATTCATGAGGTTAAAATGTTGTATAATTGTTGGCACAGGAAAACTGTAGAATTGTTAGAGTAAATATCTGCAAGTACCATTAGTTGGTGATCATCGATAATCGTTTCATTTCATCAAATACCCTGATGAATGGGCCTTACAAGCTATTTGCGTAGACAAACCCCACAGAAGCTGTGTGATGGAAAAATATTCACACTATATTAAAGAAAACACCTACCAAATAAGGATGACATTTCAAATGGGGCAAGAAACAATAGAGAGATAGACATCGAAAAAGTTAAAATGCTAGGGAAACAGGAAATCAACTAGGTAGCATGGTAGAAAGCACAACAAAGAAAATTATAAAAATGAAAAACCCTACAAATTAGCACCCATCCAAACATCACCACAATTTTTTCTTCCACTCTAAATCTCCAAATTCATCAAATTATATCATGTATTCAAACTTGATCCTCTCTGTTAGCCATTCTGAAGATAAGGCTAAGAACTTACTACATAACCATCACCTACATGTAGTGATCTTATTTTTTGACTAGACAACCTACTTTCGTGAAGACACAGAAAGGTAAAAACTCTCTACCAAGATTTTCCATACAGCCCAGGTTGAGCAACCACATATACATCACCAGTTTTTTCTCTTCAGATTTGTAACTTAGAAGAGCTTTGTCTAACCACCTCCAGGTTGCTCCCAGAGTCTGTTAAGGGACAAGGTTGACAACATTAGGATGTTTTTGCAATAAACAAGGGTATTTCCAGGACACATTTAGGTGAAGCAAGAGTGTAAGAGCCAAATTTCTCATGAATGTGGGACACTCGAGCTTAAGATTTTCTGGATTAGTCATGAGGTGAAATATCGTTATTAAGACTTCATCAGATGGCCATTCTCCAGACTTAAATTGTGTGACAACATTGTGGCTGAGTTTGAAACTGGAGATTGAACATACTTTTGGTTTGATTGCAATAGAAATTTTCATCAATAAATGTAAATCAATGGCTAACAAATGCTATAAATTAATAAATAAAAAAGATATGCCAACAAGCAACAATACTTACAAAATTGTTACATTGAAACACAAAGAATAAGCAACTGTTGTGCACAAACAAAGACCAATGAAACTATCATCTTAACCCCTAACCCCTTAAACACTAATTCCCAACCCCTAACCCATTTAACCACCTAAACCTCTAAACCCCTAACCCATTTAACCCCTAAACCATAAACCTCTAAACCCTTAACCCCTAACCCATTTAACCCCCTAAACCCCTAGTAAACCCCTAACCCATTTAACCCCCTAAACCCTAAACCTATAAACCCTTAACCCCTAACCCCTTAAACCCTATACCTTTAAACCCTTAACCCTAACCCCTTAAACCCTAATTCCTTACCCCTAACCCATCTAACCCACTAAAACCTAACCCCATTAGCCCCTAACTTCTAACCCCTAAAATCCTTAACTGCTAAGTCCCCTAACCCCCTAAACCCCTAACCCATTTAACCCCCTAAACCATAAACCTCTAAATGCATAATATTAACCCCTTAACCTCTAAATGCATAATATTCCCTTAACCCCAAACCCATTTAACAACTAACTCATTATTCCCCTAACCCATAAATGCTCCTAAATCCCTTAACCCCTAAGACCTCAATCCCTAACCCCTTAACCCCTAAGCCCCCAATCCCTAACCCCTTAACCACTATCTCATTATTCCCCTAACCTCTAAACCCTAAACCTCTAACCCCTAAGCCCGTATTCCCCTAAGCCTTAAGCCCCTAATCCTTAATCCCTTAACCACTAAGTAATTATTCCCCTAACCCTTATAATAATCCTTAAAACCCATTGGTATTAGCCATTCCAAATGAGAGCAGGTTAATCCCCCCTTGTTGGCAAGATGGAATACCATGAGCAAAACCATGGGTTGCAAAAACCTCTCCTAAATTTACTATTTTATCTCAATTTTATTTTAATAATTAATTAATTAATTTCTTTAAAAACTCTTATGGATAAATCACATAAAATTTTTAAGGTACACGCCTTTCAAACCACTCATTGTGTGGTTCTCCATCAATGTTTTTAAAATAAATTTATTAGAATGAAATTGAATTGATTTTTGAAGATTCCTTTTAAATCAATTGTTGGTATTACAAATAATCACGGAGTGCGCTCAACATCCATAAGAAAAACAATGGGTATGATATTAAAATTATTTTGAAGGCATAATATTAAAAATGATGTTTGGAAAAATGGAGGGTGGGAGTATTCATGAGCATGGACACTATGCCACAAACTGTCCACGAAAGAAGAACAATAAGAAGGAATGCTAGCTAATGAATGGTGAGCAAAGAAGTTGCACTCAGAAATGCATTGAGCTTAGAAGCAACAAAAAAATTAGCTAAGAGTCTTCATATGAATCCAGGGCACTTTAAGGCATGCAAGAGAACTTTCCTTAACATTTTATTGTCATTCATCCATTTTTGTAATTATAACATTAGGTTGTAAGCCCTAAAGAATGAAGGTGCATGGAATTTAGGAAGGAGGTGTGTTGGAACCCAAGTAGATAGATAAAGAAATGTTCAATTGAGAGGCAACTAGGCCTAGAACCACACCATCCCCATCCTCCAAATGATCAATATTGTTAGATAACGATGACTAAAATTAGTGTATAGGTGACTCAATTTATAATGATAAACTTTATACATGAGGTTGGAAAACATTTAAAAATAATTGAATCAAGAGCGAAAAGGAAAATATATCAAGGGGCACAAATATTAAGGGCCTATGTTAGCCAAAGTCAAACCAATGGCCAAATTATTTTTCCTTGATACCATCTCGACTTAAGAAAATGAAACTAAATATAAACATATATGTCAAACAGAATACTCCAATACCTACCATAATTAGTTGCATGTTGTTCAAAATATTGAATGAATGACATGCAAACTCTAATTTTGTTTCAAAGTGTCTCGCTTTTTGAGGAAAATACACGAATGTGTAAGGTCTATCATATATGCTTCTTTGTATTTGGAAAAAAACATAATTTATGGTAGAATTGTACAAGATGGGATATCAAATATAAAAAATCACACTTGCAAAACCAACCTTTAAGGAGTACGATAATCAATGCATGTAGCATAGTTTTAGAGAATCACATGGGCTAATGACTAGGCTAGGTACGATACTAACCTATCTCATTCTAAACAAGGTATTAAGGATAATAAAATATAATTAATCAACCTAGCTATGGGTTGGATATAGAGCATTCCATGGGATTTAGGCTAAGTTTCTAAGGCTCATCATCATAACTATATCTTTGATAGAAAGGTTTGGATCGGCCCACAACCAATAATCTAAACTTCCTTTAAGAGTTATAATAAACCCCTTCATTATGAGGAAGCATAAAATGTATTTTTTAGGCGTTGAGTCGTGTGTTGGATTCATATGTCCTAGAGGTTCCTACATGATAAATAAGCTATGAATATATAAGAGGCATATAGTAAAGCATGGAATGAGGGAAGTTGTGTGGCAGTCCTATCATTTAAGCATAAAATTGATATTAAATTGAGTATAAAAGAGGCCTCTAATAAAGTGTGTACTAAAAATTGGTCAATGGAAGGTGTTGGAGTTTCATTCCTAGACTAGATAGTTCTCAACAATAAAATGATTTTACATTTAATAAAGATTCTAGATTTTTACAACTTGGTTTAAACTTCATTTGTAGTTTTCTTAAACAGGTGGCATTTTATAACATGAAAAATAAATGTTTTATTTAAAATATTCCTTACTACCATAACCACTTCATCCCCTAAAATTAGGGTTTCCTCTCACCTTTTCCTCAACAAAATACAATCTCAAACCTTCGTTCTAATAACAACAAATAAATAGTGTGCATAATTTTTAGTCTCTAGCTCTCCCTTTCTCTCCCTCTCCCTCCTTCCCTCCCTCCATTTCTTTCCTTGTCCCTACCTCCCTCTCCATGTCTCCCTCCATTTCTTCCTCTCTGTCCTAAATGGAAAACTATAATCCAAACCCCGAGAATTGGATACCCAAAATATTTATGGCTTTTCATCCAACTGCTAAACCCCCTAACCTTCCATTAACATCCAAGAAAATGAAACTCCAGCCCTTTAGTAGGCCTTATAGAAAACTGACAACATAAACACCATATCTTGACAATTGTCACCAACGACTTGGAGGATGTGTTGCAGAGAGGAGTTGCACCATTTAGCTTTTCCTCAACGCCCAAAACCTCCAATCCATAACCCTTTTCTAACCTAATATGTCTTTTCCTCTAGATGGATATTCCTAAGCAAGAAAAGGGAAGCTTATAGTTTTTAGCTAGGTGCCCATACCTATGGCCCCGCCTACACCTAAAAGGTATTCCTTCATAACCCAATATCTGAATACACTCCACCCCAATCCCGATATCCATGCCTTCTATAAGCCCTTCTAAGAGGTCCATATTAACAAAAATATGGGTGTATGTCTTAATCCCCATTTTTAAATATGTAGATTCATGGGCTAAATAAGATCCCAATGAGTTACCTATATCTTTGAAAATTAGCACATCCCAATAGGTAGGAGGGTGACTTGGAAGATGAACCTAGACTGGGGCCATATCTAGTCTCTCCTACTTTGCATTAAAGAGGGACATCTAGAAATTGAAAAGGATAGGAGATGAATCAGTTTTCTAAACCATTTCTTGTACCTTCTGGGTGTCTGCTACATCTTTGAAGCACAAATGAATCTAACCTTGGGCTAACAGTGACACCTATGGAGAAAATTTTACAATAGGTAAGATTTCAATGTCTGCCCACACGTTTAGGGTTGAGGACCTGAATTTTCAACCCCTTACTTGCCCCACCAATGATTTTTGGGACATTTCCTTAGTATTTTGAATGGTGACGTTGACTCCCAAAAATAGAGAAAGTAGGAATTTTTTGTTCTTCTTGACACGACAATGAATTTTCCTCTTCCTCGCTTTCTCATACTCCTTTTGAATCATAATTCATTCTTATTCACAAGAGTGTTTCTCCCTGAAAACCACAAGACCATTCATGATGTTAGTTTGACCTTCTTCTGTTGTCGAGGCAAGGCTCTCCTTCACTAATTCACCGAAGGAGGGTGAGGTTGATGGCACTTAAGATGAAGGATATACATGAAAACAATCTAGAGAGGCTTCTGAGAGTGAAGAACCCCCACTGTGTTCAAAAAATTCTGAAAACCCTAAGGAAGTAGTAGCACATTGTATGTCTTCCTGCAATATTTGGGACGATAGGGAAACTAAACTTAGAGCCACACACCCCAAGAAGAGTTCTCTAGCCCCTGACAAACATACTCAGGCCCTGAGCTAGCCGAAACTAAAGGACCCGAATAGTGCATGGCTGGAGCAAGGGTTAGGGCCTTCGAACCACTAGATAGTTGCCTATTGAATTCTTAACTTTTCTTTCTAAAGATCTGGTAGGCATAGAAACTGTAGTATGGTGACCTTATAAGTTGACTTTGAAATTCGAATGGATGAAATCCTTGGGAATAGACCAAATTTGTTGAAAACCCCCCTCCTCTATTTCATAATCCACCAACTCCTCCTTCTCCATATGGGTCCAATAGTAAGCAATCAACATCTCATCTTAAAAGCATATTTGATGAGTAGTTATGTGTCTTCAAAGGGTTTATCGTGGCGACCATCTCTCTACAAAATATATATCACGTGGATAAAAAACTCATGGTTACCATTTAATCTTATCTTGCATTTTGACAATGATATTAGAGCCTAGCATTGTCTAGAGCCTGTTCACTCTTTGTCAAAACTATGACGCTTTATTCGCCTGCAATTTTTCCATGGGCCTCTAGGGTTTCTCTAGTGTTGAATTATTCTCCTATAGTAAATAGTTGTAATGTTCTCTTTAACATTTTGAGTCCGTCAAAATAAAATAAAAATTAAAAACATAAAATTAATAATTAAACCAATCTAGATCTATCTTAACTCTAGATCTACCAAAGGTCTAGAGGGAAGAATCAAATTTCTCGAGGTTCAAACCTCTTTAGATTTGATCTATAGACACTTGATAAATTCGAAATGAAGATGAATCTAAATTAATCATATACAATGAAAAAAAATAAAAAAACATAAAAAATAAATTGATTTGCAAACTAAACATAGTATCCACCTTTCTTTTGAAAAATAATAAAATATTTACCATATTCGAATAACTTTTAAGAAATTAAAATATTTATTATATTGGAATTATTATATTGTGATAAACTTTTTTGATCCTTCCGATTAAAATGATTTGCGTCGTCCGAAAACCATTTTCCCTCCCACTCGATTAAAATTTCAAGAGGGTATTGTCATGGAAGATTGGCGGGCAAACTAAACACAGAGAATTCTGTTACCAAAATAGTAGAGCAGAGCTAGAGCTACATGAGGGGAGCCTTAACACCCTCTCATCGATACTGAATGCATTGAAGAGTTCGACTCGAGCAAAGATGAAGAAGCGATTATTCAGTTTCAAGAAGAAGAAGGCGGGCCCTCCTCCATCTGTTGAGAGGCATACAAGAAGGTAAGAGTTTAATAAATTATTGCATGTATAATGTAGCTGTTGTGCCATGGAAATCAGAAATCAGACCATCATCTGTGCACTATCGCAAGACAGGGCAAACTCCACAAGGAATGTTCGTAAATGATGACCACTCTTGAATTTGAGCTTGGGAACCTCTATAGCAGCAGTCTCTGGTTCCCGTGCTTATCACTTCTTCCGCATCACCATTTTCTTGAGCTCTTCAACCTTCAATTACACCTTTGATATCCCTGATTTTCTCACAAAATCAGCAACACTCTCAATAGTGGCTACACCCTGCTGCAAGGTGAACTGCAAACACTGTTGCTTAACAATGTTAGTGAACTCCATATCAAAGTTTAGCCCTGTGTAACATGCATCTCCATTTATCTCCATTGAAGGTGTCAATTCTGCTAGCATATACACCTTCATTGCTTGGTTAGAAACACACTTCAC
The DNA here is from genome assembly GCA_034641835.2 of Pinus albicaulis. NCBI lineage: Eukaryota > Viridiplantae > Streptophyta > Pinopsida > Pinales > Pinaceae > Pinus > Pinus albicaulis. The sequence continues at coordinate 1,569,298,955 of CM076581.1, forward strand.
CCCTTTTATTAAGTCACGAGCTTCTATATTTTTCAATGCTTTGTTAACTTGTGGTTGCTGTAAATTTGTTTCTCTTTTCATATCTTTTGTCCATATACCCATATTTCCAGCATTTTTTATGACTTGATATATGAGCATATCTTCAGATGAGAGGCCCTTAAACCTTACGGATTCTTCTTTCGTCTGTTGCTTCTAAACTATGAAATCACCCTGCTTGAAAACCTGGAGTTGACGATTTTGAAGCAGGGCATTGAGGGCCTGAGATCTAACATTGAGATCAACATCTTTAAGATTTTACTCCATGATTTTATCTCTCAATCCATCAGATAAAGTATTGAAAAGATCCAATATTCTATTAATGGTAGTAGCCATTTGTGAGCTGATGTTGCAATCTCTAAGATATTCAAAGCTGTAATTGGCTTCGAACCTAGAATAGTATGTGCATTTGCAGTGTCTGATTATCCTGATTGCCCCATTTAGTGTATGGGCTTCGAAACCTAGCCACAGTATGTGCAATGCGTGGTCTCAAGTAGAAACCAAAAATGTATGTATATATGCTCTGCATTTTGAAAATTTGCGTGGCTATTACTATGTTTTGATCACAGAAAACAAAATTATGCACAACTGGATTTTGATAATTTGGATACCAAATGTAGAATTGAGTGGTGCATGAAGCGTTGTTTGGTGGGGGACAATTTCTAACCAGTGGATTCAGTTTCGAACTACTTTATGAACATTACTAACTTATTTTTCAGTTTTTTTCATCTCAAACACATCAATGTCCTTTTCCAACATATATTATTATCATTTACTCATGCAACCTACTGTGCACAGGGTTTCAATGTTTCATTTTCTAGTTGTCACTGTAGAGGTAACCATGCCCTCCTTTTTCCAAGCATATCTAGCTGTAAAATTTTTTCCTTATTGTTTACAAAAGGGGTAGGTAGGTGTCATTTATTCGACTCTTTATCATCATTTCTCACAAGTTAATTCAATGATATCCTACATCCCATAGATTTAATGTCTTAGCTTCCTATTATCTATCCTAGCCCAGATTCTCATGGTTTGCTTTTAGAGCCAAACATTTTGCAAAGATTCATCTTTTGGTGAACATCATGAAACCTTATTTAGAGATTCTGATGTGCCCTTTTGATTTTGAGTTTGCATTCTTGAATTTGAAGTGTGCTTTGAATTTTCTTTAATTGTTCCTTCACATGAATTTTATTCAATTTCTTATTGTCTGTCCAAACACGAAAGAGCTATAGATAAAAACATGTTGATGTATGTTGTATTCAGTGCTGATTTCTAACTTGTAATCCAAGGGAATTAATGCGATAATCCACTGTATCCAGGAACATAGATTTGTGCTTCTATCACCAATGACTACTTCAACTTAATGTTATTATTTTGGCACTATGAACAGAACTTTTCGAGATGCTTACTTTGAGATTGCTTATGCCTGGCATGTGATACTGATTTGTTTGTCCATTTTTTTCTGGGCCAAGATTATTTGGCAAATGCATCAACTGTGACATTGGATATATTGTACTTTTAGAACATGCACTTGTGGAGAGGGACCGAAGGTATGTTTTTTCTTCTTCTAGTTCTTGTTTTAGTTTGATTCATATCCTTACCACAAGAATAAACTATGTGGTATTTGAATGAATAGTTGTTTGTGTTTGTATCGAAATATGTGAGATGCTCTACATCTTGCTTGGGGTGGGTGGTTCCGTCAATAGTTTAGGTGCATCAAATATAATATCCCAAATCCATCTAATTCTATTTTCGATAGGGTCAATATTGCATATCTTGAGTTCAGAGAAATGACTGACATATTAAATATTGAAATTTGAGATATTCAACCTCGAGCTTTGGAACATTGATGTGCATATCAAACACAATTTTAGATGTGTCTGTGCTAGTGTATACTAATTTCCATTTGATATTAGTGCGAGTAATCTCATTTGTTGTGGAGTTGACTCTTTTTAGTTTGGAGGCTTTGCACGTTTTTGTCATTTGGGTCAGAAATGCAAGTGTGCATTTTGATATGCAGTTTCGTTTTGCTTTGTATATTTGTTACTCTTTGATGTTATTTATTTGTGGGAAGCATAGAGAATGAATGGATTTAATGCATTCCATTGGGTTCTTAGTCTATTTCTGATTTGTATACTGTGAAAATTTCTGAGCACAAAAATCCTATTGCTAAATATTGATTTACTTCTCCTACTTGTTTTATTATGCACAAGTTATTTAACTGAAAATATTCAAAAAAAATTCAAGGTAAACACAACTAGAAACATACACAAATAGATATCATTTACTGAACATCATGCACATATGACAAAGGACACATATTTTTCGGACAAATGTCCTCAGAAAACCCAATGCGGGAAAACCAGTGCAATAGATATGAGGGTTTATTATTATTAAGCAACAATATTCTGAGTACATCTAGGGTGCCATAATCTAGCTCACCCAATAGAGAAAACCTTGGATACAAAGAAAATGTGAGTTTTACCTCACTCCCGCAAGTCCTGGCTGATCTGGATGAGCCACTAGTGAAACCCCAACTAGCTTTGCACAATCTATATGCTGCCACTGTGTAAGGTTGCGTGGCGCTGACTGAGGGACTACATCACCCTTGATCTGCGCTGATCAACTTTTACCGGAGTCTGGTTTCAGCCCTGTCGGCTTAGAAACCCTAGTCTCTAGTTGAATTTCAGACTTTCCTTGGAGGCTCTACGCTGCCCCTGCGTGGGCCTGCATCACCCTCTCTAGGAATTGAATCACACCCTCTGATGGTTGCGCTGCCTCCAATGCGTCTCTGTTGCCCTTGCTCTGCGTTGTACTCTTGGTCCTCTTGACCAATAACTGCATCTGCCCCTCACTGCTTCTCTAAATCACTCAGATCTGATCTTTGTTCGAGCACTGCTCCGTCAGAAGAATTCGATCTCTTAGATTCTTTGTGTGTTCTCCAATTGACCTCAAGCCCTTCCTTTATACTTTTCTCGTTGACAAATCAATGGCTGTGATCTTATCACTAATCAATGGCTAAGATTAAAAGAAGCTTGATCCACGTCACTTAGAATGCTCTCATCACATGTGTAAATTAATTCACTTTAATTTTTTTAATTTCCCTAAGTTAGACTTAGGGTCCCCATTAAAAAATTTAATTATTTGAATAAATTTTACACCAGATGGAATTTCTCCAAACACTTTTCTAGGTCTTGTAGATCTCATGTTTTCTAGCCCCTCCACAAATTTTTGGAGTTAGAGCACATGTGATGCTACCCCAAAATCTCAACACTCCCTCTTAGCGAGGAGTGTGCTCTAGCAATAGTTCCCTGTTGAAGTGTCACCTTGATCTCTGGCATCAATCTTTGCATCGATGCTTGGACTGCTAACCTCCATCCACTGCAATGTTGCTCTCTATACTGTTTCCCATGTCACTACTAATGACAATGCCACATCTGTACTGCATCTCCCTCTCAAATTGTTGCATCACGCTACCCATAGCACCCCCATTGCTAACTGTTAACTGCTGCACTGCAACTCAGTTGCTGAGAAGTAAGAAGTTGAAGGACCACCACCCAATCACCAGACAAGTCAGTCGGGCTACATCTCATCACTAAAGCACCCTCTGCTGCTATGCTACGCTGTCTCTCTAAAGCTTTGCGATGTCTGCTACACTGTACTGCGTAAGCACTGCCTTTGCGCTACTGCCTCTCATTTGCGTTGCTCCAAACTTCAGCGTCCCAACACTGCCTCTGCTTCTCCATGATTTTCTACACCCACTGCTCCAATCATCCTGTTATTGCCTTAAGGCTCTCGTAGCTCATATGTGATCCAAGATTTTGGGCAACTCAAGGATCCTGCCTTCCCATCTGTAGCTGCTCTACATATTTATATCGCCCCACCTCTTCTCTCGAGACATGAGCATTCATGGCCACATCATCCTCACTACCACTGTCCCCTCTAGTTGTTGCTGCCTTAGAATCTGAAGCTTCCTTGTCCTTCCTCTTAGGACAAGTGTTGGTGAAGTGTCCAATTTTGCCACATCTAAAGCACCAAAGCCTGGATAGGTCCTTCTTCTTCCCTTTTTGTCGTTGTCCCTTTGATGCTAGGGCTACATCTCCCTCCTCCTCCTGTCGAAGGATAGATCACATGTCACCCCAATTTGGGAGTTGTGCTCTGCCCAAGATGCTTTGGACAAAGGTCTCCCACTCATCAGTGACTGCATTCAAGGAGTTCCTCACCAAGATCCCTTCATCCGGAGTTGCCCTCATGGCAATCAACTGATCTCAGATCGTATGCAATCTGAAGAGGAAGGGATCAATATCCTCTCCCTTGTGCATTTGGAACATCTGCATTTGGTTCTCTAGAAGCATCTTCTGTTGGACGAAGCTGCCTTGATAAAACGTGGTCAAAGATTTCAACATATCATGTGTCGTCCTCTTCTCGAAAATGTGTGGTACCACGTGATCCTTCACCCCATCCATGATCAAGTGCTTTGCTCGCGCCTGATTTTCGTTGAACTTATTTAGAGTGTTCACATTGGTGGGCACAACTAGGAAAATTTTCATGTGGTCTCTGATACTATACTCCTTTAGGACTATCAGGATTTTGGCCTTCCAAATCACAAAGTTAGACACATTGTCCAACCTATCCCGATCTCTCAATTTGTATGGGGCCATCTCTGCTCAAACTGTCAAAATAGATACTCTTCTCCCGTCTACTACTGCTGCACTCAATAGAAGACCGGATCTAGGTTTCTTGGTGTTAGAAACCCTCTAGAGATATTGCTCCCTCTGAAAATTGATTTCCCTCTCGAAAATCCTTCGCCAATTCTGCCGAATCAACCCTCTACGATCACCCTCTTGATCGAATCTCAGAGCTTTAAAAATCCAGAAAACTAATTGGTAAGGAGGCTTTAAAAATCCACTTGTCATATTATTGCATATTTTATTTCAAATTTACACCAAAAACATCACTGTAATCTTTTAGAGTTAAAAAATCGTAATATTCTTTTAATATGTTCCTGCATACAGGGAATCAACGGGATTACTTTTATTTTCATAATATCAAATGTATGTTTGACAAAAGTCTCTATCACTATATCCCTGCTATCCACAACATCGACTATTGTCTGTTGAGAAACATCTTCAACCACTTCCTTACCAATAAAAGACATGTTGAATCCATATACATTTCCCAAAACGATAGACTAGTTCCACCTTTTCCAACACCAGCCACATACATCTTAGCTATGTTTGGAAGGATTGCTCCACCAGGTTTGAACCAATGATCATGAGCATAAATAATTGAGCCGAGCAATGATTCATAAAACATGCATTATCCCATCCACTCACTCACTATCCCATCTACACTTTGAATTTCAATTGCCATGTAGTTTTCAATATCTTCTATCATGTTGTGGACTACAGTAATAACTCCATGCGAGTTTTGATTTTTGGCATTTTCACTTTCTTCTTTGAGCATGTTATTTTGTTTTCCAGCTTGACTTCTATGCAATTGTTGTTGGAGCCTCCTATTTTTATCTCAAATTCTCAGATTGCAGATTTGTGTAGAGTGGGCCTAATATATTTGTTGTTTTAATCCATTGTACTTCTTCTCTCTCCCTTTCTCTTCTACCTTGCTCTCTCCTCCCCTCTCTCTCTCTCTCTACCCTCCAATCCTCTCACTATATCCCTCCCTATATCATTCTTTCTACCCCCCTTCCATCTTTGTGTCACTATCTCCCTCTCTTACCCTTCTCTACCTCTCTCACTCCTCTCCCTCTCTCTCTCTCTCCATTCCTTCTCTCCCCTCTCCTTTAGTTTATCTCCATCTCTCCCTTGTGACTCCCCTTGTCTCGACACCTCTATCAATCTCTCTCGTAGGTCCCAATATGTCTCACCACCTAAATCAATCTATGTCTTTATTATTCCTTCTCATATATATCTAGAGTTAATATATATCATGACATATTGGGACCTACGATTGGGTTAATTCTGCCTTGTTGGCAAGGTTAAAATGGTTAATCTTAGATAGACAAAATATAGATCAAATATTTCATCAAAAAGAGGGAACCATACCCCATCGTCCAGGCTATGCCTATCAGTCATTTGGCCTCTTCTTGCTCTCACATGAATGTACTCTTGCTTGACTGGTACAAAAGAAGGTTTCGCATTATCAACTATTTGTTTGGGACAAATTTTAGTTGTTTTAACACTGCTACATTCTTCAAGCTTATCCTTTAAACCATCTTAGTATTTTTTACTCTCTTCAACTTTGTAGTGCTTTCCATTCCTCTCAGTCACATATGTTTCCTTGGTTTGTTAAGGGACAAGGTATTTTTGTTGTGGGTATTGTTCTTGCAACTGCCTTATTGCAATTTCTTCCAGGTGCTAGTTCAGTCTCAACAATCTGAAATTTTCGAAGTTGCATTCTTCAAGGATTCTACTAAGTTCAATAGTTAAGATGCAAGATTGGGGGACCTAATGCAATTTATTCTGGGTGCAATTTCAGTCTCAACAATATATGGTTTTCAAAGTTGCATTCTTCATGGATTCTACTAAGTTCAATAGTCAAGATGTAGGATTGGGGGATCTGTTGCAATTTCTTTCGGGTGCAATTTCAGTCTCAACAATCTACAGTTTCTGAAACTGCATTCTTCAAGTATTCTGCTAAGTCCAATAGTCAAGATGCAGGATTGGGGATCTATTCATGATTTTCTTGGCTTTCGTCAGAATGGTTTAGAATGTAGCCAAACCCTTGAGAATATTGATGCTAGTAGAATTCACCCCCAATATGATCCAAATCAAAGTTAGGGAAAATTTTAGGGGCAAATTTTAGCCCAAAGGCGAATTTTAAGGGATTTTAAATTTTAATAGGGTGAATTTTTTATATAAAACCCATTTTCTATAATTTTTTAAAGTTAGCCCAATAATTATTTTAAAAATAATGAATTATTAAATAATAGTCGACCAAAATAAATGTCCATAAAATTGGAAAAATGGAATTCGCCTTCGATTTTCTTTGTTTGGAGCAGATTTCAATGGCATTCGCCTATATTTACAAGGTTAGAGGGAGGGGTTGGAGTGATTCGCCCCAATTTTTCACTGGTTCACCAGAATTTACTGGGTCGAAGAGGTGGTTGGGGCTTGGAAGGGGCATGGAAGTTGAATGTTGGATTGGTGCAAACCTACCAGATTGATGGAGGTCAAATCGATGGAGGTGGAGATCCATGGAGGTGGAAACTTACAGATCTGGACGCATTGACCAATGACATCTGCATTGAAATGGTTTGGGGTTTGTGGTTTTTTAAGTGGTTTTATTGTTCCTTCTTGTGTTTGCAGGTGCTTTCATGAGTTTTTGAATCCCAAGTTGATCATTATTTTTTGGAGGTTGAAATTATGAGCAAAAGGGTTTCGCTGGGCTACTATTCTGGGCACTCGCTTTACTAAGTTATGGTGTTTTTCGATCTATATCTAAGGCCATGCCTTGTTTGAGGAACTCACTCACTGTCTCCACTAATCCTGAAGTAGTATCCACATGTTATTTTATTACAAACCTCTTGAGGAATACACTCATAGTTGGCAAAGCATATTGGCATCATTAGCGCACACTTTTTTTTACAAATGTAAGGAAAATTATGGAGAAGGTTTATCCCTATAATAGAATACAATTTTGAAGGTTGGAGCGAAGGTGAATTTGACACAAGTTCGAAAGATTTGAATCAAATTTCTACCTTGATGACTTATCTTAATATCTTTTTTGATGCCCTAGAATTGATTCTTCAAACAAATATATGCATATATATGAGTGTGACCTCCTTTCTGACATGTATCTCTGAATTTTAATGATTGATCCTACATGAGACTCAATGTTCCCTAATCAGTAATTTACATCTACTTGGGTATGGTTTTGTATGTTTTGAAGCTAGTCCTAGAGTTTATAGTAGTGAGGGTTTCTCTAAACTTGTCTGGAATTTATATTTATACATCCTACTTTAGCACACCAAACTGAGAATTGAATCGTCCATGAAGTTCTTCAAGGCCTATATCTGGGAATTTTGTTTTGTATTCCTCATATAAGTATCATTATTTTTATGACCATTGAATTCTGAAGTTTAAAGATTGGATCAGAGAAAATTGACAAGATAGACGTGCTTGATAAGCCTCAACCTTGTTGAAGAAGTCCAGATCGCTTAGCAAGTAGGTATACAGACTTCAAATAAGACCTATGCAAACCAGAGAAGAATCTTAAATGTATTCAAAAATTTCTCAGAACTTGTATCCTTTTCATCCCTCTTTGGAATGTTCTTATTGAACTTAGAAAAATAGTTTTGGCATGAAACTTAAGTGATATATCATACGATCTACCTGTGGCATCTCTTGGGAAAAAAATCATAGCATATTTTATTGGGTCATTTTTACATACACAATCATGTAAGCATTGACCAATACCAAGCCTACATTAGAGTAAGTGTCCTCTCCAATTGTGCATCTCTGATCAAATTTTTGGAGTACATCAGTGAATTTGAAAGTTTCACCAGGGATGGTTGTGACACATTGTGCATCAGTAGCAAAGGAATCTTAGTGAAGACCTTGATAATAAGTGACCTATTTCCATATTCAACTCTGAATTTTCAGACACTTGAGGAAAATTCATCAATAAAATGAAGATCAATATTGCATATCCTTGAAAACCAACATATTTAAAGTACAACAGTGGCAATTGCAGGTCGTGACAGAATGCCATGTATACTTGATGTGAAGCAGAAAGAGTTATCATTGAATGCCTAAGATGTTGCTAGGCTTGATCATAGTTATTAACTCAAAATTTGGAATGGCTAGTTAGCAAAGGAGTTTAGAGTGTTTGAAATTATCACGATAACTAATGCTACTTCTGGACTTGAGAGAATTTGAACCATGGGCACAAATAGAGCATAGTTCCCATAGTTTACATGTTGTAGACAGAGCCTAGTATGATTGAGATTTGTCAATTGAATAATAAGCAATGTTGATGCGTTGAGAAAAAATAGTCTTGTTGAGACAGGTGTAGTTTCTATAAGGTTATGGTTGTGAGAAAGAGCAGGTTGATATACTCTTGTACTAGTGATGATAATTATGATGCTAGTGTTGACAATTTAAGCTTCTGCTAGTATTGCAGAAACAATGAAGACTTGATATGGCTGATAGTGAAAGGTGAGATGACAATGTCAAGGTTTGAGATTGAATATCAATTTTGTAGTAAGTTCATATTGACGTCATGTCATTACAGAACTAAAAACTAGGGTTTAACAGAGAGTTATCACAGAGAAAATTTTGTAGACAGATGTGAAAAAGTCAGATTGGTTTTCAGCTACTTAAATTGAGCAAATATGAATGCTAAAGTGCACCAGCAGTAGTATCAAGCATGGTAGTAGATATAGGTAGTAGTGAAGTGCATTAGTAGCGGTAGCAGGAGTGGACAAAGGAAACAATGAAGTGCAATAGCAGTGGCAGCAAGCGTGGCAATGTTAGCAGTGAAGTGTAGCAGCAGTGACAACAAGAGTGGACAAAGGTAGTAGTGAAGCGCAACAACATTGCTGACAAGAGTGGAAGTGAAAAAACATGAATGACGGCATACCAAACCCCAAACACTTCATCTAGCATCTAAGGCTACATATTCACATCTCCTCCAACATGAAGATGCTATTTCCTGAACTCTTTCACTTGATATTTTTGTTTCTTGTATCATGATGATTATTTGATTTTCCTTTTTAATTCGGTCTTTGAGATATCTCTTCTTAATCTAGTTCCTTGACATTTTGTAAATGGCATGTACAATCTGGCAATGATGGCAGTTATACAATTGCAGTTTGACAGTCCCAATGACATAGTTGATATCCTCACACAATGATGTTAGTGATGTTGATGTTGTGGATGATATTACTTGATGCTTCATGATGGGTGTTCTTTCTCACTTTCACATAATCTTGTTCCAGAATGGCCTGTGAAACTATAAATTGATATAGTATATTGGAAACTTAGTGCTTTCCTCCTGTACGATAATTCCGATTATAAATCCCATTTATGGCGGTCATATCTGTCACTTTAAGTTTTTTTAGGAGGTCATTGAATTATTGCACCTCTATAAGTTCTAATCTTATGATCCCCCCTTCTTCTATTAAAGGGTTTTTATAATGTTGACATCACCTCCCAACATCAATTTCTCCTCATTGTGGATTGACCTTATTGTCCTGATATTTTCTAGAAATCCCAATTTTTATGTGGGTATATGTGGACAATAGACTGTTGTTATGCACCATGTTTCCCTGGCTCCTACATATTGGAATATGCCCAAAATGATTTTGGAGAGTGATATCCATTCATGGAAGGATATTTCCTAAGGGTTTTAGAGAATTACCAAACCCCAAACACTTCATCTACCATCTAAGGCTACATATTCACATCTCCTCCAACACGAAGATGCTATTTCCTTAACTCTTTCACTTGATATATTTGTTTCTTGTATCATGATGATTGTTTGATTTTGCTTTTTAATTTGATCTTTGAGATATCTCTTCTTAATATAGTTCCTTGACATTTTGTAAATGGCATGTACAATCTGGCAATGATGGTAGTTATACAATTGTAGTTTGACAGACCCAATGACATAGTTGATATCCTCACACAGTGATGTTAGTGATGTTGATGTTGTGGATGATATTACTTGATGCTTCATGATGGGTGTTCTTTCTCACTTTCACATAATCTTGTTATAGCCTCTGCTTGATTCTTTTGTTGCTATGATCGTGTCAAACATTAATTAATTGTCTAATTTGTGAAGGAGATTGTCCACATTAAGGCTTCATTCTGGGCTAAATATATTAATGTTAGAATGTGAGATGTAATTCTTTGAATGGCTTCTTCTCTACAGGGTATCGACTCAGTTAATAAGGAGTGGTAGTATGAGACAAGTTCTTGTTCCAATTTTTCATGTTTCATGCCCATCATAAGAGGTGAGAGAAAATATTCTATTATTATTTATGTGCTTCACCATAGTATTATGGAAGAAATTCAAGTTCCTCTCTCCTTATTTTTCAAGTTCAGTGCCCACTGATAACAAATTTTTCAAGATAATGATTAGCAGACTTTGGTTTGAGTAAGTGCCTAAATGTATTTTTTTTAAGACACCAACCCCTGAAACAGAAATTTGTACTAAGAAACAAATAGCAGCGATATATTTTTCACTGATCAGCTAGTCTAGAAAGCAATAGGTAGAGGTGCTAACCCAAAGATTCCAAGATAAAGGGAAGAAAACTCTACAATTTCCAGACTACTGGTAAATCTATTAAATTTTACTTGTCTAATTTTCAAAAACCCCTAATTTTTCTTGTCATAATCTTAGGATATTTTTGGGATTGTCAATTTTCATTTTTTTTCATTAAATATTTCTCAGTTCTGTGCAACTATCCAATGAAAAATGTCAGATGTGTATGGCCAATCAGAAAATTAAATATGGCATTGAAATGTAAAACAAATCTTACCTTATTTTTCTGGGATGTCGCTTCAGAGTCCATACTGAACCACCAATCGACATCAGAAAATCTTTCATCTGCTTCTTTCTTTAACATTTTTTGCACTTCTGTTATCGGAAGATTTGAAGCATGAGGTTGTTTAACGTATGTGATATACTTCCCATCCATTTTGACACCAACAATAACGTGTGTGCCATACTTCTCAATAAATCTGAAGAGAATGCACAGATATACAATTTAAAAAGTGCAACTTTTCTTTAGGTACATCCCAGATAAGGTGTTGGAATTCTTCAAATTTTCAAAATAATAATTTGTTAATTAACAAGTACAATGAACCAAACAAAATTTGCAATCACAAGCACATAGTGATCCATCAATCACATAGAGTTCAATTAGAAACTTGATGATTCAATTCTAACATTAATGATCTTGGTTAGTTCCACTTGTATTTTTTAAACCCCTCAACTTGTAACTAGTATTCATTATATAGATCCAGCACAATGGCACACACTATATGAAACAGTTCTCAGAAACTATTTCACTCTTTCCAAAAATGTAGCAATAGACTGATATATTTGAAAGCAAGTACTGGAGATGCAACATATTGGAGATTACTAAATTAAATTGAAGCTATTATGCAAAAAGGATTCTATTAGACTGTGGTAATAATGTTTTCAAGATCCCACATTTTAGATTTTAAAAACTGCTTCTGATTGTTTTTATCACATTAAACCAAATTTCGTACTCTAAATTTAAAGAATATCTGAATGTCACCAAAAAGAAAAGTTGGTTTTGCAATTATACAAATTTTACTCATTGTGTTCTAGTAGATATGGTTCAAGTTTCAACCAGTATCATGAAGTTATGTTAGTGTTGAACCATTCTTGCTGAAGTATTGGCAAAGTAATATTTTATTGCATCCGAATTACTGGTTTTTGATTCTATTATGTGGTTTGAGCTTCTTTAATATCTCTACGCCGAACACGCCGTTAAGTCAAACTGCATTGCATTACGCTGAGCCGCAAGTCTAGGTGGGATAGAAAAACTATCAGCTATAGAACTTGCCTTTCCGGCCATGACAACATATTATCAAACCTGAACTCTAATGCCTGTTAACTATGCAACTTTAAGTGACAATGAGAACCAATTTTACAATTACCTGAACCTGAAGTCACGATTCATTGCTCAATGCATTGCTCAGTACATGACTTCGGTTTCCTTCCATCTCATGGCGTTGTTTCAAATGCTCTGCAGCCTACATTAACACCAATTTCAGATTCCAAGTTGATATGACAAGCTTTCCAATCATGTTGGTTCTGACTATTCTAAAACTATGTTCAAATTCCAAGTTCAAAAGATCATATTAGTAAGACTATTCTTTATTTCTATGCTAGCTCTGGTTACCTCAAAACACTCTCCAGATTTTGGCTTCATATGAGCACTTTTCTGGTTGGGATCATCCTCTATTTCTGTGGTAGTCCCCACTGCTTTACCCCTTTCTTCAAATTCCCCATTCATAAGACTAGTCTGCTTACTATGATCACTCTCCATAATACATTTCCATGCTAATGACAACAAATTCACCACTCTTTTGAAATTCTAGGTTTGATTGTTCAGTTTGCTTTGCACACCTATCCACTATCTTCATGCTAAACTAAACATTTTGCATTGCTTGCTGATAACCATCAGTCACAATTTTTTCCATAGGAAATGTTAGGGCATTAAGTTTCTGAGGATAGGTGGCTTCTAGTGCAAGCTGCACTGATTTCTCAATACTTTTAGGTTCCTCTACCAATGGAAAAGTCTTGTCAATATCTCCATTCTCTGCTGCCATGCCCATTTTGGCTATCTTCATAATGTGTCTACAATCATCAATTAACTTTCCCACACATTCAATATTAATTCATTAGATTTTTGTTTAATATGAGGCTTATAATCTGTGTCGATCTGTGAAGTGCCCAATAAAAGAAGAATGAGAAATGCTTTCCCTCATTTTACATTTATACTTGATTATGAAACTAAAGACATTGCAGAACTAAAATTCATTTCCCAACAGAGTTCTACGATACACATTAGCTATTTACTGATGAAATTATGAAGACTTGTAATAGCTCACCTTTTGGAAAGGGAAAGGTCCTATGGAAGTAGATATATTTTTAGTCTCTGAGTTTTTCACTGCATCACATTCACTCAAATTAGCAATGACAGATTACGAAACTAAAGACATTGTAGAGCTAAAATTCATGTTCCAATAGAGTTCTACTATGCTTGGGTGTTAGATATTTAGTGATCAAATAATTAAGACTTGTAATAGCTCACATTGTGGAAAGGTAAAGGTTCTATTGAAGTAGAAAATTTTTTAGTCTCTGATTTTTTCAGTGCATCACTTTCACTCAAATTAGAAATGACAGATTTTTCAAACTTCTTAGAATCTGTCAATAATGAAACATTCAGATCCTGGACATTTTCAAGAGTAAAAATATCAGTGCCAAGTGATTTCCTAATTTGTGATCCACTATTATGATAGTGAGTGGCTTGTTCACATGCCTTTTCAACTTGTAAGTTGGCAAGAAGAAAAACCTGCAGTGTCTGTGTTGCCACTTCCTCATAACCTAGATAATTAGAAGTACTTTTTATTACACAGAATGCACTTCCAACAAACAAATGTTTTTCAAGTGATTTTTTTCATTTGTGTGGAGAAGAATGGCCATCTTCTTTTAATTCATGTGCTTGTATTGCAGATAACGCTTTTCTTTGTGCACAATTAGCTTTACTTGGCTCGGTAATGTCTTTATTGTATAATACAGTACTCACTGAAGTTGTCCTGAGGGAAACAATGTAGCCTTGAAATATCCTCTGGTTATTGAACTCCAGAGGCCATAAATCAAGTTGTTACACTACCCATGTAAATTATCTCAGCTTTCTCCATATAAGAAGCTATTTTATGGTTACATGTATGATGTATGTGCTATATTTTCACTATTCCATGGTAACATAGAAGACTCATCTTCTCTCTGTCTCAAGGTTGTTGATGACAACTTTGTAACACTTACTTGGGCATACTTAGGAGTTTTTTTTTTTCCAAACACACTCATTATCGTTCACCATTTCCACATCTCTGACTGCAAACTCCTCTTCCATGACATTTTTATAAAAATATCATGAATCTTTCAATAACTAATTATTTTCATTGTGCCTGTTAACTAGAATTTTGGTCAGAGATTTTCATTTGGTAAGCAAATGAGCAGTCTAAATTTTTTATAAAATCCATTGAGAATTGATTACTATCTGTTCATCGTCATTTCCTAACAATTGCAATCCATCCAAATGACTCTTTTAAACCCTTGATTGAATTCATGCTTATGAGGATTCTCATTAATGTGAACCAAAGGTTTTGGAACCTCTTGCAATCCAACCACTGCGATGTCTGCTTCAGCAGTCTCCATGGCATGCTTCTGTGGAATAGCTTGACTAATTTCATCCAAAAATGAACTGATCATTCCTTGCATTTGATTCTTTAAAAAATAATCCTGACAAGCACCTACAAAATTCTCCCCTGGTTTAGATTTCTTTGATAATCGAACAAGAATTTCTTCCATTTCCTCCACAGAAATTTCTCAATATTTCACTAAATTTTATTCTTTATAGGCATACAATGAAAATTTTTGCAAATGCACTATTGCGGCACCTTCATCTAGGGCATATGTAGCATGCATTATTACATCATTCTCACAAGTTTCCTCCAGTGAAAAATCCAAAACTATTCTCTTTTCCACCAACACATTGCTTTTCACAATGCCTTTGCAGGGTAAGAAATATAAAACTCCTTGTTTTTCCACGAAAGAAACATTTTCCTATAACGGCCCTGTGTTATGCTTCCCTGCATTATCTATGTGAATTTCTCCAAATAACGGCTTTAAATTCCACTGGAATTTTGCACATCCAAAAACAACATAAATTGAACAAGCTACCTCAGTTATTGCATTTTTACAGTCAACCTGTGTTTCATGCATCTCTACATCACTTTCATAATTTACATCAGTCACCAACTCCAACCTACTGTGCACCATTTACAAATGCAATATCTTCATGTGTAGTTACTCTAGCACATTCACTTCTTTGATCTATAAAGGATTTTAAATCTCCTGTCATTTGTCGTCTGAACATTCTTGAGGGACTCCTCTTTGAGATGCTTCACTACAGAGCCTGACATCCAATGGCTTTCTCTCTATCTCAAAGCATCCATCACTTCATAAGAGGATCCATTCACAGTGTTAATCTCTCATGCCTCCTCAATTGATCTATCCCTCTTTCTTGAAAACTCACACATTTCACCTTCTGTGTTATCACTTGCGTCTAGATTATTAACAGAACCTACAAAGGTGCAATGCCATCCACTTCTTGGTCTGGAACTTCTTCCAATTTGGTAGGTAAATGATCCTGCCGAGAAGGCTCCTTGGCATGCATTGCTGTATGATCTTCCTTGCTTACATCAAATATCAAATCTGGTATTTCCTCGATGTCTGCCAGAAGAGAAACTTCCAGTGGAACAATCGAACATGTCTGATTTCTCTCATCTAACAAAGATTCTGGTATCCCTTTCATTGTCACTCTTGCAATAGCCTCCTTGCCACTTGGCACCTTTTACTAAGACTCCACTTAATTCCTCCACGACATCACAATCCCCATTAGACTCAATGAATTGTTCCTCCACATTTTATTTCTTATTTTCATCTAATAAAGAACCCAACATCCCTTGAATCTGTTTGTGTTTAAAATCAATTCTCACCAAATGAGAAGATACATCTAGGGTGGCATTGTCCAAACTTTTTTCAATGATTATAAATGGAGATGAATATTCTCCTTGTTCATTCCCTGCCTCCATCCAGTTCTTGTTGCCTATACATTTCTTTTTCCTTCCTCCTCATATGATGTACTATTTTGAATTTTCTATTCTTTGCATATCAAACATTATAAAGCCTCTTGCACACTGTTCTCATCTCTTTCATTTGAACATAATTCCGACAGTCATTGCATTTATGAAGAAAGGATATATTCATGTGAAACCCTGTCCAGTTGCTTCTCTTGGCTAATGCCATCACCTTCATCCCATAGAGAATCTGACAATTGAATGTCGACTTGACCAAAGGCATTGCTTACTTCTTGCTGAGATTGAATAAGAGAATCAAAATATCTCCTTCCAGGGGGCATTACTCTGTGCTTTGAACTTGAAGTTTGCCTCTTTTACATTCTGTTCTATCCCGAGACTCCAAAAAGTTGTTGCAGCCCATCCTTTCTGTCTCCTCTACCCACTTAAATTTCAAAATCACTTCATCCTCGCCCTTAAATGCTCCTTTAGTTTGAAATCCAAAATCATCATTTCCACTATTCTTTTTTTCCATATTTACTTCTATTGAATCTGTATTTTGTGCTAGGTTATGAGTATATTGTTTTAAATTATTCACTTCAGAACAGAAACCAATCAGAAGAATATTATTATTTTGTGCAGGCCTGCAATCCATGACTGAGGAGGAATTGACAGCAAACAATAAACCACATTGCTCAGAGTCATTCAACAAAATTGGCAGATCTTTGGTGTTTTTTCTCAAATTCATCCCTGACTGTTCAGACGCTGGCTGATTCTTCTTACCTGTATTACCCATTTCCCAAAATATATAGCCATCTAGATGGTAATGACTCTTTGAGCCCTTTGAAAATACACCACATAATAATCTTTGCCCAACTGTTTGAGCTGCTTATCAACTCACCAATGTCTAGTCCAAACAAGTTTCCTTCAATGATAAAATTAATTTCCTCTTTTCAAATAGAGTTTAGAAGCATTTGCACAGATTCTTGAGTTGTTGCTTCTAACCATACATTTAAAGGCCTCAAATTTCTTGATTTAAATGTATTTACACCATTTGAACTGAAAGCTATATTGTGCAAAGTTGTTTCAAGCTCAAAAGTATTATCCTGCCTATAGAAGCCTGAACCCCAATAATCCTCGCAGAGGCCACTTTCACCAAGTAGAATATGTGCTTCATCAACATCATCAAACCTCAAACCTCAATTGCACTTCCAAGTTTTTCTCTATAACAATTTTTGTGAGTCCTGCTTGCCGGACACCAATTACAAACTTTCTTTCACTTGAAAATTCACAACAGTTGAATTTAAATTAGCCTCACATGGGTTGTATTTCATTTTTAGTATATTTCGCTTGATTATTTCTTTATACAATCTCCCCACTTCTCTTATCCATGTTCTGGTGTTCCTTTGCACCTCTTGGTGCAATTGCTAGTTATAAGAATATTTAAGATTCTGGATCTATCAATCTGAGATGGATATTGCAATATAAATATGAAGGAGTCGTGAGATTACTTCATGTTTGATCATATTTTTTTAATGATAAATGTTATCTTGCAGGAAAATTTCAAAATTTGAAGTCATATTAATTCAGTACATTGATGCAAATTCATATGCTGATACAATGGTGCAAATGCATGGATTTAGTTGTTGAATGATATATGATGGTTTAATAGGAGGATAGGACACTCGCACCCACCATTATAAGCTTAAGATCCAGGATTCTAATGAAAACTAGTCAAAGGAAGGAGCAGCGGGTAGGTTAACCTTAAACATATGTAAAGTCATCCTTGTTTTCACTAGGCGCAGAGACGTTTCGTTACAAGGTGAACTAGCTGTCATATTCATCAGTTTTGATTTTCTTGTAAGATGTCTCATTTCTGCAGTGGAATAGGTTTTTCTTGATGTTCTATGCATTCTTTCTGGTTTATGTCAATGCAGGTGATCGAATCACTAAGGGCGACTAGAGATGATCGGGGGCTTAGCATGTCAAATTTGGAGTAAATTCACAGAGGTAAAGTGCCAGCAACATTGACAGGGACATTAAGGTGCAAAAATAATGGAGCAAGAGACAATCAGTCAGATCGAAATTGTGCTATGGACCCACTCTGCTTTCTAAGCAAGACAGGGAGAATTGGCATTAACTTTATGCGGTTGATTGATTTCCCATCAACCCATGATATATGCTGGCACTAATTTGGAGGGGATGATTTGGTAGATCAAACCCAATACAAGCTATTTAGAACAAATGTTTGAGAGCAAGTTATAAGAAAAAAAATTTCTTGAGCAGAGATGAATTGGGTTGATCCATGATGGATTCTGAATTGGGTTCTTCAGGTTTGTTCTCATGGGCTATTCAACATAAATAAGATGAACACTCATGTACCTCTCCTCCACTATGGCATCCTGGATCAAGTTCTTATCCCATATCTACAAACATGGCATGTTCATATCCATACCGCATGTCAGCCAGGGCTGAGGATATTTCCAAAGGCAGACAGGAGCTCATGAAAATGTTTGAAGGAATGCCTGAATCAGCTTATGAATTGTCCCTGAGTGATCTGGTGGAGCAGAAGGCTGTTGTGTAACCAGCTCCAAAAATAGAAGAAAAGAGATATCAATGCCTTAGAAATGAGCCACTTCGAGGGGGAAACCTCCGATACATTACATAAATGAACAATTCTTGGATGATACAATTCACAAAACCTCCTTTCTATATATAGGAGTCCATGGGGCCATAATGTAATCCTAGTGGGCCACAATGTAATCCTAGCCGACCTAACAATAATAATTTAAGGGCACAATAATAACAAAATGGGGGTTACAGGGGTACAATAATAACAATAAGGGGGTTACACTAACAACAATAAGGGACTATACTAGTAATATAGGGACCTAACATACCCCTCTCCTTCAAAAAAGTGTTGTCCTCAACGCTTGAGTAGCTCTGGGTGCTTTTGTATAAAATTCTCATCCTCCCATGTAGAATCTTCAGTGGGTAAGTTCTTCCACTTGATGAGATACTCTGAAATTGATCGATTCCGTAGCTATCGAGTTCTTGTTTCCATGACCACTTCAGGTTCCAATATTATTTTCCTTCCTCATCAAGTTCTGGCAATATTGTTTGAACTGGAAGATTTTCACCTATAACCTTCTTTAAGCATGAAACATGGAAAACTGGATGTACTCGCGAAGAAGCATGAAGCTCCAATTTGTATGCCATAGAACCAATATTTTGCAACACCTTGTAAGGACCATAGTACTTTGGTGATAATTTATTATCCTTCTTAGCTTGCTTGAGGGACATTTGTTTGTATGGTTGTAGCAGTAAAAATACCCAATCTCCTACATCAAAACTTCTCTCACTGCGATGTTGATCTGCCTGTTGTTTCATTCGATTTTGTGCCAAATTCAGGTTATCCTTTAAGAGTTGGAGAACTTCTTGTTGATGCTCGATGTGATCTTCCACTGCTTGAACCTTCAATTTTTCTCTTAAATATGATGTGATGGATGGTGGATGATATCCATAAAGTGCCATAAATGGGGTCATTTTTGTTGCAGTATGGAAGGAAGTGTTATACCACCATTCAGCAAGAGTTAACCACTTGACCCATTGTGTTTGTTTATCAGATACAAAACAACAAAGATATCCTTCCAAACATTTATTTACGATCTCAGTTTGACCATCAGATTGAGGATGATAAGATAAGCTATGAGCTAATTGAGTACCCAAGCAAGAAAATAACTCCGTCCAAAAATTTCCAGTAAAAATGGGATCTCTGTCGCTCAAAATAACCCTTGGGCTTCCATGTAGCTTTTGAATTCTATCCGTAAATGTAGTAGCAACTGTACTTTCTTTAAATGGATGAGATAATGCACAAAAGTGTGCATACTTGGTAAGTCTATCAACTACCACCATGATGACACTCTTTCCTTCAGACTTAGGTAAAGCTATGATAAAATCCATTGAAATCTCCTCCCAACGTTGACTTGGAATGGATAAAGGTTGTAGAAGTCCCGTGGTCTTAATTGTTTCCACTTTATTCTGTTGGCAAACCAAACATTCTGCCACAAACTTTTGAATATCAGATTTAAGGCCATCCCAAAAAAATTCTTTCTTCACCCTCTGCTAAGTTTTTAAAAATCCGGAGTGTCCTCCTAAAGGAGAAGTGTGCAATTCCAGAGGAATCTTTTGTTTTAGTTGGGAATTCTTGCAAATATATAAGCGATCTTTCTACCATAAGGAATCATTTTTCCAACTAAATGTATCAGATGTACTAGGATCTTGCTGCAACTTTTGAATGAGTGTCCATACATCTTTGTCCTTCTTCCATTCATCTCTTGCTGCGGTTATCCAATCTGGTTGGATAATAGAAATGGCACAAAGCAATGCTTCCACCTCTTCATTCTTTCTTGAGAGTGCATCTGCAACAACATTAAGCTTTCCTTTTTTGTAGATTATTTGAAAGTCATAACCCAACATCTTTGTGACCCATTTTTGGAATATGGTGGTTCTTCCCGCCAACATTAGAGGTTATGAAATCACGATTAACATTTATTTTGTTCTCATCATGAGGTTCTTTCTTTAGAAGCTTTGTCATGACATTAGAGCTTATTATCCTTCATGGCTGCCCTTCAATACCCCGTAATTCGACTTCCTTTCCTTCTGAAAAAAATTTCAAGAAAAGTTCTTGAAAATTAAAAGCTACCGTCCCCAAAGATTGTAACCATTGTACTCCTAGTACAACATCAGCACCTCCCATAGGAATGGAAAGCATTGGACTAGTCAATACATATTCCCCCATGGTTAGCTTAATATTATGGCATTTTCCAGAGAAATTTATGGTTCCTCCATTTGCAACCATCACTTGACATTCTGGTGCTGGGTATGGGAAACAATTTAATTCCTTGGCTACCTTACAATGAATAAAATTATGGGTGCTACCTGAATCAATCAACACTATTACCTTTTTCTTCTTGATTTGTCCTTTTATCTTGAGAGTTTGAGGAGTGGTAATTCCTGCCAGTGCATTACACAATATGGTCGGATTCATTTCTTCCTCTTCTAGGGCTGGTTCCTGGTGTATATCCTCTTCTTGTTCATTTTCTTCTTCTTCTTCTTGATTGTTTTCATCTTCAACCAATTCTTCGTGATGTTCGGGATAGTTAGCATGTAATTCATGAGTTGCTTCTGATAGATTTTCAGGAGGCCAATTTGCTCGTATGAACTCAAATGACTCAAAGCATAAAGGTAGAGATCCTACAATTTTTTATTTTTCTTCTATTTCAGATTTGAATTCATCCTCAATCAACTCTTCTTGATGTTTGGGATAATAAGCATGGGATTCATGGGTTGCCTCTGATAGATTCTTAGGAGGCCAATTTGCTTGTTTGAACTGAAATGACTCAAAGCATAAATGTAGAGATCCTACCGGTTTTTATTTTTCTTCCATTTCAAGTTCTGTGATTTCAATATGGCTGATAGATTCTTTAGAGCATTCCTCTATGTTCTTATTTGCAACTTTCTCATTAGGCACATTTTTTTTGTTACTCTTGTCTTGTAATGGTTGAGTGTGTTCCTCCCAAGGGAAAAGTGTAGGTTGGTTTGAATAAGCAGTGTTAACCTTAACTTTGTGTCTTCCTCTTTTCTTGTCAAGTAGATGCATCAATTTGCTGAATATATATACCAATTTTTCCAACTTTTCCACTGTGTTCTCACTAGTATCCATATTTGTTTACCAGAAAGAGTTACTGTGTCCTTTCAACCAGTCTAGAGTTTTCTACCAGTGGGGTCTTTTGGTCTATTGAGAGCTGTGGAGTCGCCAGGTGGAAGAATTGAACTTTGTTGTCCACCATCAGCATGATTGGGATTGCTCAATGCATTCCCAAGAGATTTTATAAGCACTAGTGGAGTAATAGGCCTACTGGAGGCTAGTGGAGTCGCCAAGTGAATGTTTTTAGTTGTTTTGAGGGTATATGTGTATGGTCCACCACAAATACTGACAAATTTTTTTTTAGGAAAATTATTTTCTAGAAAACGTTTATGTGAAAACTTGCAAGAATGACTTAAAACTTAGTTCAACGGTTTGCTAGATTGTTGAGAAAGCTATAGTTCTATTTTCAAGTTATTCTGTTGATTTCCTATGTTTAGATGAAGATTTCTAAATCCCTAAGTTGCACTTAGTTTGTTACTGATTTCAGAGGTTGCATCATGAACTTTGTGTTTTTGGAAAGGTAAGTAACCAGGATAGTATGATTTATCAAATTTTTGGTTTTTTGTGGAGTATTAGGCCTACTGGAGGCTAGTGGAGTCACTAGGTGAATGTTTTCTTGTTTTTAGAGATATGTATTTATGTTCCACCACCAATAACTGAGAAAAAGCCAATATAGGGATGTTTTTTGGGGTTTTCTGAGTTCCTATATGTAGCCCTAAGGTTTGTAAGAGTTTCCTATAACTGAATCATCATTTTGCTAAGATGGTGAAAGAGTTATTTTCTACTCTTCAGACAACACTTAATTTTTCTAAGTTTGACTGAGACTTTGAGAGTTCCTAAGGGATAACTAGGATTTTTTGTCTCAATGTCCCACCGTGATCGCCATTATGTTAGGGTCCTGTGATTTGGCAGATTGGAAAGCCAAGTGACAGGGTAACATCAAACCAACTTTGGAGCCCTATTACCTAGCCTTCCTGGACTCAGAGAGGGCTCTCTCTATTTATGCAAAGGGTGTAAACTTGTTTTCTTGTTATGTATTTGATTTTAGGCTAGTTGTTAAGTATGTTTTTAGTTTGTTTTAGGTTTTTGAGGGGGAACTGATCAAAGGATAAATAGATAAAAAAAAATTCAGATCAACTGGGCTATGGGATCAAAAAGGTCGAGACTGTCTCAAATGGTGGACAAGGTATTTTGCAGGGCCGATTTGATCAAGATAAATGGATTCTTTGGGTGAAAGTGAAATGAGATGGACACTAATTTTGTGAGAGACAAAGAGGTTTTAAGCACAAATAGGTTTACAGCAAACATCCATGTGGTAGGGCTAACCATTAATCACTATAAATGAAACTCAAACTGATAGATGCAGAAAATAAAAAATCAAGTGATGCATAGAAGTATAAGACCCTCTAACTTTGGGAAAATCACCTTCAGAATTTTGGGAAAACAAATAAGACAAACTAACAACTCAATCTATGAAGAGGGAACTCCTAAACATCATATCTTGAGCTATCGGGAACTTTGAAATAAGACTGCAAAGCATGGACAAAGGGCAAGATCGAAACAAGACCTATTTGACTTAACTAAGACAATCAATACTTCAGAGAGAGATTTCAAAGATGGAGTTTTCATTAGCTATGAGTAAGCAGGGCATACCGTGAATCATACTAGACAGCATACATAATAACCATTAATGAAACTGATAACAAGCTCTTAGGGTACCAAAGATCAATTAAGAATTATTTGACATAACCAAGAAAGAAGAAAAACATATAAGTTGTAATGAATTAGGAAACTTGAGGTGCCTCCATGGGCATGCCTCAAATTTATTCTTTACTGACCTACAGCAAGAAAGAAGCATGAAAAAATGTATGATAAACTAATGAAACGTAATATATAAGGGACACAATACCATTCACCAAGCCATGGAATCCTACAAACAATCCTCCTCCACCATCCAAGTCAAGCAAGAGATCATCCACTTCAGGAGACAAAGTATTTCTTCAAAGCTTGTACTGCTATGTATTGCTCTATAACATAAATTTCAGCCTCTGGTTACAATGAATTCTCTTGGATTATATAGGCTAAAGAGAAAGAAACCCTCCTAGAGCATCTAGAAGGCCATTTGCCTAATACAAATATATGATTTTGTCCTTGAGGCTTTGCAAAGCCCAAGGCAGAAAATATCTTCAAAAATATCTATTTTAGCCAAAAATAGCAAGAAAATTGACTTCTAATATTTGACATAGAGTTAAAAATAGATAAATGCACATTTGGACGATCATATTTAGAAAACTTCTTTTTTAGCCAAAATTCTACAGGAGCGTAGCAGTAGAAAGAAGCTTGTTTTGCAGACAACTTGTGTGGGACTTCTTGATGTCAAAACAAGGCCCGTGATAGCTCGTTGGAAAGCCCTAGATGTCTAGCTTCTGGAAATACTTTATTTTTCCCAAAATTATCCCTAGAAGTCTATCAAAAGGTGGACTAAGTGAAAAAAACCGGGAGGGTCTCATCTACTGATATGTGAGGTAGAAAGGTGAATTTTGACTAATTTTTTCCTCTTTGGGGACCAAAACACCTCCTTTTGATCTAAAAATTTTTGAGTAGCTGCCCCCAAATTTAATATATCCAAAAAAATTACTTTCATGAGCTGAGGATGCTCCTAGCACACATGGCAGCGCCTAGAAAAATGTGCAATTAGGGCCAAAAAACACAAAAAACAAGATCATGTCAAAATTTGCTCAATTTTGGCGAGCAAGCCCCTTATGGGTTCTTAGAAGCATGCAAGGAATATGAAGCCAAGATTTCAAGCCTAGATATGTCTTTTTGCATTTTTTTCACAGGGCGCCTCCTTCGGGCAGTTTTGAGCCTTTCTTCAGCAAGTTTGAGCTTTCTTCAGGAAAATTGGTTCAATTTCTTGTAGTGCCAGGTCATCTTCCTTTACAGACCCAAGTCTTTGTTTACTTTCTCGAATTTATCCTCCAAATTATTGTTGGCTCTTTCAAGCCATGATTCTTTATCATTTTCTATTTCTTGGGCAAGCAATTGTGTGAGAGGATAAGATCGAACAAGGGTTGCTTCTTCTTCCTTCTGTTTCTCCAAAGCTTTCCTAAGACCCATAGTCCTATGCCTTTTTCTTACAAGATTCTCTTCTTCCTCAGTATCATCAAATTTTCCCATATACTCTTCAAGCTCAACTTGTGCTTTGTATGCTTCCCTTTGGTATTTGAATGCCCAGGCCTCATAAATTGTCATTTGCCCACTCATTTGTTTATTTTGCATTTGTAGAAAATGTATGAGGTCCTTTGAACTTTATAGATCAGTTTCTAAGTCATGGGTTTGGGCTTCTCTGTTTTGAAAAAGTGACTCAAGAATTCTAGCTTCATCATCTCCAGCATCATTGTCTATTCGTATGATGTCAAACTCCCTCTCTTTTTCATGACTACTCTCCTGTTGTTCGAATTTTTCTTTTCCCTTGCTTTGGATAGACTTATTTTCTCTTTTTATCTTCGGTAATTCAACAATACTCTTCTTAGGTAGTTTTCCTCTACTTGTTAGCGCCCTAGTGACATTACTAGTCACTGCTGGAGTGATCTTCTTCTTTGCAGATCTGAAGTTTTTAGCCTTTGGTGCTTTTGGAGAATGAATCATGGCCCTTTGCCTAGGAGAGGCAGCAAACACATGTTCTTGGCTGTGTGGAGGAGAAGAGAGAGGAGGTTTTATCTCTAACACTTGTTCAAATTGGTCCTTTACCCTATTGCCTTCATCATTACTTGCTTTGCTACTCTGTTCACTATTTTCCTTATTATTTTGAGTTTGTTTGGGGCTGTCAGCTTTATCCTCTCTTTTTTCTATTTGACTTCCTTCACTGCCTGTCTGTGGACTGCCTTTTTCACCCTCCTTACTGTCTTGAATTTGTTGAGGTTTTCCTTCATTAGGACTGTCTTCATTGGGACTATCTTCATTGTCATTTTGCATGCTATCACCTCCCTCATTGTTCTCCTTAGACTCTAAGTGTGGGATTCCATTATGGTCACTAATTTGCTGGGAGACGCTTTTTTCAGTGTCTCTACTACTCTGTTGATTGTCACTTTCCTTATTCCCTTCACTGTCTGTTTAAGGAATGTTTTGATTTTCATCATCACTACCTTGCTTAGAATCTTCATTGTTCCCCTGAGGACTGTCCTCCTGATAACTGTGTTGCTGATGGTCACTTTGTCTTTCATCACTGCTTTGAACCTCTTCCCTTTGTTCCTCATCATCACTAGCTGTGGGTGGGTTGTCCTCATGCTCATTTTCTTTGCTCTTCTCAGGGCTTCTTTGTTCTTCATCTTTACTACTTTGCTGAGTATCACTATGTTCCTCATCACCACTAACCTCATGCATGCTTTCATAAGACTTCTCTTTTTCACTATCAATCATGGGTGATGTTTTCTTTTGAGGAGTATTTTGACTTGATGGAGGAGAGACATAGTGAGTGGAGGGTGAGGAGGATATATGAGATGGGCCATGAGATGAAGAGGCAGTAGAAAAATCTGGATGAGAAATGAAAGTCTCCTAAGACACTCCTTTCTTTTCAAGTTGTTGAAGGATGATGGAAAAGACTAGCTTTTTGCTGAGCAGGAGGTCTCGTTTGAACAAGGGAGGATAGCTTGTCTATGCTTTTGAAGAGGAAGAGAGGGAGATTTAGTAACTGATTTCTTGTGAAATGCATGAGAAGCCTGATGTGATAGGAATAAACTCAAGAATATCTCCCTTCACATGTGAAATACTTCATGATAACTCTCATAAGGGGGGCATAGCTGCTCAATAAGTGAGAAAAAGGAAATATAGCTTGGCAAGCATCCCGATGGTCTGGTTTTAGGAAGGGTTTATAGTGATTTAGATCTAGGTATTCTTGTTTGAACCACCTTTCTCCTATATAGGGGATCTTAGTTTCTCTGGAGACAACCCTAGAAGTGAGTTTAAAGTCCAGACCTGCTAGGTGGACATATTTTCCTTGCAGCCTTAGGGTGAAAAATTGTGTTAAGGGAGGGTAATTGGTGACCTCCTAGAATTTTTGGCAAAAATCAAGGCAGCCTACCTCATGGAAGTTGAAAAGAACCAAAGGGGAGTCATTTACTTCCTGAGTTGTAACAGGCTCAAGTATTTTGTGAAATCCACCCTTGCTGACTTTCTTTGGAGGCATAGATAATTTTAGGCTTTCCTTCACTCTCTTATCAAAACATGCCTTTGACTGAATTAAGCATTTATTCAAACACTATTTTCCCCTCTTGCAAGACTATATTTTTCTATGAAAATAATTATATTTCTCTGAACTGTGTTTCTTTTCATCACATTGCAAACACATTTTTGACTTTGAAAACAGGCCCTTTTTCCTTTAGCACAAAAGTTGCTTTGCTCTTTGTGGATTGTGTTTCTTTTTTAAACAATCAAACCAAACAAGTTTTTAAACTTAAAAGGTTCCTTCCTACTTAAACACTGTCTTGTTCTCTCTTAGTAAACATGGTGGTATTTAGGAATAAACTATGTTTTTTCCTTCATGGGACTGTGTCTTTTTCTTAACATAATGACTCTTAACACCTCCCAAACTCAAAAAATTAGGTGAAGAAAATAGTAAATACCTCTTAAAAATGTATTCGCTGCTTTTTGAGATAAGTTCATTGTGCAAAAAATACGATTTGAGGTGAATTGGAGGTTGTTTGAGTGGTGCTACACTCCTCTGCACAAGCGCGTAGTATCTGCACGGCATTGTGCATGTTGTTGGGTTGGGCACTGGGCGCCCCCTGAACGCCGGTTGTTCGACACACGGGCTCGTTGCACGACGCTACACGCGTGTCACACCATGTGTAAAAACCTTTGTAAATATGCTACAGGCGCGTCGTGCTAACTTACAGGCGCGTCGCGTCATGAAATTTTACCGCTTCTTGCCCAGGGTTCAAGAGAAACACTCTTTTTTTTTGTTCCTTTGCACAATAGACAATGAACTTTTTATTTGAGAGCTTTATAGCTCTTTTTTCCTCCTTGTGGTGATTTTGATGTTTTTCCTTTGTATTTGTAATCAAACTGAAGGTTTTCTTTAAAACACAGTGTCTCTCTTTTTTCAAACAAAATTTAACGTTTTGGTGATTTTCCCTCTGCTCATCTCTAGGAGGAGGCATTCTAGCTAATGTAACCACTTAGGTCACTTGAAACCACTGCTGAAGCTATGCTAATTTGTGAAGGGGGTGCTTTAAAAATACTTTCTCAGTGCTTTTTTTCCAGTTCAAGTTTCAATCTTTTTATAAATTCAAGGCTCTATCTATCATTTGATGAAATCATATCAAAGTTTCAAACCCCTTGTTATCTTTGTTTACCCTTTACTCATCATTTGGAGGGAGTATCTTGATAAAATAAATAGGCCTGTCTAAATGAGAGATGCCTCTTTTACATAAATCACCTGTGTGAATTCTTCTTTTTATCAGTTTGCAGAAGTCACTTTTAAACAGAGTTTTGTCTACCTCCTTTACCATTTAGATGAGGTTGCTTTAATCAAACTTCTAGCGTTGGTTTGTCAGTGAATGCATTATTTCAAACACACTATTTCTCAACTCTTCCCATTGCTGAAAACTTTCCTCAACCACAGTGTTAACTCTAGGAAACCTGACCTTCTGCTTCTTATGAAGGAGGTCCTATGCACCTGTGGTAAGTGGACCCTCTGCTTATTTGTGAAGGAGGCCTTGTAAACACTGTGTTTTTTCCATCTGCTCGTAATTGAAGGAGGCCTTATAAACACAAAGTTTATTTCATCTTTGTTTATCATTTGAAGACTATTTTTGAACAAGTTGTCTATGGGCCCTCTATTTTTCATGAAGGAAGCTCTTTTTGAAAACCAAATTCTACGCCCTGTGCGTGTTCTGCTTTTAAGACATGAATTCTTGCAAAAATCACTGTGAAAACTAAGAGAAAGTAATGTATTTCCAACTGATAATTGTTTACTGTGCCTATCTTGGAAATTACATTTTCTTGGTATTGGCCTTTAGCTCTTTTGATGATGAAGTTGTCCTCGAATGTTTTTAGAAGCTAGGCTAAAGTAGGATAAAAAGGCAGTTGTTCCTTTTGCACCTTTCATTCTGACGCCTAGTTTTCTAGAGGCCTTTTGCCAAAGGACTATCACACTTGGTTTTATGAGACTGATTTTGAGAGTTGGCCACAATCTGCACTTTCTCTGACTTCCATAGTAAACTAACACGTCATGAAAATTTCTCCTGAGGTGCTCTTTTTGCTCACACCCTGCTTGGTGTCATCAATCAATACATCCCTAGAGAGATGTAAAAACAGATGCTTTTGAATTTTGGAGGGCATATTTGATGTTTCATGGGGCTCATGCCTGATCTAATCATGTTTCTTCAGACCGGGAAAACTCTTTCTCTTTTCCTGATTTGAACATTTCTGAGCCTTGATAGAAACCAAAAAAAATGACCTCTTTGATGGTGCGTGACCTAGGGATAGACAAGGGTTTTGGATTTGGAAAATAACAAGACATGTTGGCTAACTAATATTGAAGATAGAGTTTCTGGCTTAAAACAGTCTCGCCAAGGAATTTTCCCTCAAACACCACCACCTAGACCTACATACTTTGTCATGGAGTTTGAATGGCTTCTTGGGCATGACTAGGTTATCACATGGGTTATCACATGACAAAGTGATCAGTGAGAGAGGGGTAGACACTTTGTTAAATGTTGGACAGTGAGTTGCATGAAAAACAAAGGATTTTGATGGTAGAGAGACAAACTTATAATAGCTATAGATAGGGAGGCTTTTCTAAATTGTGATAGGTAGGAAAACTGGAGGGTTTTTCTCATTATAGGCTAAAGGAGAGGGGTAAGAAGAAAAAAAATTGTTTTGAGGTGTTTTCTAGATGACAAATTGACAGATTTAGATTAGCTTCTATAAAACTCAGCCAAGGAATCTAGTCATCAAAATAGGTAAAAATACTGATGACTAATAGTTCTATCCTCAGTTCTCCCCCTGTCATCTTCATCATATATGATTCAAGACCTAACGATGGCAGTAGCCCCGACCCTAATGCTGGGAATACTATTAGTGGGACCGCAACAAGAACTATCCTGGCTGCTCCCTTGCTCCCTTATATCACAGGCATCAGTCTTCTCGATTTAAAATAGTTGATCAATGACCCCATACACCATGACCCTGGTTGGCCTACTATGCCAACCAAGCTCCCTTCCAACATCTCCAAGTTTGAAGGTCTTGCTAGAGAAAATATTACAAACCATGTTAACCTGCAATAGGGCACTTAGCCCAAGTAGGAGAGGCCTATTCGAATGAATAATCCTTATTATTTTTGTGGTGTCTATGGTCACTACACCCACGATTGTCCTATTTTACCTCAGATGCATTAGATGTAGGAGACTCAAGCAACATCATGTGGACAACATGCCTCCCCTTCAGTTCCTCCCAATGCTACACCTATCCAGCCGGCTGTGTTTACCAATCCTTTCCCCCAGCAAGGATTCATGGCTACCCAACCCCCTGAAGGTCAGGAAGCCACTCAACCTCCTCCATCTGGTACCTCTGATTACTAGTTTCACATGATGAACTTTGACCAACCCATTACGGTTGACCTCAACCTTCAGACTCGGTCTTGTCAGTACAACAAGCCTCATGCTACGTCTGCCCATGAGCCCCCTTCTTCAAGTTCCACATAGCCTCTTTCGACAACCAATGGTATTTTACAGATCCCTCAGCCTTAGGTAGAGGTTCATGCCAAGATCCCCAATGGACCATTATACCGAAATGTTTCTTCTACCAAAGCTATCCATTCTTATAGTATAGTAGATGATTTGGAGGAATCCCCTGTTTCCATCTCAATGCTATAACTCCTCTAGTTGTGCCCTTCACAATGAAAATCTCTACTAATTTCCATGGGCATTATGGATCCTTCATATGATCATTTCATCATCTTTGATGTTGATCGGTTAAAACATCCTCCCCTTCCTGCTTCCGTCGCCTTCCAAATCCCAATGAAGATCTGGAATGCCAATGTCTCTCGTTGTATCATTGATGAGGGGGTATCCACCTATGTGATTTCTTCTTCGGTTTGGAAGCAACTCAGATCTCCTGAGTTGGCCCCTTCCACTATCACCCTCCGAGTGTGGGATGGCCACTCTTCCCAGCCCATTGGCCTGTTTTTCCATTTTCCTATTACTCTTGCGAGTAAGACTATTTGTGTTGACATAGAAGTCATTGATTCCCCCTTCGATTACAACATTCTATTGGGTCGTAGCTACACTTATGCGATGTCTATTGTCCCATCTGCAGTTCACCATAATATGTACTTTTCACACAATAGAAATATTGTCACCATCGACTAGTTGACATATTACAAACTAAAGTCTTAGGCCTCCCCTGAGTCCATCATCTTTTCGGTGACCAACAAGAAAATAGTCAAACGCTTGACCAGTGTCTCACCCGGAGTCTACAAAGACTCCTCTTTGCTTGGTTCTTTCCCTGGTATTTCTCCACCTATCTCTAATCCCAGCTAGTCGACCATTTGTATGATGTAATCATCTCGAGCAGCCCTCAAGCGGCCCACTTCGACTAGTGAGCAACCCCGCCCTCTGCAACCTCCTCATAGCACCTCAACTCAGCCTTCAGGACCCCCTCCTCAAGAACCCTCATCTATAGTTGGTAGCCATAAGCCTCTCTACCCTCCTGGCATGGTTCCTCTTGGCCTTAACCATCTCGGAGCTATCCCACTTGGCCATTACCCCTCTAGTCAGATACTGTTCCTAGGTTCCCCACCTGGAGTATTTTCGATATGTATTATGGCTACCTTATCCCTTCCTAACCTGACCTTGAGGATCCCATTTTGGTACATTGATCCCCAACAACTATCTGGCCTAGGAAGCCCAAACCTTATCTTGCTTTGACCTCAGTTCAACCGGTCCCCATGACCCATCCACTTGTTACCACGCCTTAGCCACCTCAACAGGAACCTACTCCTATTGGGACATCTTCAAGTGAAGGGGACAAAGCTTGCAAGAAGGCACCTAAATACACGGATACCCTGAAAAACCCTGCTCCTCCCCAGCCTCTAAAGTGTACCACCCAGTGTGCTTTGTGTGATGTTGTCGGTCATGCCACCCATACCTGTCCTGAATTGTCTCGCCTCAAGTCCATGGTCAATGAAATGTTTCCAGAGTCTGATATCCCTGAGGTCTATGTCACTATACCTGATTCAGTCCCAAAACTCAAATTATTCTGCACAAATAACCCTTATGCTTTGTGTGATTTCAATGGCCACTATAGTCACCTCTATCCCCGCCTTGAAGAGTACCACTCCTCTTTGGAAGCGGTCCGCCAATTCAAGGCCAAGCGCAACAAGTTCCACTCTTCGTTGTTTGCGAGTTCTGATTTAGTAGAACCAGAGGACCTACCTACTCCCATAGACACTCCCCCTCCAGATGTCGAAATGATAGAGTCTTCGACCACTGTCCACTACCTGTCATCAGCTATGAGAACCACGGTGGAAGACCCCCCTGGGACTTCCACTTCTATTTTTCCTGACCTCCCTTCAACGATCACCTTGGGCTCAATATCGGTAGATCCTTCATCTACTTTTTCTTCAGTCATCCTTTGTGACAATGTGCATGTGAACCTTTCTTCTCATGATGATGAGTCAGGTAGCTTCGCTGCGTCAGGTGGTTTTTCTTCTTCCAGTCACCACATCTTCGATTACGATGATGACATTATAGAAGAAATCACCACCCTTGACTTTATCTATTCCCCTTTACATTGAAACCATACATTCAAACCACATACACCTTGTGATCATTACATTGACACATAATGTTTTGGTAAGGGAGCACCCATATTTGAAATTCTAGGAGAAGCAATTCTCCAAAACCCTCATAGTGCATCTCATCCTGTCGACTCTGGTACTGTCGTTCCTGCCCATTTAGAATAACCTATATAGTCCCATATCACTTCAGATCACTCTAGGGATGATCCCCCTTATCATTCCTTCCTCTTACATCAACAACTCAGTCCCCTAGACATTTTTGTTGACCAACTTGTGGTTTTTCTAGGAGAGCACCAATTCATTATATCCAAATCCACTCTTTGGGATAGTGGCACTATGTATGAAAACCCAAAAACTTAGTCCACTAGCTTCATATATGTAGTACCAAAAGATATTGGTAATCCTCCATTCCCTTTCTCGAACTGTATAACCATAACGAAAGTAAATGACGCACCACATCATAAAAATATGTCTAGATTCCCCTTTTCTAAATACATTTTGGCATGACCATAGCATACTTGGGGGTACCTATTCCGCTCAACCATAAAAATCCCAGGTCTTAGTGAAAAACAACACTGGAACCACCTTTCTCTGACAGGTCACACTTTTCAGGTCATTTCCTAGGACAGGTCGCAGTTTTCTGACAAGTACCCGCTACCCAAGTCGCAGAACAGACCACAAAAAGTGCGACCTAGCCTGTTCCTGAGCTCTGGGTCCCTAAACTGAATTTTCAATCCACTGAAATAAAAGAATAGGGTTAGGTCTCTTACCCGTAGCTAACAAATATCGATTCCAATGATCGGTTTGTTCGCTATGACCACCGCAAGATTTGGGGCCTTCTCTCCTCTCTTTATTCACCACCATTACACTTGAAAATGAGTGAATTTGGAGGGAAAATGCCTTATTAAAAGAGAAACCCTAATTTTTTATTTTTCCTACTGCGGCCAAACTATAGCTTAGTTTGACAAACCATCCACACTGTTGGAAAGTTGTCACCGAGCTCTCAAATGGGTATCCTTTAGTTTTTATGATTTGATACTTCACCTCGACACATTTTTTCCAAGAAGGGTCACTCCACCACTCTTCCAAATTGAATTTCTTCACTTGCAACACTTGTACTTGGGGCACAAATTTTCCTCCATACTTGTCCATGATCGTGTCGATTTTCATCATGAATAACCATCTTGTACTCATGTATTTATGGTCCCCACTGAACCTTTTCTGTGTGGTATCATCATTGATTTTTCCTTGTTTAGAGCATCCAAGTTGAGTCATCATTTCATCCATAGAGTCTATATTGAGGCCCTTTGTATCCCACTATAGTCCTCCATCCTTCATTACTTGGTTCCTCTCTCGTGTCGCACATTAGCTCCTTCACTCCTATTGTCCCTTGTCCCATTTGATATTGTGTCAGTCGCTGCCAGGTCATCCATGCCCTTCACTCTCTAACAAGGGAAGTCATCAGCCCGCTACTCAGTACCCCCCATTCCATCATTATCCCTAGTGTCGGTCTATCCATCACTCTGCTATTATCTCTTATGCCTTAGTTGAGGATCCCTTATTGCCTCACCTATGGCAGACCTCCTTCTGTCGACATCGGCTCATTCATTCGAGAAGATAGGTCTAGAGGGCAGTATACCTTGGTTGCAGCTTCCACTCTTGTTTGGTGCCTCAGATCAGGAAAAGGGAATCCTTATTTCCTTTTGACTTCATTGTTTCTCAGCTCTAGCTCCATACAACATAATCAAGATCCGTATACTCGATGTTTCAGTGATGCAGCAGATTGTACCAGTGATTCTCAGGTGTGTGTGAGATGTTTCAGACCTCATGAGGGGGTGGCCATTCAGGTAGCCCCCCACATACCTGGATGACCTCTTCATTACAACCTTCAATGCAGCTCCACAGATTTGATGGTTCTGGCCTTAGCAACATGCAGTGCCTTTTAGTTTGCATGTATCATTCAGATTTTCAGAGCCCTCTCCTGTTTACATGGCCTCTTTGGTTGTACTTATATCTCATGTACTCAGATATTATTGTATAAGTCCTGGCTGTTATCCCAGGCATAGTATGTATGTGGGATCCATTATCATGTTTTTATCTAGCCCATGTTTATTCTAGCATGTACCATATAGTGCAGTCCCTTGTTTACTGGACGCATTATTCTTTGAACTTTGTCTCGAAGGGTATAGGTATGCCTCCTCTGCCTCTTGTAGAATAGGTACTCACTCATAAAAGAGAATTTTTGCACTTGTAAGTCTTGCCTCCTCACGGTCTTGTCCTCTAGCTTTTTGGTCTACCTTATATTTATCTCTCTCGCTCACTTCCCCTTTGGTATCCTATGATTGAGTTCTTACAACGTACTTCGGTCATACGATTAGCTCCTAACGCTCGCACACTGGAGGGAAATCTGTTACACCAATTTTGGTCATATAAATTGTTACTATTAGTTGGACCAAAGTACACCATGTAAGACCAATTTTACCCTAAGTAAAATTTCTTTCACTGTGAAAAATAACTTAGTAATCCTTAGTTTATTAAGTTGTTTATGGTCTAAACAGGAAACCCCAAGAGGAAATATTGAATAAATCCATATTTGTTTGATTTTCCTCAAGGAATAATTAGTTAAACAATATTTTAATTAATAGTCCTTGTCATATTTAACCCAAAACAAGAAAATTAATGAGATAAATCATTATTTATCTTATCATTTTCTTGGAATAATTATTTAAACATTATTTAAATAATATTACTTGTTAAATTTGACTAAATAATTTATAAATAATTGAATAAATCATTATTTATTTAATTATTACTCAACCACATCCCTAAAATAATAAAGGGATTTGACCAAATTTGAATTCATTTTCCCTCCAACAAATATAATAAAATATTCCATAAAAGTTGGATCTAGATTTGGTTAATAATATTTTAATTATGCACCAATATCTAGACTAACTGAATATTCTGTTATAAATAGAAGGGTTTTTCCATTCACTCACTACCTTTTGTTGCCTAAATATCACTCTAGATCTATACTTTTGGTCTAGCTTTGATCCTCCATCATTGTCATATTTTGCTACCATTTTGCTTGTGAGCTTTCTTTGAGTTCCATTTTTTGTTTGGGTTTTCTACACCATTAAGAGAGAGAGATCTTACATCTGAAGTGCTGAGGACATACAAGAACCAATTCCATTGAGGGGGACTGGTTACATATTTCTATGTTCCCTTCCCAGGTGTCATAAATACAAAAATTCTTCAAAAATATTCATCTTGTCTATTGGATGCATGTA
Source organism: Pinus albicaulis (assembly GCA_034641835.2). Taxonomy (NCBI): domain Eukaryota; kingdom Viridiplantae; phylum Streptophyta; class Pinopsida; order Pinales; family Pinaceae; genus Pinus; species Pinus albicaulis. The sequence continues at coordinate 1,569,335,150 of CM076581.1, forward strand.
GCAACTCTTGCTTTTATTTACTGCTTAATCTATTTTCCTGCATAGATCTGGATTTTGTAGCATTTATCTTGGTCAACTAACTATATATCTAAGGAAATTGGCAGCCATCTTTGATGTTGGGGCTGTTTTTTATGCATAGCTAAAATGAGAGATTTTCATACGCTTGCGATTAGAATTCATCCTAACAATTGTAATTGTAATTGAAATTCTAATTCTAACTTTAATTGTAATTATATGTAAAATATTTTTGAAATTGTAAAATTGTAATTGTAATTGTATATATTGTCATCATTCAATTTTCTTAAAATTGTAAAAATTGTAAATTTGTAAAGTTGTAAAATTTTAAATTAATTTTCAATTTTTAACCATAACTACCGTAAGTAAAATGTATACATACATATTGTTAAATTACCATAATTATAAAATTGTAAATTTGTATGAAAATAAATAATTGTAAAATAATAAATCTAGAATAATATGAATTTTTGTAATGTAATAAAGTTTAGAAAATAATGCAAACAAATTCATGTTTAGAATTATTATTTTTTTACTATGATCTTACATACCAAAAATAGTAGTATAAATTAATACATTTTTTTTTTAAGATATCATATACTTGTGTGTGTGTTTGTGTTCATTTATTTAAGTAATGATATAGTGAAAAACCATTTAAAGCAATCAAGTAGTTGTATTATTTTAGGAATTGACATTAAAAAAAGAACTTGATGCAGTGCATTTTTTTCGAGATCGACATAAATGTAAATTATCAAGTGAAATGATTTTAACATTAAAAAAATGCAAACCAAATAATTTGAAATACATATTATAATGTTTCGGAACAAAAAAAAAAAAAAAAAAAAAAAAAAAAAAAAAAAAAAAAAAAAAAAAAAAAAAAAAAAAGAAGAAGAAGAAGAAAAGAACAAGTCTTAGTTATAAGGTTAAGTCCTCTTCTTTAAAAACCCATCTTAAATAGTATAAATGATGAAATAACACATGTACCATGTCACTCTCTATTCTCATGATCACCATCATTATCTTCTAGCTCGCTTGGCATGATAACATTATTATTCTCAAAAAAATGTTTTGATCTAGCGTCATATATCAATACGAACCACCAATCCCTATCCAACACATTTGGATAAAAAAATACCTAGTTGCAATGTTTGGGGAAAACATAAGGCTTCTTAGATTCATGCAACATATTTCTTGAGTTGATACATTTCAGTATACTATATCAATCTTCCTTTACATTATTCCTATCAAAGGTGTCCCACCACTTGCACCTAAAAATAACACATTGGAAAGAACAAAAGTCCACTTCAATGATCTCTTGTATCTTTCCAACGTAACCTAACATCCCTCGTACTAGGTTTTCATCATGATGGCTAGCTCGACTAGATTGATCAAACTTGACTTCCACTCCAAAGTCTTGTGTCATGTGTCCATCATCGGTATTTTTAATATGAAAATGGTGTCCATATGCCCAAATATATTGGAACAAATGCACCTATAAAAAATTTAAAAATCATAGTTTCATGCGTCTAATAACCTAACTGTTAAAATAGAAAATATATATGTTACATTTCAAAGGTGCATTATTAAGTCTAAAATGTACACATATAAATTATTACTGAGTTATTGCACCTAATCCCTATGTTTAGCACATCCTCTTCATCACGAGTGTAATGACCGGTTGCACCATATTTCTCTCTAACTTGGTGAGCAACCCAGCTATTGGGGCATATAATTTTCATATTTTCTTTTAAATGATCGGGATAAGGCACACTTCTACCATTCAACTTTATGAATTCCTTCCTGTCACTTTCACATTTCCTCCTCTTTTGTTGATACAATTCGACACACGGTTGTGTCACTTCGGAATTGTAAAGAACTAATTTATTGATTGCTTCAAATTTCTACATACAGTGATGACATAAAACCGACATATAGTACATATGAGATAAAAATATACAATATATTGAAGTTTAGCGTGAATATTTACTTTGTGTAAATTTGAAAATTTATAAATCTCTTACTATTTATCAAGCACCTTTTTCCACTCGTTCGGAGAAGCTCCCCTTCTCTTTTGTCTTCATCCATTTCATTGTCCCAAATCACTGCACTTATTTGTTGTCAATCTGCTTGATGTACTCACTGGCATAATGGAAAAACTCATACAATATGTACCCCTCTTCCATAGACCCCTCAGGTTTTTCCCTTTGTCGAAAAAAACATTTCAATTTCTTCATGTACCTCTCTTAGAAGAAAATCCAAAATAAACCACCCCAACTAATTCAACCTCATCTAATATGTGAATTAGAGGATGAACCTGCAATTCCGTGAAACTTGTCGACAGTTCCTTCTTAAATATACAAACAATCTCAACTATCTCTTGATGCCACCGTGGAATGCTAGCCACATGAATCTCCTTTGACGTGATCCAACATACAAATGGAGATAATTTAGATATGGCACGTCCTAGGTCTTGGGGGAAGACATGTTTCACACACACACACATGAAAAAAGGATATTAACATTGCAAAGTTATAAACACATGAAATAATATACAAAATTAGTTATTTTTTATGATCCATACATGGGATAAAATTTATTAATATAAAAAATAATAAAATCATGCTTTTTACATTATAGGTACTCTTAGAATATTCAAATGGTCATGCGATTTCAACCTCAAAAAATGGTCTTCCATGGTGAAGTAGCGTCGTAGTGAAGACCCATATGAAGATGGCACCCTCACACCCATTATAACTTCCTTTTCCAATGAAGCATCATCATTTTTTAAGATCCATGGGACATCACCTTCTTTGAAATACCAATTAGAGGGACCAGCCTTTGACCTTGTACTTTCTAATTATCTTGGCCATTGATTCTTTTTAGTTTCTGAAGTAATAATATCTTTCCCAACAACCAATATGTCACTTTGTTTCGATGATATGTGCCTCCATAAAGAATAAGTAAAATTTTTAGATATATTCATGGGATCTAATAAGTGGGTAATCTTAAGATGCTCCCAGTATGGGAGGTTAAAAAAGATATATTTCCTTTTCATCCCAATGGGAAATTTCTCAACATAGGTGTCGAAGAATTCTAGATGATCGAACATAGGCTCCCCATTTGAATCGAAAATTAATATAATGTACTCCTCCTTCTCTCTCTCATATGCTTTATGCCATTAATTTGGTTTCATTATTTTAGGCCTTTGGGTTCTCTATCATTTACCATTGAAAGCAGATGTTTCTCTTCTATAAGGGTGTCCTTCTGGGAGGAATACCTTGGAGCAGTCATACACTGGATTTCCTAGGTCATTGAACCATATAGCTTTTAGAGAATTTCCACAACATTTACATTCATAATATCATTTTTTTACAAGGCCTAAAAAATTATTGTATACAATATGCATGGCACGATAAAGAATATCATGAAGATAAAAACAATTACAATGAATTAAATAATTAATATGTGAAAGAATATTGTTATGTTTATAAACAAATCAATAAATATGTAGTTTACAAGAGAAAACTCCTAAACCTGGATAATCATGTTTCATGTAAGAACATATGCCATACAATGTAAAACTCATCTACGCTACAATGGGTAGTGATACATTGTACACATTTATCCCATCCCATAACTCCTTCAATTCATCTACCAGGGGTTGTAAGTAGACATCCATATTCTTCACTTGTCTTCTACCAGGGACTATGAGAGCCAACATAAGATAATCATTCTTCACAGAAAACCATGTGGGGGTATTGTTATTGATCACTACTACAGTGAAAATAGAATAGTTGGTGTTCTAGAGGGAATATGGGTTGACACCATGCATGGCTATGTTGAGTCGTAGACTTCGTACTTCATCCTTGAATTTTCCGGGCCATGTATCCTCTATATGCTTCATGGCTATTGAATATGTTGGGACTCACATAACTCCCAACTCACTTTTGTGTGAGTCATGCCATCCCTGCAACGTAGATAATTCTTTGCAACTAAAGAGTCTTTGGATCCTTGGGATTATAGGCATGTGCCTCAATATCTGAAAAAAAGGACCGCATGATTTACCCTTCTTTTTTTATTTATCATACCTATCATGCCCACATTTTGGACACATCTCTTTGTCGGCATATTCTCCTCTATATAGGATAAAATCATGTGGACATGCATGTTATGATATGTACTCAACACCCAACATTTTCAATAATTTATTTGCTTCTTCGTAACTACCAGGCAAGACATTATCACTCAGAAGAATCTTATCTTTAAATAACCTGTAGTTGATCATGGAAAATATTAAATGTACATTAATTCCAATAATTATTAACGTTCACGAAATTGACCATTTGTAATGTTGATTGTGTGACAAGATTTATTAAAATATAAGTGACTTGATGGTAAATTACCTCAAAATTTCTTAGAAACATGCATTTGAAAAGCCAAAGTTTTCTTTCAAGTTGTACAGTAACATCATTGTCCCCAATTGGGTATAAATTGACTCATCGCTAGGGCCAAAGAGAGCGGTGGTGGAAGAAAATTTAAGGCTTTCGAAAAAGGTATTAACGATATCAGCATCATCCCCTAGTTGATCATAGTTGTAGAATGCATCTAACAACATTTTCTCCATGCTAGTCATATCCCTTAAGTAATCATCCATACCAATATCTCTTTGATTTCATTCATTTCTAGTTTGTGAAGAAATACTATTGCTATATTCATTCCTAACTGGTGAATCAGGACGTAGTGGGAATTGAATAGGTGGTTGATTCAACCATTCTTGGTATCATTCCTCTCCATGTTTTTCTCTTAATTGGTCCTTCTCTCGATTTGACATTGTCGTGGGGTGCAACCGGAGATGGTAGGTAGGTTAATCATCATCACTAGAATCCTAATAATTTCAAAAAATATATTTGAGCATGATTAGTACAAAATCGATGATATCAATTAGTAAGCATGTCAATGCATGATTAATTGGTTTGAATTTGAAATAACTACATTATACCAAACAATTATTATTACCATCATTGTCCCAGGATTGTGGCTAGAAGATGGCATATTACAATTGGTAGGGTGAAGCGATTGTCCATTTTCAACTACCAACTACGCCTTGCGGTATGCTGATCCTGATAAGAGCTTCCAACGTTTTGGAATTGTTTGAATATTTTGTGCATCTGAACCCGATTTTGAATCTTCCTGAACCAAAAAATTTGTATACATTAATTTTATTCAGTTGATAGACATGGATAAAGTAAATAAATTCAATTAGATAATGACAATATAAATAAAATCTGAAGTAATTACGTCTGGAGATGGATATGGATAACTCCACGATGGACTTTGAGAAATATTATGGAATGGGCTGGATTTTTAAGAATTGTCCATTTGATATAATTATGAGATTTTCTCCCTGTATTTGAGAAAAATCAACAATAAATATTGGTGTACATACCTAAATGTAATTTCAGTGCCTTAAAAAAGGAGTTATTGTTATTGGTGCTAATGTATTGTTAACTGCACCGGTGCATTCTTATTATTGGATGCATCGATGTTGTTAGTTAACAAATGCACCGAATACTGAGAGAAAAAAAAGCACAAATTTATTTTTTTCAAGTGAAAAAAAAGTGGTAAATTGAAAAATTAGTGACAAATTATTTTCGGACATTTAATTTCATAAAAAAGTTCTTCAAATAGTAAAATCTATTCATTTTTTTCATTATTTTTGCAAAATGTTTCAGGGAGGGATTTGCACAAGAGACATGCCTAGAGAAAGAGAGCACGAGAGAACTGTGGAGTAGCAAAATACTTTTGAACAACAGCACTATTCAGAGAATCAGAATTTGAAACATATGGTGATTCATATAAAAACCATGTAGTGTAGTAAATTTATTAAATTTTACTGTAATAATTATTTTTTTCTATATTTTCTGTTAGACTTAATACATGCATGATAAAAATTTTAAATTTTACTGTGAATTTTACTAATAAAATAATTTATAATCTCTATTCCTATTTACATTTAATTAAAATTCTGACCCAAAAAAAAAAAGACAAAAAAAAAAATCCATTCTTACGTTAAAGCCTTGCTTTTTCTTGTTTATTTGACTTCACAATTAGGGTTTTTCATTTTAGATTTATAGGGTTTGTATATATATATATATATATATATATATATATATATATATATATATATATATATATATATATATATATATATATATATGACATCTAACCTGCGGGACCACTTATTGAGTCAGATCAAAATCTTTGTGGGCCCTTGCTTGATTTTTTGAAAAACATTTTTGTCAATTGGTGCACACTGTTTAAAATAGGGAACCAGTGTGCGATTGTAGTATAGCGCACCATACGCATATTGACAAAAACATTGTTTGATAGTTTGTTTTTATTAATTTTTTTGAATGTTAATCGGTGCTCTGATATTAATATAATGCACCAAATCTCCTTGTTTACAAAGAACATAGTATGGTGTTTCTAATATAATGGCGGTGCATTTATAAGAACCTATCGTATCGTGTTCGATGCATAAGTTATGAAAGTCACATTGTTTTCTTGGTTATTTTTTTTTACCTAAAAAGTATGTAATTTATTTATAAAATATATTAATTAATAGTATAGGTTTTATATTGATAAAGAAATGGTTGATGAGAATTGAAGTAACAAAAATACTGATAGCACATTCAGAAAATAAAAAAGGGAAAGTTCTTTGTAAATTATTATTTTTGAACTATATGTAAGTTTAACTAATATATATTGTTTAGTGTGTACCATTAGAGCCAAAAAATGATGAAGCTCAATAATATTATTTTTTATCTATGACCAGAAGAGCGTAAAATATTGATGGAAAAATTGCATAAGGATGAATCAGGTGAATGAAAAAATACTATCGATCCAATATGAGTTTATTTTTTTAATTTTCATTAATAATATACTTAAAAATATTAGATTACATGTTTCAAAAAATGTATTAATTCATATATGTTTAATGTTCTACAGAGACCAACATCGAAGAAGAGGAATGTTGTTCTAAGAAAAGAAAAAAGGTAGAACATGCAAATGAAAATGAATTGTTCCTTAGCTCATTTAGAGTGGTGCTGGAGGTTGAGGAAAGAGGGAAAAACTTTTACAAAATTTTGAGGTATGTAGTGGAACAAATGTATAGACGTTATTTCCACTAAGAATACAAAAATCAATCCAATGATTCCAAGAACCAAATTCTATTTAAACTTCGGGAAGAGTTTCCAAAGAATTGGTCAATGAGACATGTAAGAATTTTAATAGCAAAAATGTACAACAACAAAAAATAATGATTGAAAAAGTAATATTCCCTTTAAATGTTTTTCTATAATTATATGTATATATTACTACAAAGAAATAATTTATAAATGTCACTTTTGTTATATTTAGTTTTCATATATCAATATAAAAATTAAATACTCTATTTTCATGTTAAATTTTCACAAAGGTTATGAAAATATCAAAGGATGAACAAGTTGATATCAGAAATATGCTAGTAGGAATGTCCAAAAGGAGGTACGAGGAGATGGTCAAATAAATGGATATAATTGCATCGCACGAGGAGACATCTCAACAAAAACGTGCTTCAAATGTAATATGTAATCATTCAATTTTTCGATTAGGTACAATAAATAAATAATTTAGCATTAAATATTAATTTTCAAGTATTTTATTGAAAAAAAGAAAATAAAATGGAGCCCATTTAGCACATAAAACAGGACGACAAAGAAGAGAATTGTTGATATATATGTTTGTGGGTAATTGTTACTTCCCTATAACAAGTTAACTAGATTTCCTTTTTGTATATTTTAAGTTTTTTTACATCAATCATCATTGAATTTCTTCAAACAGGTGCTAACATATATACAAAGAAGAACCATCAGAGAAATTAATTAAAATTGGGTTAAATATGGGTTGTCGGTATATGTTGGCATATCATAAACTAATTGTGGAATTTGTAAGCATCTACCTTGTTTTAATTAGCTTCGACTATAATTAATAGAACAAAAAAACATTTTATATTAATTCTATGATTTTATATGGGGTATAAAACTTGCAGGAAACAAAGTATGGAATTGTGCCAATAAATGAATTGTTAAAAGATGGCATGAAATTTGGTTTTGAAAGAATGCATACAGTTCACGAGTGAATTCTTTCTATGGTACATTTCTTTTCAATTTACATTGATGTATATTATTTAATATTGAAATTTTCATTATTTTCACCAATATTTATACACTCATTACACTTTATTTTATGTTTGTAGATGGAACTTGAAGAAGAAGAAAACAATAAACACAATGAAAAAAGCATTCCTAAAAATAACCCAAGTCGCAGAAGTAGCTCAAGCAGTCACAACAGTTCCAGCGAAGAATGATGATCAATATGTTTGGATATCAAAGCAAGGCGTTGTATTTTTTGAAATAGTTATCTGTGAAATCCGACATTTTGATAATTGTAATGGACATAGTGTCCCAATTGAAAGATGAAGGAATACCAATAAATATCCCGTTTTGTATGAAAAAGAGTTTCTTATTCCTATATATATATATGTGTGTGTGTGTGTGTGTGTGTGTGTGTGTGTGTGTGTGTGTGTGTTTTAATTTATTCCATTACATTCTCCATGGTTGCTCTGAAATGTTACACCATTGATTGAGTATATGAATGATTAAATATTATAATGAAGAGATGAAAAATATGATGATATGATATAAAAAATTCATCCAAACATCAAATTCGAGTGCACTAATAAAAATTTAATTGATATGAATACTGTTATAAGATATGTCTCAACTTTTGATGGATAATGAATTTTAAAAAATCACAATAATTGTATTGTCACAGGTCGATGTTTCTAGAAAATAGAAAATTAACACTGGTGCATGTTATTTATTGTGCACAAGTGTGTTTGTATGATATTGTGCACCGATGTGTTTCTACGACCTATGTGCACCGCACCAAATACCAATACCAATTAGAATGTCTGGTGTGCTTTATTACCGACTACCACCCGGATGGGCGGATCAGCATTGCATGCACCGATATGGTTTTCTTTTAATGTTTCGGTGCATTTTTATAACTTAACGGGATAGTTCATTTTAAAACCTTAACGACCTAGTGCATTTTTACACCTTAATGGTGTCGGTGCATGTACCTTCTATCGGCCTGATGCATATTTGTGGGTGACATGCACCAGGATGTTGCTAAATGCCCCAGGGCTTCTGAATTTTTTTTTCCATCCTAGTGCTTGGTATATTTACAGTACAGGTCCGTACAAGTTAAAACACAGTAATGTGTTCACACATGATGAGTGCATCGATGAGAGAAACATCTGTAAAAACCTATAGTCACCTAGTTTTTTTATTTGTGTTGAAGTTCCATTAGAAGCTTTTTCAACGTTATGGAAATTTTGAGGTCTAAAATGTTCCTCCTTGGGAAATGAAATAATAAAATAATATTTGATTACATCATCAAAATTTAGAGGGAAAAAAGAAAAAAACTACTTTTTCAACTCGTATTTTCAATTTATCTTCCAAAGTGTTTACTCAAACTTTGAGAGGGAGTACTCGTTGGATGCAAAATTGAATTCCTCATCCAAGGACTACCCATGTTTAATATTTTTGATGGACCCTGCTAAACGAAAAATGGGAAATACATGAAAAATGTGTTTGCAATCACGTTTTTTCATGTAATTCTCATTTTTCGGGTAACAGGGTCCATTGAAAGAATGCAACAGGGGTATTCCTTAGATGAGGAATTAAATTTTGCATGCAACGAGTAATCCCGCTCAAAATTTGAGTAAACAAATTGGGAGATAAGTTGAAAATACGAGTTAAAAAAATAGTTTTATTATTTTATTATTTTTTAATCTTTTTACCCTTTTACATAAAAAATGGTGAATCATCCCCCATGGTTGACATCATCATATTGAATCCTATTGGTTCTTATAAAGTCTATTTTGGTTGTATATTTTTCTTAGGAGACCCATTTTAGACCTCAAAATTCCCCTAATGAATCTTCGTTTCCAAAAATGGATGTTGTAGCAAATGTTTTTTGGACAATTTTGGCCAATTTTATAACAATAAAAACCTCCTTTATAACAACTGCTAGAGGGTATTTTCTTGTAGTGTAATAATAATAATGTAAGAGCACAACAATAACAATAGTGGGCTATTATGGGGCACAATAATAACAATATGGGGACTACAGGGGTACAATAATAACAATAAGGGGGCTAGACTAACAACAATAAGGGAATACAATAGTAATATAGGGCCCTAACAGGTCATATTTAACTCAATTATGAGAAATAATTAGATAAATCATTATTTTTCTTATTTTTCTCTAGGAATAATTAATTAAATCATTATTTAATTATTATACCTTGTTAAATTTCACTAAATCACTTAGGAATAATTAAACAAATCATTATTTGTTTGTTATTCTTTAACCACATTCTTGAAATGATAAATACATCATTTATTTGCTTATTATTTCTAAATAAAGGTATTTAACCAATTTAAATACCCTTTTTCTCCAACAATATATAATAAAATATTCCAAACGGTTAGATCTAGATCTTGGTTAATAATATTTTATTATTTTCCATTATCAAGGATAACTCAATATTTTGTTATAAATAGAAGTTTTTTTCCATTCATTCTTCACTTTGATCATTCTCATTTTCTTTTTCTATTTGAGCTCCCATGTGAGTTCAAAACATGCTTTGGGTTTTATAGACCATTGAGAGAGAGAGAGACTCACGATGCTAAAGCATTGATGACAACGAAGAACCCATCCTATTGAGGGGAACTGGTAACATTTACTTGTTTACTTCACCATATGTTACATAATACAAAAATATTTATTTAATCTTCTCTTGTCTATCGGATACTTCGATTTAATTTTGCATCAGTTACTATTTCACTTTGTTGTTTAAAAGTTTTATTCCATAGATCCAGCTTTTTGCAGGATTTGTTTGAATTATCTATTACATATATAAAGAGTTACCCAACCATTTCTATTATTAGGGTTATTCGTCACTCATAGCTAAAGTAGGATATTTTCGTACACTTGCCAAAATATTTTACACTAACATGACTAGTCTATATCCATTTTAACTTTGGACCGAGAGGGATCAAATATATTTTCACTCTGAAACCAATTTTAGTCATTGTTTGAAACCAATTAATGACCAAATAAGGATGAAAAAATTTCGGTCGTGTTATAAGATATTGTAAATTAGCTACCAATAGGTGTATATATGCAAAATTTAGTTGACATTTGTAATCATAAATTTATCATTTGCAGTATCCATTTATCTTTGTTTGGTTATTTCATATTCATTATATAACTGACTGATTTAGTAGTTTATATTCATTTCATTTAATTTCATTAATAACCATTATAAACAACCAATTTAATCAAATATTCATTGTTTTTTTGTTCATCATTAATCAATGTAAACTACTAATTTGTTCATTTTAAATTGATTTTATGTATTCATTATTAATCAACATAAATTTATTTGTATGATTTTGCAATTAAATTCAAAAAAATTGATACAATTGCATGTTCATCTAATATGAAAATATAATTTTACATAAGTTAATTGCAATACTAAATAATATCAAGGAAAAATATAAATAATTTCAACCACATAAATTATATTATATGAAATGTCAAGTATTACAATATGAGTTTACAACTTAATATCAGTTGGACTGCAATTTACATATAAAATATTGTTTCATCACTTCAAAACATTATCATTGTGTTGCCAAAGAATTTCAAGTGAATTCACCAACTCTAAATACTTGAACATCAATCTATGTGTGTGTCTCATTCAAGGTATTAAATTTAAGGATATTACTAGATCAATTCTCTTCTCTCTCTCTTTCTGCATTTTTGGCTCCATTATTATTTTTCTTCTCTTCCTTCATATCCTGCTTATTACCATCAATATCGAGTTCCTCTCCTGAAAATGAAAGAAGATATAGTATATAGTATAAGAACATTAAAGATGATGAACACTAGAATATAAACTAAAGTATTTATACAACATATACCTCAACATTAGCATTTTCGATGTCATATTTTCCAAAAAAGAAAGAAACTCGAACAAGTTTTATTTAATTGGGAAATAGTGGTCAGATGACCTATATAAACAAATAAAATAAACCCTCACCATAGGAAAGAAAAATTTAGGAACTTAGTATCCATTTGGATCATCTTGGGCTAGACACATTTATGTGGCTCCCAAAATAATTGAGAAATGCAATATTAAAGTGTTTAAGCATTGTAAGTTGTGGCTACTGCAATTAGCACCATAAAAATAAAAAGACACGTGAAATAGTGAAAAATTATCTTGTAGATATGACATTATAATGAAAGGAAACTCTAGCGGACATTTTTTAGGAATGCTTTATAAAAATAGCTTAGGTATCCATTTGTAGTGGAGGTCAGTAGAGGAGGTTTGGGGGTGGAGGTTTTTATGATATTTTATTTTGCAGTGTGTTTCTAATCATAACATGCATTGGTGCGTTTTATGAAAAGCACACTCATGCTACTATCAAATGGCAGACCGAGACACTGTAATCTCCGTACAAACCAGCCTGGTGTGTCTCATTACTCCAGCGCATCGGTGCATACTATCAAATGGCACACCGAGACACTGTGCTCTACGTACAAAGCAGCCTGGTGCGTCTCATTAATCCAACGCACCGTAACAAAGTGCGGTGCGCCATTGATAAAATTTCCCAGTGTGTATCATAATCGAGCGCATCAAAAAAGGGTTAATTTAGAAAAAAATACTAGTCATAAAAAACCTCATTTTTCCTTACTCAGTGCTCTACAGCTCTTAAGCACTGGTGTGATTTTTTCTTCTCTGTGGTGCCTTGCCATCAGTGATAGGTGAAATAGTGAAGAATCATTTTGTAGATATGACACTACAAGAAAAATACCCTCTAGCAGATGTTTTTGAGGAATCCTTTACAAAAATAGCCCAAATATCCATTTGTAGTGGAGTTCAGTAGAGGAGGTTGGCAGGTGGAGGTTTTTGTGGATGTTTTTTTTGCATTGTGTTTCTAATCATAACATGCACCGGTATGTTTTATGAAAAGTGCACCTGTGCGTACTATCAAATGGCAGACCGAGACACCGTGCTCTGCATACAAATCGGCCTGGTGCGTCTCAGTACTCCAGCGCATTGGTGTGTACTATCAAATGGCACACTGAGACACTATGCTCTATGTACAATTCAGTCTGGTGCACCTCAGTAATCCAATGCATCATAACAAATTATGGTGCACCATTGATAAAACTACCTGGTGCATCTCATAATCCATCGCACCGAAAAAGGGTTAATTTAAAAAATTACCAGTCATAAAAAAAATCATTTTTACCTGTTTAGTGCTCTAAAGCTCTTAAGCACCAGTGTGAATTTTTCTTCTCTGAGGCACCCTGCCATCAGTGCTCCCAGTTCCCACATTCCTTCCATCCATTTCTCATTGTGTGGAGTTCGAATTTTCGAAAACGATGGGAAATTTTTTTTTTTAGTATTCCTGTGTATCCATCTATGCTGGGTAGATGAGGGTGGATGGATTTCTCCTATGAAGTCTAAACCCCACTGTTGAAAATGATGTAAAGGTAAGGGAATAAATTTTCTTTTGCCTTCAAAAATTTGGCATTTATGACAGGCAATTATCATCTTGTGTACATCTAGAAATACGGTGGGCCAATAGTAACCAGCTCTAAGGATTTTTTTGGCCATAGTCTTCCAGTAGAGGTGGCCTCCACATTCTCCTTCATGGAACTCGTGCTTAATCTTCTCTGCAACATTCTCAGGAAAACATTTAAGCAATATACAACTTGCATTTTTCCAGTAAAGACATTTATCTACAATGCAATAGTTTACAACTTTTAACTTTAAAAACCTTTCCTTTGTTTTTGCTAAACCAGGAGGTGTATTTAGATTAAGAAAAACATATAGAATATCAGCATACCAAGAGGAATTCATAAAATGGTATTCAATAATTGGAGTGGAAAGTTCCTCTTGTTCATCTAAAGCATTTAACATATTTGTATCAAGAACTTCAAAATTTGATTCAGCCATTAATCTAGCTTGTCCTTGGCCTTTAATGAGTTTAGTGCACTTGATTTATAAACAATATTCAAGTATCATAGCTATCCACTTACCTCTCTTACCATCTAGGTCCTGTGTTAAAATGTCTTTCACAACTGAATTTGGGACAAAGGGAATGATGTGGGAGTGAAAAATGTAAACTTTGAAGTATTTTAAGGCTTTGACTAAGGAAAAGGCTTATTTTTCCATAATGTTATACTTCAGAGGAGCATCTCTCAATGTCTTGCTAAAGAATGCAATGGGCTACTCTTGTCCTTGTGGATTTTTTTGTAATACGACAACAGCTATTGTATGTTCTGATGCAAATGAAAAAATGTAAAAATCTTTTGAAAAGTCAGGAATTATTAGAACTGGTGTTTTGGTTAATGCTTGTTTTACCAGCTCGAAAGAATTCTTTGCTTCCAAGGTCCATTTAACTCCTTGTTATTTCTTCAGCATATTTGTAATGTTTCTAAGGAGTTCATCCAAGTTGGGTATGAACCTTCTTAAGAAATTAATCTTCCCAATGAAAGATTGAAGTTCCTTGATGTTACGAGGATGAGTGACTTGCAATATAGCCTCGATCCCTTTTGGGTCTATCTTTATCCCCTCTTCTGATATGAAATGCCCAATAATTTTACCTTCTTGGAGACCAAACAATGTTTTCTTTGGATTTAAAGATATCCCAGACTTTCTGCATTTCTCAGATACTTTTCTCAAGTGTTCTAAGTGCTCTTCATTTGTTTTGGAGAAAATAGTGACATCATCAAGGTAAATAATGATGAAGTAGCCTAATTCTTCTGGGAATGCAATATCCATGGCTCTCTGAAAAGTAGCACCAGCATTCATCAAACCAAAGTTCATTTTCACATACATGAAAGTGCCCCAAGGTGTAGTAAAAGTTGTCTTTAATTGATCATTAGGATGTACTAAAATCTTATTGTACCTTGAGAAGTCATCAAGCAAAGAAATTCTTTTAGAACCAGCTACCCTTTGAAGTAGATGGTCCATCTTGGGAAAGGTGTAGTTGTCTTTCAATGAGGCCTTTTTTAAGTTTCTAAAGTCTATACAGAGCTTTATCTCTCTTGTTTTCTTCCTAACTGACACTAGATTAGACACCCACTCAGAATATCTAATAGGGACAATAATACTAGCTTCATACATTTTCTTGATTTCCTTCTCAACCAAAGGTAACTGAACAGGGTTTATTCTATGCAGTTTTCATTTAAATGGATTTTGGTTTTCCTTGAGAGGTATCTTGTGTTGAATTATTTCAGTGTCATAGGATTTTAGATCCCCATCACTCCACGCAAAAAAATCAGAAAATTCTTTAAACGGCTCTATGTATTTTAGTTTGATGTGAGTTGGTAAAGTTTTAGATAGTTTGATCATCTTTGGTTTTAGTCCACTTCCTATATTACACTCTTCAACTTCAGATTCAACAGGCTCCAGCTTCGGTTTCTTGGCCACATCATTGAAATCAAACAATTCTTCTAAAGGGACTAGACCTTTTGGAAAACTTTGATTGTTAGACTGTAGAGTTTCTAAGTCTTTTGTTTCTAACTCTGCAAAAATTTCTGTTGTGTTTTCAAGTTTGTTAGATAATAGATTTACATCAGCCGTCTCTGGAGACTCTTCTTCTTCATCAAGTAAATTTTCTTCACTAGGAAAGTCTATTCCATAGTCTGAATCTGAACTTGGTAATTCAAATTCATTTCTAGATTGCAGGAAGTCTTCTATTTTTTTGTCTCCATCAAACACTTGCCAATATTTACCATTATTAGGAACGGCTGGTCGAAATTTTATTTGATTTGTGCATTGTTTGGTTTCATAAGGAGTTAGGCATGTTCTAGCAGCAAAAGCTAAACCATTAGCTTGGATATTTTGGTTTCTTAGGACAAAAAATAGTTTAAATTTCTTGAATGTTTTCAATAAATCCATGACATCGTTTCGATAGGCTCTAAGTCTGGGATGTTTCACAGTATATTCCCCATTCACTTGCCTAATTATTAGTTCAGAATCACCATGAACCTTTATTCTTTTGGCCCATAATTTCTTCAATAAATGCAAACCTAAAAGAAGGGCTTCATACTCAGCTATGTTATTGGTGCATTGAAAGTTTAATTTGCAGGAATGCCCTTCAATATGATTGTTAATTGTATTGTGAAGCCACACCCCTACACCTGCATCACTCTTAGTACAAGATCCATCAAAGTGCATACTCTAAAGAGGACTAGTTTTAGATTCACTAGTTTGGTTACTATCCTCTTCATCTAGTGCGCTTTTGGATTGTTTTTGAAGATCAGCACTTCGTGGAATTCATTTTAATTCCTCAGGTTTTTCATTGTGTTGAGGACTGCTTTCTTGAATCTCAAGGTTTAAAAGAAATGGATGAATGATTTGTAGCTCTAGACCTGTGTTTTGTTTGCTGTAGTTTTCAGGCTTAGCAAACTGTTTTGACACTTCTGTGTTGTCTTCCTCCTCCTCTCTATCTACCATTAATTTAGTTAAGGTCACTTGTTCACTAAATGTTTCATCATTGAAAAGGATAAATGAGTCAAGGCCTGTATATACAGAATAAAGGGGAGAGTTTTTCGGTCTCTCTTGGCTAGTAACCATGTATTGCATATAATATTCCGTGTAAAGTCTTCTAGTTTGATTAAAAACAAGGATGGTTGCATATGTCATGTCCATCTGCATTGTTCCTTGTAACTTAGCTCCCCATGATCTTGATAACAACATGCCACACTTGGGGGGTACATCAGCCACAACGATATCCATTACTAAACACTTGGTTGGAATTTGTGTTAATTTTACACAGAGGTCTTTGATTAATCCTAAACATTTCACTATGCTTGAGTCAAAGGAGTAAAGATCTTTGTAAGGTCGAGTGATCTCAAGGCCTAGGCTCTCCATCACAGATTTGGGCATTAAATTATGAGAGGCCCCTGAGTCATGCATGGCGTTGTGCAAAATTTTGTCATGAACATTTAAACTAACATAAAAAGGAGGAATTTGTCCTTCTTGATATCTACTCTCAATCTTAGGACCGAATATGAGCTCTGGCTATTCATCATTAAGATTGACAGTGTCATTATTTTCTTCTATGTTTAAAGCCTTAAAAATTTGAGATCTATATAAATCTTGGGCAGCTAATTCAATTAGAGGAATAGAGATTTTGATTCTTTCACTTTCCTACTCCAAACTAAAAGGCATCTGATTCTTTGAAGTGCTTGTTTCAGCCTTATTAACCACCACTCTATCAGCAAAATCAGTTTGCTGATTTCCTCTATTTACATTTGTCAAAATTGTTTTAACAGGAGCACTAGCTGAGGTGCTAATGCTACTAAGGTCTGCACTCTGTTTTTCAGTACTTTGAGTGCATTTTTCTTTATTTTTATTAGAATTTTCAGCCACTCTTTTATCTTTCTGTTTTGTAGTCTTGGGTTTATTCACAGGACTGTTTTTTGCGGAAATTTCAGAGGTCTTAGTCTTGGGAGTTTCCTAATTGCTTTTAATCCTAATGTCATACTCTTTTTGAGTCTCTATGATGAAATTTTCCATTTCTTGATAATAACTTTCATCCTCAGCTCTTTGATCATTATAGGGTCTGTATAGACCTTGTTTTCTAGTGTAATGAACTTCAAAATCATCATTGTCTACTCCCAGCATGTTGATGTCATCTTCCTCTGTTTTTTATAACGTTTCTTCAACCTCACTCACATATTTTTGATGAAAAGGAGGAGTAATTTGTTGATCATCTTCCCTTGGTCTGTTTTGGGGTTGATTTCTCCTAAAATTATGATTTTGATTTTGATTTCTATTTTAAGGAGATGTTTGGTTTTGACTAGCTTGTTCTCTCTCAAGAATGCTCATCTTTTTCATCTTCTCTGTTAGGTCCCTATATTACTAGTATAGTCCCTTATTATTGTTAGTTTAACCCCCTTATTGTTATTATTGTACCCTTGTAACCCCCATTTTGTTATTATTGTGCCCTTAAATTATTATTGTTAGGTCGGCTAGGATTACATTGTGGCCCACTAGGATTACATTATGGCCCCATGGACTCCTATATATAGAAAGGAGGTTTTGTAAATTGTATCATCCAAGAATTGTTCATTTATGTAATATATTGGAGGTTGCTCCCTCTAAGTGGCTTATTTATAAGGCTTTGATATCTTTTTTCTTCTATTTTTGGAGCTGGTTACACAACATTTGGTATCAGAGCTTTGGATTCTAGGGTTTCGCTGCTCCAAACAGGTCATCGTGGAATTTTCGCTATAACTTTTTTTCTACGAAGTTTCAGAAGCTGAAATTTTTAAGTCACAGTGAAATCGAGGAGGAGTTTCTAAACGTTGAGCTTGGTTCGTAATATTTTGAAGATATAAAGATATCATCGTGGAAGTTGGTGTTGGAGACGAAATCACGAGTGTTGTCATGATGGAATGGCAACCCACTGAATGAAGATGAAGACGTGCGACTGTTGACATGTATTGTCCTTGATGGCACTCCACCTGATGAAGTTATGCTTGACTTGATGGACTTGTTAAATGATGTAAATCTGAAGTGATCTGATGATTGTTGATGATATGATGTTGAGTGTTGTACTTGAAAGGAAACCCACTTGATGAAGATGATGACAACTTACTTGATGAAGTTGTGTTTGATAGAATATGTCCTTGATGAAGAAAATCTGATGTATCTACAGTATTTACAGAAGGCAATGAAGAAAGGATTTCAGAATGTACTCAGAGAATGATGAAAAAGAGCATGTCTCTTGGTATACGCGGATTGGCCTAGGGGAAGTCGCGTATGCACGCGGAAAGGAACGTTACAAGTCGCGTATGGGCTAAAGCGCTCAAAAAGTGCAAATCCAAGGGTAACCACCATGGTATTGACCCATAGTATTGGGTAATGATCCGCCTAATTGACCTCGTCCAGGTAGTTTTGGGCTTATGGTATTGTTTTGGTCCATGGTATTGAAAAAGGGGCTCATGGTATTGAAAAAGGATAATCATATAAAAGGAGAATCATTGATTTGATCACTAATTTAGTCATTCATTTGGTCTTTCATTTTGTCACTGATTTAGTCATTCATTTAGTCATTCATTTGGTCATTGATTTAGTCATTGATTTAGTCATTGATTTGGTCTTTGATTTGGTCATTAAATGTCACAATTAATGACCAAATATACAACAAAATATATTACTATATGATCACCCAAGAAAACCAATTAATGACCAAAGAACTATGACCAACATATTGGTCGTGTTATAAGATACTGTAAAATAGCTACTAATAGTCATATATATGCAAATTTTAGTCATTGTTTGAAACCAATTAATGACCGAAGAAATGTGACTAAATTTTAGTCATGTTATAAGATACTGTAAATTAGCTACTAATAGTCGTATATATGCAAAAATTAGTCATCATTTGTAGTCACAAATTTATCATTTGCAGTAGCCATCTATTCATTATATAAACGACTAATTTAGTAGTTTATATTCATTTCATTAATAATCATTCTAAATGATTAATTTAGTCGCATATTCATTTTATTTGTGTTCATTATTAATTAACATAAATTAATTTGTATGATTTAAAAAATGTCATACAATGTGCATGTTCATCTAATATGAAAACACAGTCGCATATTTTAATTACAATACTAAACAACATCAAGTGCAACTATAAATAATTTCAACCACATAAATTATATTATATGAAATGTTAAAATATTACAATATGAGTTTCCAACTTTATATTAGTTGGACTACAATTTACACATGAAATGATGTTTCATCACTTCAAAACATTATCGTTGTGTTGTCAAGGCATTACAGGTGAATTCACCAACTCTAAAGACTTGATCATCAGTCTTTATATGTGTGTCTTATGCGAGATATTGGCTCTAAGGGTATCACCAGACCAGTTCTCCTCTCTTTTTGCATTTGTCGCTCCAATGTTATTGCTCTTCTCTTTTTTCAATTCATGCTTCTTACCATCAATACTGATTTCATTTTCTGAAAACAAAAGAAAATACAATGCACTATAAGAAATGAAAGACAATGAACACTAGAATATAACATAAATTAGACTATAAATAATTTATACAACATATACCTTAACATCAACAATGTCAAAGCAATTTTCCTTCAACATCAATTTCTGCAAAATAAATGTCACGTTATTCTTTCCCATTTCTCAACATGCTACATACGATAAATTGAAAATCACATAAAACCAAGAGCAAACCCTTTTCTAACCAAAATAAACAAACAAACAATGCCTCTAATAAAACTTCATTATAATATTAGCAAATGAAAAGAGAGCTAGTGGACCATTTGTGTTGTTTGACTTTGCCTATTTTTGTTATAAAGTGCTCAAGCTTCAGGAACCAACAAATGTGAGCACGAGATAAAAACTAACCAACCATTCACTAGTCAACATGAGAGATCACAAATAAACCACAAAATTGATCAGGCATTAAAATTGTGAGCATACTACCTTGAAATTTTCTTCTTGAGAAATACCTCAAAATCCCCTCGTTTCTAATAAGCTTCATGGCTATGTACCTCCATCCTTGATTTCCCTTGTTATATCTTGAATAAAGAATATCCCTTCAAAAACCAATTTTGCGAGAATCCTACCAAGTAACTCAAGAGCCTCGTGCGCATCAATAGTAGCATCCTCCAATGAAAATAGTACAATCTCCAACCTAGAAACATCAAAATTATATATAGTTATAATGTTGAAGAGTGTAACTAGGTAGGTCTTCCTTGTAATGACTATGTAACTAGCATTTGCACCGAGAGGTGCAAAGTAATGCCGGGGAGTGGGGAAAACAATAATTAAGTGAAATATATGGAAATTTTAGTTCCTATATATCTTTCAAAGAATGTAATAGGAGGTTAAAATTTAAAAGAAAGTTACACTAACATAAAGGAACACTAATATAATTGTCCCAAAATAATGGCATAGTAATGATGGTATCGAAGATTCTTCAATAGTCGCTCCAAGGAGATTGCTCTAGCTCTTCAAATGATTCAAATAACTATCGAAACTAAATATTCAAACCTGCTCTAAATCCATCATCAAAAGGTTTTCAATGTGCTAGAGAGGGGTATTTAAAGGTTTTTAAAAAAAAAAATTCAATTTCTGCTACAAGACTATTTTAAAGTTGGTCCAAAACTACCTTCTAACAACTTTAAAAGATGTCATACAAACACCTTCAATAAACTGCTATACAAATACACTCTATGAAGTAATCCATATAGAGAACACACCAATAGCCCAGAAGAGGAAAATGAAAAGTTTATCTGCCGTTACATTTTACTCTAAAAAATATTCATATGAAAATCTGTTAACATCAAAATCTGTTAATGTCAAACCAAAATTTTGTAATTTTCAAGATCCTAAGTTCAACACCAACTACCCAACAACCTAGCAAACTTGACAAGAAGACCCTGACTGTTCTTGTACGCTATAAGACAAGATGGTCAACAATGTCATGAGTTATAGCAAGCACCTACAATTGTTTCAGCATGTCTTATCTTTTTAACTGATCCATCATCTTGAATCTATCTAGCATTCTCTCAATCGTCAAAATCAGCATTGTCAAGCTTTAAAAATATAGCATTCACTCCAATCTAGAAACAAAAATATGCATTCACAACTCAACTTACCCAGTATTCTGCTAGCCTCATTCTTAAGTTGTAAGTTGATGCCATACTCATGCAGTAAGCTCCCGTGTCATGGACCACCATTCCTGCCCACTAAAAGAGGATGGCCACTCAAAGTTAAGCCACAAGTGTATGCCTTCAAAGAAGCATCACAAAATAATTCTAGAAACAATTAAATATCATATTGTAAAATCAATTCCTTCTCATCATGCATGTATATTATGTGTGATAATTATTGTCCTGTAACTAACCACCATTTATGGAGTTGGAAGTTATCTGTCCTTTCCTAAAAAGTCTACAGACTCGCAGACAGGCCCAACAACATCAAAAGTTTGAATTTTTGCCTTTGGGGCAGGTGGAGAAATTAGCTCAATGTGTTGTGTATCAAGAAGAATATCAGTTAGAAACATCTCAAAATCTCAAAGTCATTTTATGATTCATATCACAACCCAATTTTAGTTGGGGAGGATGAACCCAATTCTACCAATCCTATCATATATCCCTCTATCAAAGCAACATTGTAATGGCCCCTGCTACAATTATACAATAGCTAGAAAGCATCATTAGAAACATCCTTTGGAGAGATAAAAATGAAAATAAGTGGCATCTACTCCACTGGAAATGGGTGATTTTTCTTAAATAGGCATGAGAGACAAGAGATATGGTTTTTCTTAAAAACACTAGATAGGGAAACCTTTACATCCCTACCGTATCAACACTGACAAAGTTAGCAATCCCATTGTTCTGTCCTATTTATTTGTCAAGTTCGAAACATAAGGCAAGAGACTGGACACTATTATTATATGATAAGCTGAAACATAAACTGAAGTACAAGACTCGAGGATATTTATCCACGGTCCTACCAGATATCCCTCTATCAAAGCAACATTCTAATGGTCCCTGCTGCAATTATAGAATATCTAGAAAGAATCATTAGAAACATCCTTTGGAGTGATAAAAATGAAAACAAGTGGCATCTACTCCATTGGAAATAGGAAGATTTTATTAAATAAGCATGAGGACAAGAAATAGAATGGAATATATTTTTAGCAAGGGCCCCTATACAAAAATCTATTGACACTATTGATGGAAACACCCATTGGAATAAATCAATTAGAAGTATCTGAGGGGGGAAAAAATAGAAGAGATAATCAATAAAATATGGATGCCTAAAGGTTGTATCACCATTTTGTATATTTATGGAAATTATAACTTCATCATATGGACAAAGATGTTTCTAAAAGCCTCATTTTGCAAACATGCAATTTCTCCTCTGGGTAAAAAAAATAAAAAATAAAAGCCGAAAAAAGAGAAAAAACAAAAAAAAGGATAAAGATATAGGCAAAAACAATATGAAATTTCCATACAACCTTCACTAACCTTGTCTAATTTATAAACAATACATTTAACTAGTCATTGAAGTCAGGTTTCCTCTTTGATGCTTTACATCAAATTAACGTCATCTAACCCCAAATAGGGTGATGAGGGAGGGACCACATAGTAGGACTGGATGGGCCTCTGTCACCTTGAGCAGTGGGCAAGGTAGATGTGCCCACCACACCACTTCATGAGAACATGTACACAGTTGGAACTTGGAAGTCCCTTCATTATCTCAGACGATGCTTTTACTCTCGACCAAACTACTTCCATGTGAGAAGCAATCTTTGCAAGGCCTCAGTTCATATTTGGGAAGCTTTGCAAAGAACATTTGTTTCATGATGGAAATTGTTATTCAAAATGGAAATTTCTATCTGATTATGCTGAATCCAGGGCATCCTCTGTCATTTCTTGCTACTTTATGGGTTTTCTGGTTTTGTTTATGGTGGTGCAAGGCTTTGTCGAGGTGTGGTTTGAGAGAGGGACCAAGCCATCTTGGGCTACCCTCCTCTTGGGATCAACTCCTCCTCGGGTCTATTTTTTTTCCTCTCATCAAGTCCTTACTCCTCAGTTGGTCAGGGCACTTATATCTTAGGTGGATTCTATCTGCGGAAAGGCCACCCGAGGGCATACATAAAACCCGAAAGCTCATCAATTTCCATGTGACTTGACACTGTCTAGTAGCATTTGAGGGTGGGAAATTGGCAATGGAAATTTGAGTGGTATCGTAGCCTCGTTGTTGAAAGCCCGTCTATCAAGAGTAGTTGTACCAGTCCCATTCGCCAGACTTACCAAAGGTCTCTGACGATGCAATGCTTGGATCATGCCACCTGGATGAGCATTACAACTAGACAGTTGCTGGGAAGGGTGGTCCTTGACAAAAATGACACTGAAAACAAAATTTTGATGATGATGAACAAATTTATGGGAAAGAATTTGGCAAGGATCAAAACGGTCTTACTGGATGGCAAAGGCCCAACTCATCCAGACAGTCCAGGTGATCAAGCACCCATAGATGTGGAAGTTTCCACCTCCTAGTCTCTTCATGAAAATTTATGTTTTCTATCTTTATAATTATAGTAGGATTATATGTTGTTAGATTTTGTGGTTGTTAAGCCAAGGCACTGTAGTATTTTTTAGAACTCAGTATATTTTTGGAAAATGTATATTTTTTGGACAGCAGACCTCCTGTATTGCAAATGGCCTAGTTTCCCTAGTGGCAGACCAGAGGCATATAGAAGGTTGAATCATAGGTAATCATCATCTGTTAATAAAAGGCCTTTAAATTACCTTCCCATCTCCCTCCCAAAATTATAAATAAAGTTCAGAAACTCAATTATTTTCCAACTGGAAAAATTAAATCAGAACTATGTTATTATCCAGCTAACATTAATTAGAAAACAATTTTTTAAAACTATATTCTTATCCAACTAATTTTAGCAGAATTCAAATTTTATAAAATAAGTTAAAATCCCAAGTTTAATCAAACTTCAATTATACCCTGAAGATGAGCTCTGCAGTATGGTCAAAATATTGAGGAATAATATACTCCAACACAACTCTGCTCTTGAATAAAATAGTGTCCAACTACCTAACATTTAAAGTCATTCTAGCTCTTTATATGGAAGACTTATATAATTCATTTCCATTTTAGTTATAGAAAATCCCAATAAATATAGATTTCATGTTTTTACATATGTAATAAACAGTTAGCACAATAGTATAGCTCAGTTTTCCCAATGCTTTCTACAGAAGGCATAATACCCAGGGAGGTTACAAGATCTATTCCCAAGTAGTTATGTCCAGTTACCAACTGGTATTTCAACTAGAAGTCAATTCCATTCCTCGTACAGAAAAGATACAAGGAAAGGAGGGAGAAATGGGGATTCCATCATACTCTGACAAGGTACCAACTTCCTCACTTGGAACATTTAATATGTGGGAAAGTTATGGGAACATATTTCTCTAGGAAAAAATTAATATAAACAATTACTAATGTAGTTGCCTCCTTATAATGGCATAAATAATAATTGTGTTGAATTAATGTTTGTAAGGAGTTATCTTTGTAAAGTTCCAAATTTGATGTATGGACAAAATAAATTATAAGCCTACCCCATCAACCAAATGAGTCTTGCAAAACGGAGAAAGAAACCATTCACAAAACTCACCTTTAGAATTTGATGGCCTCCACTATCACTGGTGCTGAAAAGTTGCAACATTTGTGTTTCTTTTTGCGAAGGAGAGTGAGTAAGTTCACTGCCTTTCTCAAAATTTGATAAATCATCCTCCCAGTCCTGTAGTTGTCACAAAGAAACCTCTTAATATAATGAGACATTTTCCAAACAAAACCTTGTTAAAAATGGTGCATTGGATAATGGTACCCTACATCATAACACTATATAGCTCATAGAGGGAAGACTTGTAGCTGCTCTCGAATGGCAAGCACAACCTTATGCAAATTGTCAAAATAGCATGGTGCACTTCCTGACTTCACATCATTGTATGTCAAATCTGTGCTTCGAATAAGACACAGTATCTCTTTTGAAGATACCAAAACACTTAATACCTACAGATGAAAACATAACATTATATTAGAATACAAAAGACTTTAACAAATTATAAAACCTGTTTTCTAGAAAAGCAAAGAATAGAGGTAATAACACAAAGGACGCGTTAGAAAAAAGATGCCATTGCCAATACATATCTTAGTTAGAATGATACAATGAAATACGAATGGAAATTCAACTATGAATAATCATAGTCCACCCTTTTGAATCTCGTTTGATATACTTGTCAAAAAATACATTAACAAACAAAATTATACAGGTTCTATGAAGACCAGTATAAACTGAGATCAATCTAATCCAAATACAAAAACCTATTGAAAATTAAGGTGACCATGAATATACAATGAAAATGCACAAATGTAAATTGGATTTCAAGTATTTTTTCTATCTAGATAAAAGAAACAAATTGGAAATAATAACCACCAACTATTACCATTATCAAAGTGAACCTATTAGAAGATCAAGCTAAAACAGTGAAATATTGAAATCCGGGAACATTTTCAATAAGAAAGCAAAAAAATTCATCAAACTTAGCAGGAAATACAAGGTTTCATGCAAGACCACTGCTACCCAACCATGATCCACCTAAGTAACACTGAGTTGCACTCACTTCTTATGTAACTTGAGAATGGATTGCGAAGTCCGACTATTGGCATATCAACATTATCCTGACAGTTATAGGGAATGAATTGAGAAAATTAGGTCTTCAATTTTCATTGAAGGCAATAGACTTACTACACAAGTTTAGGAATTTTTTTGGTAAGAAAAGCATTACGATTTTTTATAATATAAAGACAGCAAACATGTGAAAAAGATTAAACTAACTATATCCTTGTTCCAATTTTCCATGATCTGTCCCAATTTGTGTCGGAACCCTTGACAGTGTATAAGAATAAACCAAATTTTTTTTTCTTGAAAATAGGTTTGGGTTGGGATCACAAGTTTTTCCATATCCATTCAACATCTCTGCCACTTATACAAAGTTAGCAAAGTACCTATCTGATGTAAAATGAAAAACTCAATCCTTATTTGCAGAAGTCGTCCAAAACAGGAAGCATATAAATTGCACGTTGAATTATCAAATAGAAGTAACTTAAGTACGATGACTTCAGGCTGAATTTACCCATTGTCTCTCGAGCAAGACATTAGTCTCACTAACAACAATCATTTATGGAAATGACCCTCCACAAAAGACTATAAATAGATGGTGTGCTTAGCTATTTGATTGGAAATCTTGTCTACAACTATTTAAACTACGATGAATTTGTCAACATAAAATGATAAGTTGGAAAGTATTTTTAAGACAAAGCATTTGAGATCCAAAACATAGACACTAATCTAAATGTCTCTAATTTAAACCAAAAACAATACTTTGCTTGTTGAATTAACAACCATATTAAGTTTCAATAACACGAGGTACTTTTCACATACAAAGCATTTGAGTGCAAAATAGAAGGATAGTTAACCTAATAAACAATTATATCAAGTTCAAGCCTACATTTACATGCATGAAGGTTTTTCATAACTTAATCTATCAGGAATGGATCATTTGTTGTTAATGTTGATTTTTTTGTTTATATAGCACTGACTGCATAGGAAAATTCAATATTTAAAAGGTAGCAATCTACATATTCCCTGCAATGTCATTATTTCCATGCAAGAGGAAGTTCCAATTAATTGATTTTCACAGTTCCACAAGTAAATTTTTCGTGTCCTAATTTTTGAGATACAAAACCTAGGTGTAATAATCCTAATTGTGGATCCTACCTTAAAATAAGTCCCTTTAATCCACCATGGGATCTTGCTTTAAATAACCATGGGATCTTGCTTGAAGAGTAAATGTTTATTCATCTATTACTTGATACTATCAATAAGACATAATAGAATGAAGGAAAGAGAAATGCACCTTGTGAGTCATCTGAAGAACTGCCTTGGTATCGATGTGCACAAACTTGTGGAAAAATACAAGAAAGTGAACAACAAGAGAGCTGTAAAAAGGATAATTAGCAAGAAGATAGTTTTTCCACTGATCATTATATCCATAACAACTATCTTCCATGCTTATTTTTACTAATGATCCCACAGTGTCAGTGCCAGTCTTTTGCCCATTTCAGTAAGATAATTACAGGATTTCATATAAGAAAATATAAAAGAGATCCCATGCACATGAGAACAAAGAAAGAGAGTTGGAGGAAGGAAGAGCCATCCAGAAGAAAATAAAAGCAAATATGTTAGAGACCAGCATGTACAACAAACCATACAACTGGTACAACTGTCTTTTCTTCATGCACAAGCCATACATTAGATATGGACATACACCTTCAGGTATTAACATAGAGTGTATTTCTGGAGTGTGCTTCAGTTATTGAGAGGCATAAACAATGATTTTCAGCCCAAGAAAGGAAGAAATAGATTAGGTTGTACTACTGTAGTTGTACGTAGCAATTAGCTATTCAGGAAAGGAAGAAGTAGATCAGGTTGTATTGTTGTAATCGTAGCTTATTTTCATAGGGCATAAACAATTGTTTGAGGTGATTTTATTGACTGTAAAACTACTTGTTCAAAGCAGGTTGTAAAGCTCACCTTGTAAGCTTTGGTCAAAAGATTGAAAATTTGATTTGGAGGAGAAATCCATGGGTATGTATTTTATTTTTCCACATTTTTCAACTATTTGTGTGATCGGTAGGATGTTATGAAATTTATTTTTCTGCTGTTAATTAAATTTTGTTTGAGTTATTTAACACAATGACAACAATCACTTAGGCTTGAAAAGCTTACATGGTACCAAAGCGATCTCTCATAGTGATACTATAAAGGATTTACAACAGTAATTCAAATGCAAAAAACAAGGGCCAGCAATTAGAGGGTTTCAACAATCTTTCTTAAATAATTTTCTTATTTGGAAGTTTGTGCATTAGATCTTAGAGATGGGCTTAGTTTTCCTCATATTTGAGGACAAACTAGATGATGCCTCAAATTTTTTGGCATGGAAAGTGAGGGTTATACTTTAGCAGAAGATACTGAAGGCTCCAAGAACACTGACCTATACTTATAAATTTAGGTAAGTAAGATACTTACAGGATTTCGATCCTATGACCATGACAAAAAGAGTGCCTTGACAGTCATCCATTCACTAACAATTCTAAACCCTATAAACAAAAATACAATAAATGAGATTAAAAAAACCATAATAGAAAAGAACATTATGGTGATCCCTTCCTCATTACCTTTACCTAACATTTAATGATGAATCATGACTGTTGTCCTTACCAGCACAGTGAAGAAATAAATAACCATGGTCCTTGATGCACCATTTCCTAGAGAACATTTGGTGCACCTGATCCACAAAATCTCACAACCCTGACACAGAAACACTCTTGGGATGCAGGATTGACAACCTTAATGATAATCTGTTAAACTAGAATCAAAGAAAAATTTATAAGCATAATGCACTTGTATCATTCTCTTGTTTAAGAGAGAATCTGGTTCAAGATCATTTTTCTCTTTTAGCAAGTGCTAGATAGATTTCCTAGAATCAAAGCTTTGAAAAGAAAAAAACAGAGAGAAGAAATAGATGAGGCCCCAAAGCTAGTAATACCACTGGGATTCTGTAGAAGTTTAAAACACAAACTTGCAAATTAAATATAGGTTCTATCAATGGTGTGAAAAAAAACCATCTCTACTAGGTCTTAGATTATATGAAAGTCATCAAGATATAGAACTGATTCTCAAGGCAGAATGTGATTATGAAATTCACCTCTTTTCTTCCCCTTGAGCTTGCAACCAGTCGGCAATGTCCTGGTTCCTATGAAATGAACACAAAGTGGATAAAACAATGGTCTAAGAAAACATGGATATTGTACTATGAAGTAAAGAATATGGTATAGTAGCAGTTCTTTGTCAATGGAATGTACAGTTCAGCAACAATTTTTTTGTACATAGAAGCCCTCTCTGTACCATTATCTCCTGCAGTATATTTTTACTCAATTGTATCCAACTTCGAGTAATCATGGTTTACGAACAAATTATAGATAAAGGAAAAGAAATAAGAGAATATCTAAGAACAAAGAACATGGGAATGCATGCTGCAAAACACTATTTTCTGAATTATGTAATTTCCCAAAAATGCCACAAAAGATAGGCAACTCGTTCCACTACAGTATGTCAGCTTGTTCCACCAGAGTATGTCAATTTAGATTTATTTAAACCATAATATAATAATGTAAATATTTGAGCGTTTAGAACTTTTTAGTCATTATGATGCATCATTTATATTATATTATATTCACTACAGGTCAAGTAGAAAGTGAGGTTTTCAAAATCCAACTCTTCATCAGAACAACTGTTATGACAATGTTTGTTTAAAAGGCATGCCTAGCACACGTGAATTGTTGGAAAAGATACCAGTGAACATTAGATAAATGTAACCAGATTCCACCTTCCAAAAGAGCTGAGAACAATTCCATCAATAACAACTTGATTTTAAAATCAAAGTCTCTAACTCAATCTTGCGTTCCTTTTAAGCCCACCTCAGTTTGATTTTACCTTTTAGCATGGATCCATCCCACCCTTAGATCAAAAAGCTCAAGGTGGACTTAAGATATTTAACACTAAGATGAATATATGCTAGTTTTAATCTTACCAGACCAGCTTCTATGCGTGTGGGTGGTAGGGAAGGGGTTTGCTCTGGCTCCTAGAAGAACATAAATATACTTATTAAGGATGTCATCAGACAAGCAAAGGAGATCAATTATTCTTTTCAGAAAATCTCCTCCTCACATATTTTCAGAGAACATAATAGGAAGGTCGATGCTGCTACAAAATGTTGAGAAATGTAGTTCAAGCATAAAATTCTTGCACACGTTTCAGGTTTCAATGTGAATGTCTGCATTTCTTTAATGAGCACCTTGGAAAGGTGATGACTAATTCTATTTTGTAATATTTACATAAAAATTAAAAATGAAAGTATTGTTTTTTTTTTTTAAGTCAATGTAATCCTAGAATTGGGGATATTAGTTATCCTCTCTAAAAACATAAATAAGATCATATAAGAGAGATCTCATGCACATGAGAAGAAAGCAAGAGAGTTGGAGGAAAGAAGAGTGCATCCAGAAGAAAATAAAATAAAATATGTTAAAGAGTCCAGCAAGTACAACAAACCATACAACTGGGACCACTGTTTTTTCTTCATGCACATGCCATACATCAAATCTGGACATACACCTTCAGGTCTTAACATAGAGTGTATTTATGGAGTGTGCTTCAGTTATTGAGAGGTAGAAAGAGTGATTTTCTGCCCAAGAAAGGAATAAATAGATCAGGTTGTACTATTGTAGTTGTACGTAGTGATTAGCTATTCAGGAAAGGCATAAATAGATCAGGTTGTATTGTTATAACTGTAGCTTATTTTCACAGGGAATAAACTATTGTTTGAGGTGATTTTATTGACTGTACAACTACTTGTTTAAAGCAGGTTGCAGAGGTCACCTTGTAAGTTTTGATCAAAAGATTGAAAAATTGATTTGAAGGAGAAATCCATGTGTCTGTATTTTATTTTTCCATTGTTCATTTTTCAACTATTTGTGTGATCGGTGCAATGTTATGAAATTTATTTTTCTGCTGTTAATGAAATTTTGTTTGGGTTATTTAACACGAGGACAACAATCACTTAGGCTTGAAAATCTTACATGGTACCAAAGCTATCTCTCATAGTGATACTATAAAGGATTTACAACAGTAATTCAAATGCAAAAAAGAAGGGCCATCAATTAGAGGGTTTCAACAATCTTTCTTAAATAATTTTCTTCTTTGGAAGTTTGTGCATTATATCTTAGAGATGGGCTTAGTTTACCTCAGATTTGAGGAGAAACTAGATGGTACCTCAATTTTTTTGTCATGGAAAGTGAGGGTTATACTTTAGGATAAAATAATTAAGCAAGCTCCCTGAAAGTGGAAACAATGGTTGATCCCTATATTGAGCATCTTATTCTCTGCCTCAAATAATGATCCTCTTCGAGAGAATGCATTATTTTTCCTTCTGCACCAATATTCCAAGGCTATAAATAATCCAACCATAGATCAATAATAGGTGTAGCATTCTTCAAACAAGCACCTACTGGCCAATAACTGAAAGCTCGTAATATAAACATGTACAAAGGCCTCTGTAGAAGAAGGGACCATGTAGCAGGCACAAACAAAGTGCTCGGTGGCAAAGAAAATGACCAGAATCTCAAGGTATCCATTTGTAATGCAGTTCCCCATCCAGAATTCAACTCTTCTTGAGGACAACACAAAGTACTTTTTACATAATTGACCAATATTTTAACAGCCTCCATGATTTCTACATTGGGGAGAGTATACCTCTAATATCGGTTTTTAACAGGTAACAAGATACCAAAAGACTAGAAACCCCATGAAGACAAGGGCGAAAATCTTCATTCACCAACCAAAATTGTACAAAGGTATGAAAAATAAACTCTGCGCGAGGAAATATCGATGGATTATCCTCGAAAAAAAAGGTGCGCAGACACACTAGGAGCACAAAGATTAGATATAGGAACAAATTTGTATAGATACAAATTTAGAAGATGAAAATAAGGGTTAGAATTGAACTTTACAGGCCTTCTATTGTCATGGCTACCACACAAACGATGCAGAGAAGACACCCATTTCTCGAAACGAGACCGGGAACGTTTCTTAAACCCCCATTTCATTTCATTTGAATCCGAACGATGCATAATATAATTATCTTTGCATACAGCATAATAAGCAAACCAAAACATAAAATACTCAAATGCATTCAACTGCACCTGAAATCCTCCCCAATGGACATCCTCCATTAATCAACCTTTAAATAAGGCAGGGCAGACTTCAGATAAGATATACAAACCCCTCTTCGACTGAAGCATGGGACGAATCCACGCCTGAAGGTGCTTGTATGGAAACACATAGTGAACCACAATCGCCTCATCTGCGGCAAAGATTGACGAAAACAAAGATCCAGATGACGAAATAAGATTTATGATAGCATTCGCGGAATGCTCGGAGGTCTGTGCGATCCATCCGCCAATGCTGGACGGCTGTAAGGCCTCCTCGAAGCCGAAGATCTTGCAAAGCAGAATGGGGAAGCATTTTATGTAAAAATTCTTGGTCTGATCCCAGATGTGCCTGTCAGTGAAGGATTCGATGGCCCCGTATCAAACGAAGATGAGGAAGACACAACCATTTCACTTCCAAAGAGAAATCTATCGAAGATGAAGAAGACACAGCCATTGCACTTCAATTTTACAGTCTCGCTACTGATCCGTTCGAAGGCTTAAATATCGAGATAAACCCTTCAAACTTTGTGAGCCAGAGAAACACTAAACCTTACACTACATCGTATCGCAACACTCTCTGATCTAGTATTCCTCTTTATTTCAAAATATTTGCACGGCCTTAAGTAGCTTTTCAACTTTTTCCATTTCCCACGTTACAGTAGGGTAGGGTAATGTAAGGTCGGGAAATTTTGGTGTTTTTGAGGAGCGTTTTTGTTTTGTGGGAACAGAACCACCATTTTTGTGACCATCCCAAGGGAAAGTGACGCAATAACCTTCAAGTGTACATCAATTAGAAGTAGTTTCCACTGCAGGCTCCAGCGTATGACCATCAAAAGCATGCATTGTTGTTAACAATGAGAGTAGCAATAGGTCGTTCTATGATCTGCTTGCTGGGTCTTTTTAAGGAATAAAAACAAATGAGCGCAGAACATAGTGCACATCTAATGGTTGTGGGGCGAGTCCCAATCATATAATGCACATTTAGGGCAGGGAAGGTAGATAATCTGCCCTTTAATTCGATTGATTCTTCATATAAAATTCATCACTCTTTATAAAACCAATCAGATCTGAAGAAAATTACACACAAAATCCTTCTCTGGTCGTCCAGGTTCGAGTAGTACATACCTGAGTAACTTCGACAGAGGTAACCCATATGAAAACCACAACGCCAATCAGCACCCGCCCTGCTCTGTATTGCCGTTATTTCCAATCCACTAGCCATGCTCTGTTCCCATTATTGCCAATCCATTATTAAGAGGAGGCATTTCTGCTTGTTGGTCTTGATGGTGATATTCTAAAGAACCCACGCAATGGGATTTACTTTCACTTTAAATTTTAAGTTGAATCATCAATCCCTGTGAAAGCAGATCTTTTGAGCACCAGTGCTTAAAGAACTAAGTTAACATCCAGACAGATACATACCTGTAACATTAAGCACCAGGCGTACCAGCTCTCAAAGCACCAGATGTAGCAACTCTCATCCTGCGGCTCTTCTGCTTGGGCTCTCCTGCTTGCGTTGCTCTCCCTTCTCCGGATAAGAACAGATATCTCCTTGCTTCTTGATTTTTCTTTGCGCAGATTACACAAATTGATGATCGGTACTGAACGAGCTTCTCGTTCAACTGGTTCAATGGCTAAAACTGTATATTTTTCTCGTAAAACTAGGTCGGTTATGAGTAAACAGATTAAAGGTAAATAAATCGATCTGTAACTGGAAGGGATGCAACAACTCTTTAAGAATACTCTTTTTCGAATCAAGATGGAATACAAGATCAGAACTACTCGCTTACATTAGCCAACAACAAATTGCCCTCCCTTTCTGAGAGTTGTATTTAAAACTCTGCATACTAAATAATAACTACTCCAACCCACAAGGCTCCTCCAACCAAGTAATTGATAATTTTCAATTAATAGAAAGCAATGGCTTTCCCAAATCTCCAACCAAACAACTAAAGATCGAAACACCAGTGCTCCCACAATTTTCTGCTTTGATTATTTGCCAGTTGTGATAGTAATACTCTGAACACACCAAATCGGATATTCCCGCGTATGGCCAAACTAAAATTCTGAAGTTGGTGCAAATGCCCGCGAATGTCATATATTCAAATCTTTACATTGCCAATGCATCAAACTATTATATATTATAAACTAATTATATATTATAAATTATTATATATAATGTAATAAATTGACATGAAACTATTATATAATATAAATTATACATTGCCAATGCATCAAACAATTATATATTATAAACTAATTATATATTATAAATTATTACATATAGTGTAATAAATTGACATGAAACTATTATATATTATAAATTATTATATATAGTGTAATAAATTGACATGAAACTATTATATATTATAAATTATTATATAGTGTAATAAATTGGCATGAAACTATTATATGTTATAAACTAATTATATATTATAAATTATTATATATAGTGTAATAAATTAATGGTACAATGGTATGAGGAGAAGGATTAACATAAAATATAAATTATATACAATGTAATAAATCAATAATATAATAATATAATGGTATGAGAAGAAGGATTAGTATAAAATTATTATATTTTATAAATTATTATATAGTTTGAGATGGTTTAATGGTTAAGAGTGTGTGTTTTTTT